>FR990060.1:2500-473539 GCA_905404095.1 Glaucopsyche alexis | reverse complement strand
TATGTATTATCCTAACAGCTAAGGGATTAGTTGTATGTGGATCACAGATGGTTTGCAGTGAAGACAGTGAATCGCTCAGAATTATTCCTTTGCGAGCATCGTCTTGAAGGAAAATTTCGCTAGCTCTCAGGATTGCTAATAGTTCTGCCTGATAAACCGAGCAATAGCTTTCAAGGTTAAAGGAGATCTTGTAAGTTTCTGAACCGTCTCGCCAGCAAGAGATTCCCGCTCCGACTTTTCCCTCAATTTTGCTTCCATCAGTAAATAGTTGCAGATATTCATTTGGTAATATTAACTGCTGCTGTATAAAATCGCACTCGTATTTCAAGATGAATCTCTCTGCTGGATGTGGCAACTCGTAAGGGCTCACTCTCGCTTCCAAAATCTTATCTGGGAAGTCATGTAGAGGTTTTCCCCTTTTAATCTCATATAAGAGAACATGTTCTTTAGCTCGAAGGTCAAGGGGTAAAATTCCAGCGATCAAAGCTGCCGATGTGAGAGAAGTCGTGCGGTGTGCTCTGCTTATTTTGATGGCAAACATCCGTGTAATCTTATTGAGACGATCTTGTACATACTTTTTGTCTATAACATGTGCCCACACGCTTGCGGCATATAAGACTTTAGGTTCGATGACAGTCGTGTAAATAAGTTTGGTTACTTCTGGATTCAAGCCCCACTGAGTTTTAACTGCTCTTGATACGACATTGAATGTACTTAAGCATGTAGAGTGGATAGTTTCTAGGTGTCGTCGAAAGTTTAGGCGTTTGTCTACGGTTAGCCCAAGCACCTTGATAGAATCAGATAACCCAATCAAGGTCCCATTAAGATAGAATTTGGGCTCATCATATTTTCTTTTTCGTGTTATAATGATGGCTTGCGTCTTATGGGCTGCAAAGGTCATTTTATTCGAAGAACCCCACTCCCGTCTCGGTGTCTCGGTGTCACCACTATGGGACCTATATAAGCACGCATAGACGCGAGGGTGGTCGTCGCAATCTATGCGGAGCCATAATGTTGACAGGTCCCTGTCCTCAAGATTGCTGAGGCGGCGAGAGCTGATATCATCTCTGATATACACACACACTCCAGCTTTGGGCAGAAAGGAGTGCTCGAGATAATACCCTGGGTGGGAAAGGTATGATGTGTCACTCGGAGATGATATCTGCGTCTCGGTTAAAAAGAGCAAAGCCGGCTTTGCCGTCTCAAGGTGGTAATGGACGGCATTAAGGTTGGAGTGTAATCCCCTGATATTACAGAAGTCCATGCCTAATATCGAGGGGGGTGCCTTTGTGTGTTTGCTCTTGCCCCGAGCAGATTGTAGCGCAGTTTTGCCCTCCCCAGAATACGAAGGGCAGCCTGGACGTCCACGCTCAGTTCCAGGGGTCCCTGAGCATGGACGTCCAGAGAGGGATTCTCCAACGCAGTTGGTACCCTCCTGGGGTAACAAATTGTTTTTCAACTGCGGCATTTCTAGGGGGGTAGGGGATTGGGCCTCCGGTAAACTCACTCACTCGACGGAACACAGCGCAAGCGCTGTTTCACGCCGGTTTTCTGTGAATTGTAATTAGTATGTACTCTAGACGTACAATATTTGAATAAGGGATATAATTAATCGAGTGAACAAAAAATAAGTTGGTGACTATACGTGAGCATACTGTATTGCTGAATTTGGCAGCGAATTAATATGTTGGCGACTAAATTACCAAACTGGTGAAATCACTCAAGTGACAAAAAATACAAAAATCGGCAGATACAAAAAAGTAGCGAAATTTAATCCAATTAGCACCGATGAGATGGTGACCATTATACCATGTAAGTAGCTAATAAAGATTTGATTGATAAATTAATAGCTGCTAAAAATTCAATTTGCAAGCTACGGAAAATCCCAGTTTTGGATACTATTGGAGGTTTTTTTTCTTTGGTATGGGTATCGTTTTCAAGGTTTTTGGGGGTGCAGAATAATATGAAAATAAAATCCGTTTTAAAATTCCAAAATGACGTATATTTTTTTTTAATTAAAAATGGATGTCTTTTTCCATGTTTCATATGCTGATTATAAAATTGTCTTCCAATTTCATTTTCCAAAATGGAGACTATCCAATCTTCGTAAAATTAACATGTAGTTTGTAGAGGTACCAGCTATGTAAGCTATAGAAACTTTTTGAAATTCAGGATTTTCAAATTTCTTTTTTTGGCATTCATGAAAAAAATATGCGATTTCCGGGTTAAGGGGGAGGAAATTTTTATTATTTTTCCAGTAATAGTATTATTTTTCCGTTTCTAAAATAGAAGCGATTATAGAAAAAAAATATGGCAATGTTCTACTTTGACACAAACAGTGTATAAAGCTATAGAAATTTTGGAAAATTCAGGATTTTCAAATTTATTTTTCTTCCATCGTGAAGAAAATATGGTGTTGCGAGGTTCTTAAGGGGAGGAAATTTTCATTATTTTTTCAATAGGATGCACCGTTTCCGAGATAGAATCAATTTTATAAAAAAAAATGCTCTACATTGAGATACGAGGGATGTATAAAGCTATGGAAATTTTGGAAAATTCAGGATTTTCAAATTTCTTTTTCTTCCATCATGAAGAAAATATGAGGTTGCGGGGTTACTAAGGAAATTTAAAATGGATGACTTTTTTGTAATCAGCACCCCCAGAAACCAACAAAAGGACAACCATATTATTTTTATAAAATTAAGTATGTCCGCCATATTGGAATTTCAAAATGAATGCCATTTTCGTATCCAGCACCCCCAAAAACCTGGTAATGACACCTATGTTAATTTTGCGAAAAATGAATATCCGTTATTTTTAAATTTCAAAATCAATTTATACAACACCCCCCTAAAATCGAGGAAAATTAAAAATTGGGAATTTTGTACGCTTCTTTATGTTTTTTTTTATGTGCGCTGGTTTTGCTGCTTGTACGTTTTTTGAGTTACCTACATTAGGGAAAATATATGTGCCTATTCTTAAATTAAATGTGTACTCACAAATTGTCGCCAAGATGGTTATTTGTTCGCTAATATAATATTATATGTCTGCCAGTTTGGAATATTCAGTCGTATTACTTAGTCACCAGATTTGTAAATTTTTATTCCTTACATTCTTTAGCCAACATGGTAATTTAGTATTCAATATTCGGTATTTTCACATCCAAAATTTAATTGTTTTGTCGTGAGTTTAAATCCATGCCTTTGGATAATTTGATATTATTATTTTTTTGTCCTGTTGAAATTGTTGACACATTTTTCCATTTATTCAAGTTATTTGGTAGAACATAGTCAATCCATTAAATGGAGATGCGAGGGATGAAGATCTGCTAAAATATTATGGTCGCTATATATGTATATGTATGGACTGTTTCTAAGATACTTACCATTTTATATTTTTTAGTAGTAGTACAGTTCAGTAATAGGTGATCCAATTTATAAAAACACTGAATATGGTTTCAGTTTTAATTGCACAAGTAGTAAGAAGTATAATAAGCAAATCCAAACCCAATTAAAGCTTTGTATATTTATATTTATTATTAATTGAATTCGTACTAACGAAAGTCAAAACATATTATTGCAATTTTAATTTCTACAATCATAGAATGCCAAATTAATATGACAGCTTAAAAAGAAATGTAGTGGTTTAACTATATTTAATTATCTTCTAAATAATGAATATCTAAGTCCAAATACCTAAATCTTATCTCTATGAAATCAGAATAAATTCTTAAAAAGTTTGGGAAGAAGTTTTGGAGTCGATAATACCTGACTGGTTGGTTTAAGATTAGAGAGAGTTTTTCCGAATGAATGAAAGTAATATATATTTTTTTTTAATTATTAAAATTAATTTGATTGAACTAAACTAACCTAAACTAACGAGTCAGTAGCAAAACTAAATGAAAATCAACGCTCCTGTTTTTGCGTAGAAATAATTATTTTTAGATAATATTTTAAAGATAAGATATAGATGCCAAAAATAGCACCAACGATTTGTGTAAACCACTGTTATTTTTTTAAGTAATGTAGTTTTCATCTTATAGCGGAAACTTCAAAGTGCAATAAAGAGTAAGATGTTACTGTTTATTTGTAAGTAAAATGTTAAAATAAAGATCTTACAATAGTTACAGATTTTAAATTGTGCTTAGAATTGTTAATTGTACTTCTGTTAGTTACCGAGGGAATTAAAAGTACAATTTACGTGTTTAATTATTACCCAAATAGGTGGGTGGTTTTTACTTTCAATAACTCAAAAGTGATCCAATTTCGTCCATACAAAATTATTTGTTCAGCCCCATACTTCAAATAATTTGTCTTCACTCCCTGGATCTCAATTTAAAGGATTTTCAGTTTCATACGTTTTATTAAACTGTAATAATTTTCCTACGTTAGTACTTTCTCATAGAAATGGAACTTTACGAAAACGGTAGTGGTGAACTGTGGCGTAGATAATTATGTAAAAAAAGCGTTAAAAAGATCACAGGCTATTCCACTTTTTTATAATTCTTTACTGCTGGAACATTTTGTAAATAACAATATATACATACCTTATTCAAAATAAAATACTAACTATAAAACTGAACATTCTAGGATTTCAAACGTAATCAAAAATATTTATAAAAATGAAAAAATAAATATAATTAAGTAAGTATATAATTTTGGTATAATCTCATTATGTTTTTATTTATTCAGATTGTAATTCTATTACTTACAACTTAAAATAAGAATTTATTTAAATTAAATTATAAAAAAGTAACTGTTTTTTTTTTTACTAATGAGTGTAATTTTTGCTACAAAATAGTAGTAAAATAAACATTGAAGTTTTATAAAATATGCAACAAATTAAAAAAAAATGAAAAAATCTGAATTATCCGGATAATCCGGATTTTTGGGAGAAAAATTCAAAAATCCGGATTTTCAAAAAGTCAAACGTTTGTGGAGGTTTGGATTTTGCGGCAAGTGGCAAACGTGCGGACTCGGCAGTAGGAATACATTTTTTGCAAGTGTCTGCCTAAGTAGGTACCATCAAATCGTCAACACCTATGTACCTGATACAGTATTTTTATCTCACGAAACGACACGTACTTTGTCACTAAAGTAAGTTTGTCACACGAGCTAACGATAGGTACTCGTCTCCATGCACACATCGAACACAGCGTGTTTTTATACTTGTAACAGAATTACAGAACACACTGCATAGAAACTGTCAAAATCTATACTAATATTATAAAGCTGAAGAGTTTGTTTGTTTGTTTGAACGCGCTAATCTCAGGAACTACTGGTACGAATTGAAAAATTATTTTTGTGTTGGATAGTCCACTTATCGAGGAAGGCTTTAGGCTATATAGCATCATGCTAAACTCAATACGAGCGGAGCACCAATCAAGAATGTTACAAAATCGGGGGTCTTTTTTTCCTTTTGAGAGCTTTCGCTACGTACGCTGCGTAAACGGTTAAAGTTTCGCTAAAATGATGTATGGCAGAATTATTCCCCTTTAAAAGTTCTAAAAAAAAGTCCGCGACAGTATATGTCTATCTTTTAAGGTTGGCTCACTATAACCTTTTTATACTAACCAAATTTGTTCTAAAAGTAAGCATTATTTCTGAAGGTGTTTTCATAAAGATTATATTAATCCTTATCCAAGTAAATACGTTATTCATTACAAGCATTTAATCTAGAAGAAATTTGCCTTTTACATCATTTGATTTCAATAAGTATTTTAAAAGATATCGCAGTAATAAAATAATCATGCGCGCTATAGTACGGCGCGCGGCGCGGGCGGGTGAGGTGAAAGCGCTTCTCCTTCTACGTAAATGAAGTCGCGGGTAAATTTTAGCGATATCCTAAAGTAACTATTCCACGCGGACGAAGTCGCGGGGAAAAGCTAGTAATTGAACAAAATTTAAGCATTTTTTACTTAGGTACCTATAATATCTATTCAAATTATGTGTGCTATGTGTTGCATTAAAACAGTTATCTATGAATTTTATTATCTTTTTCAATGCAAATAATAAAATAAATTGACCTACTGCCGACACGACTACACTGTAACACTTTGGGTTCATGTAAGTTCACGCCGGCGACGTAGGCGCGCGGCTCGCTTTGCGGCAATTGCGGGCAACTCTTGGAAGCGTTAAATGCCTATTTCGCTTGGTCTACCTGGTAAATGTAATCTGTTTTATAAAGTCCAATACTACGAATTCCACTGTCTTAATAATAAAATTTGTAACTCTTTTATGTTAATAAATCTATTTTGCGTTCAATCGCCAAATACCAGCCGGGGTGGTATTAGTTGAATCTCGAGAAATAAGCTATACGAAACAGGGGCCGACTTTGGAAATATTAAAGATTGTAATGTCGGCCAGCCTAAGTACACAGTATCGAGTGCTACTGTACAGGCTGATCACTTTTGTATTTTTCATTGTTTGTGTAGGTACTAGTTAGTCACTTTTCAATTTATTTATCAAAATATCTGTCTCAAAAATTGAATATGTATGGCTAGTGGATAGAGTATGCTCACGTGCAGTCACCAACTTATTTTTTGTTCACTCGATTAATTATATCCCTTATTCAAATATTGTACGTCTAGAGTGCATATTTATTAATATTATAAGAGGTCACCCTATGCCCGGCCGACATTTGGGAAAAACGCGACCGACCGATTGGGCCGTGAACGGCCGACTTTAAGGTTTTTTCGTTCTCGACTCATTTAAAGCTTAATACTTTTTCCGTTTAGTAGAAAAGTCAACCATATGCCTATAAATATAAAATAGATTTATCAACCTATCTAAAACCGTATAACAAGCTATCCTTTCGTTGCAAACTGATGGATCCGGAGCGATCTAAAGTTAGAAAATCCGTAAGGGGCCGACATTTAGCGTATTTACCCTAGAATGGGATTAATAATATTTATTTTGACGAAACCGAAGTAAAGTAATATTAAAAATGTTAATAAATATTAAATACTAAACTAATATTTATTAAATAAGTTTTAAAATAATAGAGACAATAAAATTATAGTTAAAAAAACCAGTTAAAGTTATTTTTTTTCTAAATTTTTAATTTTATGATCCTGGAGAAGTTTACATTAAATTATTGGATAATGAATTTTCGGAAATGTTTACTCGTTCTGACATAAGATAATACGTAATATATTTCTAATATTAATAATAATAACGTAACTAATTACAATATTACATATGTAATTTAGTAACTAATTACAAATTAAGTTGTGTAACAATTTTAGAAAGAATTTATAATAGCCAACCTGCTGGTTTACGACCATAATACGATTAGATAAGATTATATTTTGTTTTTTAGAATGTAGTGTATTAAAACATTTAAACAATGAAATAAAATATTTGATGACTTAAATGATTCCAAAACTTCCAAGCATTTTGCATTTATATCTCAGTTCTTGTCATTCATGAGAAGATTTGAGTCATACTGTTGGTCTTTATCTGTACTCACTTAAGAACAGGTGGTTGAGTCTATTTAAATTGGCAAGTGAGAGTCATCACAAATGTAAAATTAATAAATAGACTTATCCATTTTTTTAGGGTTCCGTAATACTTAAGGAACCCTTATAGTTTCGCTCTGTCCGTCTGTCTGTCTGTCTGTCTGTCTGTCTGTCTGTCTGTCTGTCTGTCTGTCCGCGCCTCTAGCTCCTGTAATTATGAATATAAATTGATGAAATTTGGTGCAGTTATAGACTGTGTATAGATCACGGTTTCGGGATCATAAAAAAATAATAATTTTATATTTTAGGGGTGGCTCCCCATACATGTGAAGTGGGGATGAAAAATATTTTTTCACTCTACCCCATCGTGTGGGGTATCATAGAATAGGTCTTTTAAAATAAAGGCAAGGTTTCATACGTCACTTTTTTATAAAGTTGACCATTTTCGAGAAATAGGCCTCCAAAGTAGTTTGTAAGTTGGTCCCCCCCCCTAGCATTTTTAAACTATAGGAGATAGAAACTTGCAAATTTTCATGCTGATAGATCATGCTAAAAACTCTTTAGGAAAACTATTGTGAACCAAATCGGACAGTAACTTTTGGAGTAATTAAAAAAAAAGCATATTACGCGTTTATAGTTACGGAACCCTCCTTAGACATGTCCTGACATGCTCTTGGTTAGGTTATTTCAAATAAACGTAGCGACTCGTTAATATAACTTGCTATTTTGAGTTGTCGAATATAGGTAAGATTTGCCTACTGTGCTACCATACTGCTTACCAATTATTGGTAAGCAGTATGGTAGCATATAGATATACAAGGTCGATGTATCGTCTTTATGAGAAACAACAATTCTTTTCTTCCCGAGCATGAGCTCACAAAATGGCCTCTTTTGACAGCTAAAGTAGAATCGTTTTCTTAATTTAATGTCATAAGTCTTACAATAATGTCAACTATTCCACATCTTAGTTGCTTTAAGCTCAGTCATTTACTTGAAATTTTGATTAGAATTTTGACAAGAAAGAGATCAGAAGATTTCCCGGCAGCCATTTTAAAAATATTTCTACATAGAAATGTTGACCACTATTGATGACCTTGTTATCTTAGATTAAGAACTATTTTGCAACGGACTGTTTTGGATAGAATTATTCTTCTTTAAAATGATTTCTTTGGATCGCCATGCTAAGCCTTAAGCTCGCTGGTATAGGACAATTACAAGTAAGGAATTTTGAATTAGTCCCACTGCGCCTCCCTTTTTGGGTGTCGAATTATCTTGTAACTGCTGCAATTTCCATTTCGTCTGTCATTTACGTAATACTGACAGTAGTAATACCTACATTAGAACGCAGAATACGCACGTATTTATGTTGAGTACGTGGACTCACTCAATAAAGAGATATGACGCAATCTGGACCCTTGGGATTACAGAAATATAAGTTTATATTGTTGCTTAATGATATGTCTATAATATGGTCGAAATGTTAGGTAAAATACGCCTCCGAGGTCCAGTGGTTAAGCGTTTGCGTCTCGAGTCTCGACTTAGAAAGTCGTGAGTTCGATCCCCGCATTGGAACAATAAAAAATGTTGTTTTCATGTCTGGTTAGGAGATCCAATCATCGGCCATCTTTTTTTCAAGAAATATGATTTGTGCGTCGGATAGGCATGTAAAAATTGGTGCTCTAATCTCTCGTCAGGCCTTTCAGTCAACCGTCGAAGAAGGAGTATAAGTCGCTTCCGACAGATGGCGTTATGTCCAAAATCATTTCACTTTCAATGCTGCTAAAAAGTTTCACTTCAATAATACATAATAATATTATAGAATGTATGTTGCGGATATAGCCGTCTGATAGTTTCTGAATAACTAGCTATACTTAATACAAGCATACGACTAAAAGACTATGGAGGACGACGATCTTACGGTCGTTAGCGGCTCGAATTCGTCGGTTCCCTGAAAACTTTGAGGTGTTTGTCTTAGAGGTATACCACGAATATAGCTCTATAACATATCACTCTATAGCTTTCAGTTTTTGAGCACATTTTGACAACTGGAAGTTTTAATGTTTTTCTTTTTCTTTTTTGCAATGTAACGCTCACGTCACGTCGCGGTCACGTTGCGGTCACGTCGCGCACTTTCCCGTGACGGCGGCGAGCCGGGTCCGATCGATCCGCGCCGGACGTGCACCAGCCTCAGTAACAGTTTGAGGATGTCACACAGCTCCGCCGCTGTTAGAGTAAGGTCGGGAAAAATTCAGAGCACTGAAAATAGAACTTTGCACTAAAACAATATAGCTGAAAATCGAACACACGAGTGTCGAGTCAAATGTCAATGTCATATAATTAATATGACAACTCGACACTTAAATTTTCAGCTCGTAATAACACAGAGTTTTAATTTCAGTGCTCTGAATTTTCCGGGGCCCGCCGGTTTCCGGATCAGATTGTCCGAGCCTAAGGCAGGTTTGGCGTAACTGTATCCTGTGTTAGACAGATCCGGGACACATCCCATATAGCGGCTGATGGCAATCCGCAGGTTCAGTTTTAGTGGGTAAACCGGCGAGTCGCGTCGGGAGTCCCACATACCCCCGGGTCCCCCAACCCGGGAAGGGCGTAACGACCTTTCCCCTGCGCGATCAAAAAAAAAAAGGTTTGGCGTAACTGTTTGTTGCCCCATGACAGGTGACAGGACATAGCTACACCCTCAGTGGCAGAGGTGGGATTGGTACCACAAGAAATGCATACTGGTATTTGAGACCCAGATTTTGATATTAACGTATCAATTAGTTATTTAATACTGTTTAAAGTCGTCCACAATCCACATACAACAATATAACTACAGTCGAAAATCTCATGTAAATTAACACTTCCTTTCCCGACACCAAATGAACGCTATAACGGTGGGAAAAGTAATGCGAGTTTCGGAAAGTGCCATCTCTACATGGTGTTTACTAAGTTAAACATTTCAATTTAAAATTTAAAAAGTTTTATTTCCGTACTAGGATTAATTGCCCACGGCATTAAGCTTTCATCCCCTATTTTACCCGCTTGGGAGTTGAATTTTGAAAATCCTTCCTTAGTGGGTGCCTACGTCATATTATGAGAAATAGGTGTGCAAAATTTTATATCTATAGATAGGTTAGTAATAACAATCACAGAATTGTCCCTCCGTAATGCCTACCACTGCACCGGTTCGGGAAATAACCATAAACTAACCCGGCGAAAGGAATCGGCGTAAGAAACTCGCACGGGGCCATCTTTTAACAAAAAGATGGAGAATTGTTCATTGAAATTTATTTCCAAATTGCTATAAGGAGGGTAATATTATGTTTACTGCATAATATGGTATGTATTTAAATGCCTATATTATAAGAAAAGGGTCGAAAGAGTGCGTGCGTGCGTTTCGAAAATTTCAATTTCGTCAACGTTCGTTGCATAAGGAGCCGACCGTTATCTCGGCAACCATTCGTCCAAATTATATTGTGCAGTAAAAGGAAAAAGGTGTTTTAATTATCAGTTATTTATGTAGACGATTAATTTACTTATTTAAGAATTTATGATTATTGATAATATATGACCAATTATAAACATCAAGGATTATTATTTTTTTTTTTTTTTGTAAAAAAGCTTCTGAGGATATAGTCTAGCATTATAAATATGCTGTTGTAGACTTTTATTGTAGACATTATTAGATTCTAAAAAAATCTCTAGAACTCAATCACTCAATGTCTCTCGTCGAAGGCAGCGTGCAGAGTCCGTGAGAAACGTTTTCGTTCGACCGTAATTTCTCCGATTTGTTTTGCACAAAGTAGCGTTATCATTTTTCGGGTTAATAATTATACCTCCACGGTCGATCCTGGCTACACAGGAGTTGCAGTGGTGGGTAAGTGTGGTGGGCTAATTGCCCGTAAAAAAAATTAATAATTATACCTTTCATACTCACAAATAATGTGGCTTCCTACTGGTAAAAGAATTTTCAAAATCGGTTCAGTAGATCCAGAGATTATCTACAACCTCACAAAGGCACAAACTTTACCCCTTTATATTAATAGTATAGAAGTACAGATATAGATTAGTATAGATTATAATAATTATGAGTAACACAATATTTAGCTCACTTCTCACCACCTGGCCTCACCACTATCACAAGGAGATCGCTGGCGGAAGGTCACTCCCGTCTCCGGCCGCGTCTGGCTCTCGACCATGGTCATTATCATCATCATCATTAACACATACATTACATACATATTAGGGCCGTTTACAAAAATATTAAATTTTAGTATAATATATATTTGACGGCCTCTGTGGCTCAGCGGTTAGCTTAACGTGTGTAGGAGGTCGCGGGTTCGAATCGCACCGAGGGAACAAAAAAAAATTGGGTAAAATTTTAAAATACGTCGCCATTTTAAGGGGTCGCGAGTGGTTGGGGGGGAGGGGGGGAGGGGTCGGATTCCCCCCTCACCATTTTCACCCGCCGGAAATACTTGATTTCCTTAGAAAAAATAAAAAACAGAATTTTTCAAAAATTGTTTATTCCACTTTATAAACAACATCGCCATTTTAAGGGGTTGCGAGTGGTTGGAGGGGGGAGGGGTGAGGGTTCGGATTCCCCCCTCACCATTTTCACCCGCCGGAAATACTTGATTTCCTTAGAAAAAATAAAAACAGATTTTTTTCAAAAATTGTTTATTCCTCTTTATAAACATGTTTTATAGCTTTTATTAATTCCACGAATGGATCTTTTCTATATTTCATGTTATTTCGCCGCCACAAATATTCAAAAATAACATCTGCAAAATTGTCTATGTTATTAAAATTGTCTTTTTTAAAAAATCTTTTAACGGCCCTCCACTGGGACTCAATTCGTTGAGTATGAGTCCCATCTTCAGCTATGAATGGGTTGTCACAATCCGAGTGGTTGACTTTTCTGTGTATGTAGCCATGTTCTGACAAGCAATCATATGCTTTCCAAAAATCAGTGTGGATGGTGGTGCCAATTTCCACATTCTTTAATATAAGTGGCACCAAAACCTCAGCAGAGCGAATATTGTCTGGACACACTTCCAACCTCAAATATTCAGATCCATCCTCAATCATACCTAGAACCCAATGGCCCTCAATAACAACTGGCTTCAATTATGAGTCGACGAGTTCTGGGTGGTTTACAAAAAAATAACCACGATGGCTAAGGCGGTAGCTTCGCTGCGCTACGCTCCCGCCTTAAGCCATCTAACCTAACCCAATGAAGTCGTATTGGGCCAACTCGGAGTAATACATTGCTATTAATTACCTAAGAATTATATACTGTTCTCATACATTTCCTATATCACATTATATATAAAATATAATTACCTCGATTATATTTTCTTTTTCCAAATTTCAATTCCATACATTTTGATCGGCGATTCTTTAAAGAAGCGATAAAGAAAAGATCTTGGCTCACCCCCCCTGTACTAAAGCATAAAGATTACGTTCCGTTTTGCATAATTGCAATAATATTAAGAATTTTTGAAAATTGTTTAAAAATATTTAGACGCAACTCCGGCAGCCAAAATTTATTTGGGGGGTTTAGGACTAACTCCCTTAAGCCCCCTACACCACCAATACTCTCAAATTCAGGCGACTCGTTATAAAATCCAACCCAAAAAATTCAACGTTCCTGAGTCATGGATGTGTATTTAATAATTATTATTATTATAATTAATTATTAATATAATAGAAATCTTAAATATATGCATAGTATAAATAACATACTTCGAGTTGTCTAGTACTTGTAGTTGTAACTCAAGTTCTTCGGATACTTACCACAGGCTGGATTGACGTGGTGACTGTGGTGAGACGCGTCCCTCGCGCGAATATTAATTTATAATACAAATCTAATAAAGTCAAAGACAAGTATATAGTATTCAAGTATATAATATAAGTCAAATCCATACAAGTCTACTGCGGGTAAAAAACATAAAAACTATAGTTTTAGTATTGTTGCCAGTTCCAAAAACTACACCTTTATTACCATGGCAATGTGTGAAGTAAATATTGGTAGTCTCTAAGCATGTGTGTACACTGTACGGTCACGGAAAAGCCCGCGTGCCACTAATAGACCTTATTACTATGACGTTAAGGTTCACAATTCACAACCGGTACACCGCGACCGGCTTGTCGACGATCACACGAATACCGAAAATTATAAAATGATGTACAGACATGAGCCAACTACACACACTTTCTATATTCTAAATGTTATTTAAATGTCGCACTTTCTAACTGAATTTTTATGTACATAATTGAATTTATTATTTATTTAAATTTTGTTTGCTTTTAAAAAATATTTTACGTAAAGCATGAAATGAATACATACATACATACATATAATCACGCCTTTTTCCCGTAGGGGTAGGCAGGACCGCCTCTTTCCCGTAGGGGTAGGCAGAGACCACTTCTTTCCACTTGCTACGATCCTTACATACTTCTTTCGCTTCGTCTACTTTCATTCGTACCATCCATTCCTCCTCTTACATTCAACGTAGCCAAGCGTCTCTCCATGGTCCGCTTTTCGCCTCCGCGAGAAACGAGACGTGATGGGTGGCGAACCACATCGCCGCCATTTTGGATAATTAAATTATTTTTGATTATCCATTGCGTTTCCACGGATTGGTGGACAGGGTAGGAATAGGGAAAGGGAAGGATATTTGGAGTGGAAAGGAACATTGGTAAGTTAGAGTGGGAAATAGGGAATGTAGGATATTACCGCCCAGGAGGGCAAGGGATAGGACAGTAATAGCTAGGGAAGCCGGGGTCGCATACCCGTATACTATACCACAACTACCGGACAGGTAAGTTGGGATGAGTATCCCATGACAAACAAAAATGAAATTAATAATAAATATTATTACGTTATGTTATTGGAATTATGATAAAAACCGTTATCTTATTCTTTATCCGAGAAAAATTTGTATACAAAATAGAAATATCGGAGACGGCTGCAAGTATTTCCATGAAATTTAATATGCAGGGAGTTTTAGAGGAGAAAAATTGATGTAACAGATGTTATGCCTGAGAAACTACGCATTTAAGTTATTTATTGTTTTTTCTTTCGTCGCATAGTAAGTCAAGCCAAATCCGGTTAGCGGCTGGGTTGGCTTCGGAGTGATCGGACATTTTTGCGTTGTTACTTGTTGGCAAATTGGTTTCTCGGGTTACAACTTACGTAGTAACTATGTACTAATATGTGTCTTTGGTTCGAATCCCGATCAGACAAATATTTTTGCCATTCTTTTTATTTCTTCTTCTTTTAAATATTTTTTTTATTTTTTATTATTTTATCTTTCTACTATCACTATGAGACTCGTTGATCTATGCCTTGGAAAATAGGCGTAAGCGTATTATGTGTGTATGTTTGTTGTCATTTCATTCAACAATGGCATAACTATTAAATCAACCAGCTGACATGGGCCAACAATCAACATTGAACATATTGATAACACGATTTAATATTACGACCGCATCGCTGAAGCAACGCAGATTTTGTCACCCGTTACTGTGTCTTCACATTCCGATATGCATAATGTGAAAGACAATAAGTTTAATATGTCTCAAATTCTCAATACACTTTACTTGCCCTTGGGTATCGGATATTGGCTCTCAGCGTCCAATACCGATATCGAACGCTCCAGCTGTTGCAGCCAGCAGCAGCAGTGGCAGATTGCATAATAATCATTATCATAAATTAACTCTTAAATAACGTCAATAACTCAATACATTTCCACACATTTCTCCACATTAGGACACGCCGCGGGGCGTAACCTTCACCTCGCAGTTCTCTATCACAGATATACATAACATTACTACGTAATTATATACAAAATATTCATACGTAAAGTAAGACATACATGCTGCGGTCTGTCCGAGAAGTTGTCTGTACAGAACCACAATTCTTGTATTTAACTTAGATTTTCTTTCAATTTATCTTCAATAAATTATAAGTGAATCGCCTTGATATCATAAACTGATTTTTAGAGTTTGGATCAATCAAAATGCGTTAAACGTTGGCTTAACGTTTATGAGAATACCATTTTGCTGTTATATCATATCGAGAATGCATAGAAACTGTATTATTGTAAGACGACGACGACCTCTGTGGCTCAGTGGTTGATCGTGTTGGTACTCAAGCCCGGGGTCGCGGGCTCGAATCCCGCCGAAGGAACAAAAGTTTTTCCGTGTTTCTGGGATGTGTTATGTGTATTAAATATGTGTATAACATTATAATAAAAACCTTAAATGTGTGTAATATAAAAGTATTAAATATATTTCCGTTGTCTGGTACCCGTAACACACGTTCTTTGGATACTTATCACGGGACTAGATTGACGTGATTTGAAGCGTCCATAGATATTATTATTATAATATTATTTAATTAGCTGAATCGTTTGACATGCGCATGTCAGCCGTACGTCGGTAGCTTGTATGGGTACGTGCCGGTGTACCGGTGGGGTCTTCAGTTCCTTTTGCGATGGCATCGAATGAACATGATGACGCGGTGGCATATTTTAGGTATATTTAAGGATAACAACTGACGCTTATTGCGCAGGCGACCGGAGTACACGCACACACGCATAGCTACTACGGTGTAGTAACTAGTAACATCGTACGTTGGACCCGAACGGTGTATTGGTGCAAAATCTCTTTCAAGTGCGAAAGAAATGATTTTCGATTTTACGCCGGTCGCCTGCGCAGGTTCGAAACACAGGTTGCAGTCTATCTGCGCAGGCAATCCTGCACCGCGTCGATAGAGGTAGTACTTACTAGGTAGAGTATACTGTATAGGAAGACCCTACAGACTGACGAGCCTCAGATAGGCTGTAAGAGGCCTAGTGTAAAGATATTGTACGTTAAAATTAGACTTTGAAGATATAGTAATAATTACTATGAGTCTATGACTTCAAAATCCAAGGTTAGTTATTCGCACTTCGTAGTATATAATATCGTATATTTTTATTTAATTTTCGACTACGGAGCTCTACACCGCAAAATATACTACATAAGTGTTTCCAAGGCAAAATATACTACATAAATGTTTTAAAGGGAACTTCATAGCTTTACAGCTATGAAGTTTCCTTTATATAGAGTATCTCTGCAATCGTTTGGGTGAAAACGCCTGGGTGAATACGTTTGGGTGAGTTCGTGTGGGTGGAGTGGAATTAATTCATTCATTCTCGCTGAGAATTCGGAAAATTCAAAAAATTCGGGAGCTCTTTCACCATATTTAACTTAACCACGTAGAAATTCTACGCAAGAAGAGACAAAATGACAGTTTGACAAAGGAAAGTTGTCATTTTGTTCATATTAACTGTCAGTAACTGTCAGTATGTCTATTCTTGTGTAGACACACACACACACACATTTCTACGGTGGTTAAGAGTGCTAGTAAGGAAAATAACGTTTTTAGTAATAAATAGTAACAACAGGTTTGCCTCGTATTATTAGTGATTAAAGATTAATAATTTATACTCTGTTCAAATTCAATTTAACCCAAACGTAAACAAAAATATTAAATTAAATCAAATTAATGCATCGATGTATATAGTATCGCGTAAATATAGTATCGGATATCCCATGGGAACACTGTACTTTTTCCGGATAAAATGTAGCCTATATTTTAATCCGGAGCCTAAACTACTACCATACCAAATTTCATATAAATCCGTTCATAAATTGTACAGTATTATATAATATTTACGCGGGCGGATCCGCTGGAAACAGCTATATATTACCACGTCAATCTGGCCCCGTGGTAAGTGTCCGAAGAACTCGTGTTGAAAATCTTCGAACTCCGGCTTGAGTGCCAACGCGCTAACCACTGAGCCACAGAGGTAACCATGTTCAAGAACCAGAATGTGAGACAATTTCATAATATTGATATAACGAAATATCACCAATGTTTGTTGTACGTGAATCATGCGTGTTTCGGTACTGTGAGCTGTGTGCTATAACTGTTGTCTCAGCTGATGGAAGACAAATAGGTGATTCACAGCCTCTTCTTCTTTTAGTGAGATGGACTAGGTAACGAGCAGGGCCGTCTGATGGTAAGCGATTACGTCCTTGGACACTCGCAACACCAGAGGATTTACATCTGAACCTCAATTCTCATATTTGAAGTAGACTTTCATTTTACTTTGGATTGAAAGTGTAGCGACATGTTATCATGAACGGATTTTATGAAGTTTCGACCAATCAGAGCGCGTTTCACGTTGATTTAACTTGCATGTACGCGGGCGGAGTCGCCGTCAAAAGCTAGTATTTTTATAAATAACTAATAAGGGGGATTTATTTTATCAAACTTTTGAAATGAATATAATACTAGCTGTTGCCCAAGACTATACGCCCGCGTAAATACACACTGTATTTTCTCGGGATAAAAGTATCCTATGTGTTAATTCAGATTTTAAACTACTACCATACCAAATTTCATCGAAATCCGTTTTGTAGTTTTTGCGCAAAAGAGTAAACAACGTCCATCTGATCCATCTATCCATACATACATCCATCCATCCTCACAAACTTTCACATTTATAATATTAGTAGAATTATAGCACGCACACTTGACACTACCAAACTATTTCCTTGCGCCGCGCCGCGTCGGTTCGCTAACCCGCGCCGAGATGGCCAAATGTTGTCTTAGATACATCTATACAGATAAATAAGATTGAAGTGTCTGTTTGTAACTTCAAATTAATAGCTTTTCACATAGTGAATCTGAAAGTATATTCGGTACTTACAATAAAATACCAATTTTTAAAATTTTTGTCTGTCCGTCTGTCTGTGTGATTGTCGGTCTGTCTTTTTGTTCCGGCTAATCTCTGAAACGGCTGGACCAATTTTCACGGGACTTTCACTGGCAGATAGTTGATGTTATAAGGTCTAACATAGACTACTTTTATTTCAGGGTTCCGTTTAAAAATTAGGGTTCCGCTTCCGTTAGTTCTGCGCAAACGAAGTTGCGGGCATCAGCTAATTATAAATATAAAGAGTCGATGCTAACTCAAGCGTTAACTCTAACCCCAAAGTTATCACTAACTAATTAGTTTTTTTACTTACTTCTTATGAAAACGATTGTTTCACGTAATTGGGACTCACCTTCACCCAGTACCGCTCTCACGACATTGAGATTTAGGCCTGCTTGCGCAGATCTGGTTTAAAGTTAACCCTGGGTTAAATATCATGTTATCTCTCTCGTTTCTCAGATGTATGAGAGAGAAGGTATGATATTTTAACCCCGCCCGTAGAACCGATGCCCGCTGGGGCCGAAAGGTTCTCGAATGGAGGCCAATGGTGTATTTCCGAATTATAAATCTCATTTATTAGGGGAAGGGGGGGCATGATGGGGTAGCTAAGGAAAATAACAAAAATACAGCATAATCACTATGTTTATTAGTCTCATTAATTAATGGCACGTTATGTCATTAATCTATCTATGATTTGGTACAGTCTTTGGAGAGTCAACATATCACATTTTTTATTAATTAATAATTAATAGGAACATTATGAAAAACCATCTTGCCCCATACTATGGGGTATGATGGGGTTATGAAATTGGGGCATGATGGGGAAGGGTAGTCGTTCTCACAAAACAAACAAAATGTGTATTTCCTCCAGATCTTCATCGTCCAAGGCAGCACAAGCGCTGTGAGCCCAATGTCCATAGAGCTGGCAGTCTACTCAAGGTTCTGACGACCCCACACCCAATACCCCATCTTGCCTCATAAGGTCACTCTGAACAAAAAAAAAATTAACTAATAAAATGTTTAACGGATTCCTACAAACAACATACCATATCAAAATAAATGACACTAGTAACCAAAGATCAAAAAAACATAAATGGGGTGATCATAATTACCTTAAAATAATGACGTTTAACCTTACAAAAAATTAGATCGACGAATCGCTAAACCAGTTTTTTGTTTGTAAACAAAAAACGCGTGCACTCTCACTCACAATTTCTCTAGCACTCATCGTCGGTTGAATGATACTTCCTATTGGCTTATTGTTTTATATTCACAAATGTCTAGTTTCTTTCATATATGCGGTACCCCGTCTTACCTAGCTACCCCGTCATGCCCCCCCTTCCCCTACTAAATGTTTACGCGACTTCGTGTGCACAACAATAAATCCATATTTCGCTGCCATAAAAAGTGGCCTTATTATCACAATAATCCAGAATGTAAAATACTACCATACCAAATTTCATCAAAACTCGTTCAGTAGATATTGCGTAAAAGAGTAACAAACATCCATAGTCCGTACATATTTACAAACGCTACTTTATAATAATATTAGTATAGAAAAGCAATTCCTATTATCATCTATTTTTATCCCACTGCGCGACGCAAAGGAGTGTTAATGTGTTTATTTTAGATCTTTTGACTTTTTATCTCCAGTAAAAAAAGTTAATATTACCTAGCCATAATTATAATTGCGCCTACAAAAATAAAGCTGCAATAACCACAAATGTAAAGAACTATATTATTTTTACGTAATGTTGCGTGTAAACTTCTTTTTTATAGTAAAATGGATCGAAAATCCAATGTCTTACTGAAACTAGAAAACTAGCTAAAAACTAGCTGGACTGAGTTGGCTTATATGGTCTTGAAATTATTGTGGAAGTTCAGCGAAGGTTTAAACGGTGAGAAATATTGGAGGTGGAGGTCTATTATTTATTTATCCAGTTCTTAGTTAAGACTGAACAATGTGTGTCGGGACTCGAGACAGCTAGTATTATTATAGTAATTATTAAAGCTATATTTACGCAAGTAATAAATACTACTATATTTGTTGTTAATATATTACCAGTTTCATAAAGACATTTACCAAATACTACCCTAAGTTGATTAACTAAATACTAACTAAAATAAGTAGGTCAGACCAGAAAAATATTTGCCATAAACATACCCTTATGTCATATAGACAATATGCCAATCAGAGCATGACGTCACGCGAAGGTCAGGCGGTGCCGACTTCCGCTTACAACCGACCGCTTACTTCCGACGGTACAAGTATTATGGAATATACAGGGGTTAGGGGGTGTGTCAGCTGTTCACCCCCGAGCCCATGACATATGGAGTAACCGTTACGACGTAACTTGCTACGGGGAAGAGATCGTGCGGTTAAACTATATCGTTCTCTAAAGTCGTGTGCAGCGCAGTAGCCATAGTTTTCGGCATTAAGATCACTCATCTAGTAGGAATTTTTCTATGACTTTCCATATCTTTGTAGATTAATATAGTGTTAAAAATATTTTTGTATTGATTTTTTAAATCTTATATATATTAAAAATGTTACTTATGTTGGTTTGTGTACGCTTCAAAAACTCAAAAAATTCTGCACCGATTGAGCTGAAAATTTAGCATGATATATAATCCGCATCAAGGATTGTTTTTATCTATTTTTTATCCGCGACCGCGAAGAAACTATATTTACGCGGGCGGAGCCGCGGCCAACAGCTAGTACTTATTTTATGCAACTGTTTTTTAAGTAATTTTACTTACAAAGTAAACGTTTTTATGATATTGCTAAAGTCATTTTATATTTTATAATTATCTATTCAAAGATCAAAAATTCCTTTTCAAAGTCCTAACTCCTAAGTTTTATAGCTAAAGTGAATTGCAATAATTTTCAGAATACAAATTTACAAGAAATATTTAAAACTAAACATCTATATATATAAAAGAAAGTCGTGTTAGTTACACCATTTATAACTCAAGAACGGCTGAACCGATTTGGCTGAAAATTGGTAGGGAGGTATCTTAGAACCAGGAAAAGGACATAGGATACTATTTATCGCGGGAAAATGTACGGTTCCCGTGGAATACTGTATTTACGATTTTACGTAAAAACTACTTAACCGATCATCATGAAATTTGGCACAGATATAAAGTAGACTACGAGGAAGAACATAGGTTACTGTTTATTGCATAAAAATGTACGGTTCCCGTGGAATACTGTATTTACGCTTTTACGTAAAAACTACTTAACCGATCATCATGAAATTTGGCACAGATATAAAGCAGATATATAAAAGAAAGTCGTGTTAGTTACACCATTTATAACTCAAGAACGGCTGAACCGATTTGGCTGAAAATTGGTAGGGAGGTATCTTAGAACCAGGAAAAGGACATAGGATACTATTTATCGCGGGAAAATGTACGGTTCCCGTGGAATACTGTATTTACGATTTTACGTAAAAACTACTTAACCGATCATCATGAAATTTGGCACAGATATAAAGTAGACTACGAGGAAGAACATAGGTTACTGTTTATTGCATAAAAATGTACGGTTCCCGTGGAATACTGTATTTACGCTTTTACGTAAAAACTACTTAACCGATCATCATGAAATTTGGCACAGATATAAAGTAGACTACGAGGAAGTACATAGGTAACTCCTTATTGCATTAAAATGTACGGTTCCCGTGGAATATTGTATTTACGCTTTTACGTAAAAACTACTCAACCGACCATCACGAAATTTAGCACAGATATAAAGTAGAGCACGGGAAAGGACATAGGCTACTTTTTATTGCAGAAAATGTACGGTTCCCGTGGAATACTGTATTTACGCTTTTACGTAAAAACTACTTAACAGATTATCATGAAATTTGGCACAGATATAAAGTAGACTACGAGGAAGTACACAGGTAACTCTTTATTGCATTAAAATGTACGGTTCCCGTGGAATACTGTATTTACGTTTTTACGTAACGACTTACCCGATCACCATGAAATTTACTATAGATACAAAGTAGACCACGGAAAAGGACATAGGCTACTTTTTATTGCAGAAAATGTACGGTTCCCGTGGAATACTGTATTTACGCTTTTACGTAAAATCTACTTAACCGATCATCATGAAATTTGGCACAGATATAAAGTAGACCACTGGGAAGGACATAGGCTACTTTTTATCGCGGGAAATGTACGGTTCCTGTGGACAACTGTATTAACGCTTTTACGTAAAACTACTTAACCGATCATCATGAAAATTGGCACAGACATAGAGTAGACTACGAGGAAGAGCATAGGCTACTATTTATCGCAGAAAAATATGTTTGGGGATTTAGTAAATAGGAGATTTAGGGATTTACAAATAATGTGATTTACGCGACGATACTCAAAGGAAAATTCGAAGGTGAGGAAGTTCTCATTCCGAAGATCCCGATGATCCCTACCGAATACCGATATGCCGTTTGAGTTCAAACGACTTCAATTTCCGATCCGTCTTGCATTCGCCATGACCATTAATAAGTCACAAGGCGAATCCTTAAAAGTTTGTGGTCTGAATCTACAAAATCCATGTTTTTCACCTGGTCAATTATATGTGGCATATTCACGGATCGGAAGACAATCTGCGTTATTTATTCTTGCGCCTGATAATAAAACGAAAAATGTCGTCTATTACGAGATGCTTTACTGAAGATTGCAACCCATGCACCAAAATACATGGCCCATTTTAACAATCATTAAAATAATTGATTTCTTTTTAATTATATCTATTATCCTAATGAAAAATTGCACTTAATGAAATCCAAAATCTGCTCATTTATTGCCTCTAAGGTAGAACAAAGTTTGCCGGGTCAGCTAGTTTTTATATATAATAAGATTGCTTGTAGGTTTTATCAATAGTGACAAATAACATTTATTATATCGTCATACGCCTGAGATTTTTATCGCGGCAATTTATTAGATATTTTTATTTGCTCTCTATAAATAATAGACATGTTACGTTTAACGTTACCTATTTTCTAAAAACTTCACAATACTCTTACCCATTACCCAACCTTACTTAACCGAATGAAGCAACTATTATTCTGAGTTTATTCTGCAACCACCGCGGTACCGCACCCTACGAGCCCGAGCTGCGACTGCGGTGTGAAGTACCCGCGACGCGCTGTATGTCTCTCGCCTGCACTGGTCCATCCATGGAGATCGAGGACGTCGTGGACTACAACCGTAAGAAGACGTCCCTCGCCTTAGGGATCGAGTGTCTCGAGTCTCGCCACAAGGTCGATTTCAGTTTCTTTGTGGTGAGAATATCGTCGCATCTTCTGTCGACCTTCGAGGTGGAGGATTTCTGGTCGACGGGTGTGGGTGGTATTACCGGAGGTACCGAGGGAGACTCCGGAACGAAACGCGCGAACACGTGACAAAGTTTAGTTTTACATACATACATATAATCACGCCTTTTTCCCGTAGGTGTAGGCAGAGACCACTTCTTTCCACTTGCTACGATCCTTACATACTTGTTTCGCTTCATCCACTTTCATTCTTAACATCCATTCCTCCTCTTACATTCAACGTAGCGAAGCAGCTCTCCATGGGCCATTTTTCGCCTCCGCGAGAACTAGACGTGATGGGTGGCGAATATAAAAAAATAAATTATTTTTTGTGATTATCCATTGCGTTCCCACGGATTGGTGGAGGGGTAGGAATAGGGAAAAGGAAAGGATAGGTGGTGTGGAAAGGAAGATTGGTAAGTTAGAGTGGGAAATAGGAAATGTAGGATATTACCGTCCAGGAGGGCAAGGGATAGGACAGTAATATACCCGTATACTATACCACAACTACCGGTCAGGTAAGTTGGGATGAGTATCCCATGACATTTTTTAAGTTTAATTTTACGTAATTCATATGTATGTTAGTCTGTAAATTATTTGTAATATGAGCCTATGCACAATATGCAGTCTGTATTAAAGTTATTTATTTATTACCCAAAATATGAAGTGTAAACTGGATAACGCTAATCTGTAACATGTGGCTGTCGGCTGAACAAACGTGCCCAAATTGGCTGAACGAGTGGGGCTTCGGGATTATTGTAATGAGTTGTATTGAGTGTTTCGTCTACCGACTACCATTGCCAAGGGCATGCCTAATAGAGATTAGATGCGGTTTGCACTCGATTAGCTGTGCCTCGACCCGAACATCGTAGCAAAATAATTGCAAGGAGAAAATATAATTTAGCGATTAAGAATGAAAAACGTAATTTTAAAAGTAAAGTAAAAATCAAAATGAATAAAAAATATTTCCAAATAGGTTATTAAATAACACTCACGGGATTGTCCCCACGTGATGCCTACCACCGCGCCGGTTCGGGAACTAACCCGGTAAGAAGAACCAGCGCAGCGTAAGAAACTCGCAACCCCCGTACATGGTTACGTTAAAAAAAAGGCGCACGGAAGGTGAGCTAAGTATTGAGTAAAGCCCAACAATGGCGACGACTTAAGTTTGTGTGAGATTTACGGATAATTGCCATTGGCGTACTTGCGGCCGATCGTCTTACTTTGCTGTGAATGTGTGCGTGCGACACGTGTCGCTACGATACGGCCGTCTTACTTTGATTGCCTCACTATTCATATTACTGAAGCGGTGTCCGCCTTTTTAGGGTTCCGTAATACTTAAGGAACCCTTATAGTTTCGCTCTGTCCGTCTGTCTGTCTGTCTGTCTGTCTGTCTGTCCGCGCCTCTAGCTCCTGTAATTATGAATATAAATTGATGAAATTTGGTGCAGTTATAGATTGTGGGCAGTATAGAATCACGGTTTCGGGATCATAAAAAAATAATAATTTTATATTTTAGGGGAGGGCTCTCCATACATGTGAAGTGGGGATGAAAAATATTTTTTCACTCTACCCCATCGTGTGGGGTATCGTCTTTTAAAATAAAGGCAAGGTTTCATACGTTACTTTTTTATAAAGTTGACCATTTTCGAGTAATCGGCCTCCAAAGTAGTATGTAAGTTGGTCCCCCCCCCCCTAGCATTTTTAAACTATAGGAGATAGAAACTTGCAAATTTCCATGCTGATAGATCATGCTAAAAACTCTTTAGGAAAATTATTGTGAACCAAATCGGACAGTAACTTTTGGAGTAATTAAAAAAAAACATATTACGCGTTTATAGTTACGGAACCCTCCTTAGACATGTCCTGACATGCTCTTGGTTAGGTTTTTTAGACTTTTTTTATATTTTTTTTTACGTTTATGGTATTGTACCTGTATTGTAATTTGTAAGTAACCCCCGATCGCGTCACCTTTCAAACGAAAAAAAACCGTATCTTAATGGGACCATTCGTTTAGGAGCTACTGTGATACGGACAGACAGACAGACAGTGCGCATTCCAAAACGTGTTTTATTTATTTTGAAGTGAAATTTCTTTAGCGGTAATAAGAGTAAAATTTCAAGGTCATGTCACGTCACGACACGCGTTACTACACGATTTTGGATATAAGAAAAATCACTATAACACCATCTGTATTTTTGTTTCCTGTTGTAGTCATTTTCTTTAATTTGTTTAAGAAAAAAGGCACCATTACAACACCCACTATTTTTATAAGTCATTTATATAATACGCAGTCTGGGCCTTTGTAGCCTGAAATAAAGGTTAATTATTATGAGATACATGGGGCAATATTGAACTTATATTATTATCAGGTCTTGATTAGTTTTATCAATTACATCTCGAGTGCGGAATAGTAGGACCGTGCGAGGCGGAGCGTGACGCTTGGGCAACACCGGCGGTGACAAAAGTGGTGGTGCGGCTCGCCGCGCGCCACTAGCCGTCATGCCGCCGCCGCTGTGGCTGCTGCAGCTGCTGCTGCTGTCCGCGCCGCTGCGGGCAGCACAGGTCTACGTCATCGCTGACACCAGCAACCAGGCTGTGCATATCGCCGACGTCGCCAAGGACACGATAGCTGAGGCCAATGAGATTCAGCGAAATATCACCATAGAAAATCCCCTAGAACGAAATGATACATTAGATAACAGTCTTCTGGAGCGAAACGACACGATAGATGATGGCACCGAGCAGGACCCGGTTGTGCGCAAGAAGAGGACGTTCGGTGACCTCGTGTTCCGGGGCCTGGCTGATGTCCTGGGATACAACGTGGCGCGAAAACCCGCAGAGACGGCCTTCCCCCCGCCGCTCGCACCCGTGCCCGGAATAGACGTACCGCTGCAGGCCGCACCCGCCCCTGCGCCCCCGTGCGGAGCACCCCGGGCAGCCGCCCCGCCGCCGTGCAGGGCTGTCGCCCCCCCACCGCCACCGCCTCCGCCGCCGCCGCCCCCGCCACCACCGTGCCCCAAGCCCCGCGCGGTGCCCAGACCGAAGCCCCGGCCGAAACCGAAGCCCGCACCTCCGCCGCCGCCTTCACCCCCACCACCGTGCGCGAAACCCCGCGCTAACCCCGCCACGCCCGCACCGTGTGCACCGCCGCCACCTCCTCCCCCGCCACCGAAAGCGGACAACCTGGAAACCATTTCATCTAATTTCCGTCTTAATTTCAATTTCAATAGAGCACCGGCCGCGGCCCCGGCGCCTGCCGCTCAAGCTGAGCAGGAGGAGGTCGTGGAGTTTGACGACGAAGCCGTTCCCGTCGCGATCGAGCCGCGCGCCGCCCGCCTGCCGCTGGAGCAGGAGCGCCAGCCCCGAGTTTATGTAGATGCCTTCGTGGTGCGTAACGGACTGGCGCACAAGGTACACGCGGTCGACGCGCAGAGCATCAACCAGCAGCGCGTCGCCGACGCCGATTACTTGAACTACGACGACGACCAGGCGGACCAGCCGGACGACGACTACGAGGACGCTCAGGAGTCGAGAGATCGGGCGAAAGCCGTGCGAGAGTTTGGAACTGCCGTAGATCGCTTCTGGGAACAGAAGCAAAAGAATAAAAAGAAACTACCGGCCGACGATTACAGAAACGTTCACTTCGGTGACCGAGACTTGGCCAACCAGATACGCCGTCAGGACGAGGACTCGCATCGACACTTGCAGAAGGATCGGGCTCCAAAAAGGATCCCTCTGCCCCTCCCGGAAAATGATGAGGAGGAGGATGCGGAAGTGACGACAACCACGCAGGATCCCAGAAGACGCCTGAAGCCCCGGGTGCTCCCGCCCACTGAGCAGAATCCTAACGAAATTGATACGGTGACGGTCCGTGTTCCCCCTATATACAAAGAAAAAAGGCCAAAGAAATTGCACAGAGAAAGGCCGGAGCGCCCCGACCGTGACGAGGAGGAGGAATCGACGATCGAGCACTACGGATCCGACGAGGAGTCGGATTCTGACAGTGAAAATAGTGCCGTCGTGTCCCGGACGGAAGCGCCGAAGAAAAAACGTAGAAAGCAAAAGAGTAGGAAAACACGATCGGTCTCGGATCCGTACAGCGCCGGCGATTACGACTACTACGGCAAAAAACGCCCCGCGTCCGATGAGGAGGAGGAATTTTACAAAATATTGACCGAAGTTCCTGAGCCGCCTCAGGACGAAGATGTCGCGAGGTTGGAAGCGGCAGACGACAAACACTTCCTCGACGACCACGAGCGACTCGTTGAGGACAAGGAGAGGATTGACGAGGACGACGACAGAGATGAGGACGAGTCGTCTAGACTAACTGACGATTCGGAACGAGCGGGCGACGAGGAGCGAGCGGGCGACGAGGAACGAGCAGGCGACGACGAGAGAGGCGACGAACGCGAGCGCTCAGACAAGCTAAGCCCCAACGCTCGCGTGCGTGAGACCGGCTATCAAAACAAGTACCTACGAGCAACTAACGTGCACATAGACGATCCTCGACCTCTCGTCGCTTCTGTCAATAAGAAGAACAAGAAAATCGGCAAACCCTGAGCCGTTTACAAATTGCCCGCCATAATAAGCCTATTTATTGTATATATGCGACGAAGACGTACAAGTAAGTCGCCGACAGATCTGGAGTGAAACTTTTCGTCCTTATTACTTAGCAATAAGGGTCAAAAGTTGCACACTAGATCTGTACGCGACTATACATTGTAGATACGACGAACTATGTGAGCTGTGATGATTTTGTAATTTGTATCATTGTTTACTTTTATATTTAGTCTTGTAATTTAAGTTTCCTAATAAATAGTTTCGATAATTCGATTTCATTATCATTTGGCGCGGGTCGTGAAACCGATTTCCTCAAGGCGGCTGTCTGTGACCAACTGGGTGAAGGTCTGGCGAGATGAAATAGAAACCCGCAGTCGTTGCAGGCCGTCTTAGGAAACTACCGCAAGCCCTGCTTTTTGTCCCCAGCCTGGGTCGGGACCTTGACCCTAATGTGAGGTCAATGCAAGACTTAATACTGTTTAGGTTCTAAACAAACAGGCCACTTTGTTTATATTATTAGTTTATTAGTTATTTAGTGGCCAAATAAGTATACCGTACTTGATGTATGAAATTTTATAACAAACTAGCTTTTGCGCGCGTAAATACATTATCCCGCGGGAACACTACTTTTTCGGGATAAACAATATCCTATATCCTTTCCCGAGACCCTAAGTATGTCTATACCAAATTACATAAAAATCGGTTCAGCGGTTAAAGCGTGAAGAGGTAACAGACAGACAGACAGACAGACACACTTTCGCATTTATAATATGAGTATAGTTGCATACGTATCCTCTGTTCTCATATTATAAGTGAGTAGACTTCGTACACGCAAAAGGGAACTGTACATTTTGCTGCGATGAAAATAGCCTATGTGTTAATCGAGAGTCTAACCTACTATCAAACTAAATTTCATCAAATCCGTTTAGTGGCTATTGCATCTTAGAGTAACAAACATTCAAACATTGTATGTTTGAATGTTTGTTACTCTCTAACTTTCGTGTTTATAATATTAATAAGGATAAAGAATTATAGTCTTTATTATTCTTACTAATGCATAGGCATGTCTTTTTGAGAATGAATTCTTTAAGCCTATGCTGTGCTGGAGTGTATCAAAATTTTAATTTAGCTATCGGTCATCGAGAGAATAGGTAGATGAAGATATTATGTAAGTTTCTTGTAACTTATTTTCTAGGCTCAATGATTGCAAATAAATATTTAAAGTATTTTGAAATATTTTAAGAAAGTAGTGATCAATACACCTCCGGAACACAAACAACTGTAATGTCAAAATTGGCATGCCAAAGTCGTCGGCGAGAGCGCGCGCGTGACACAATTTTCCTCAAATCTGTTTGCAAAATAAATCGGTCTGTAATTCTAGATCAAACGCTCTTTTCATTGCCAAATGAGAACATGACTAGCCTTCAATAGAATAATGGTCAGCCGGTTTATTCTCTAATTTTTAAATCTCGACAGCTGAATCCGCGGCAAGTGTCAAATATCATATAAAAATTTGACACTCACCGCGGATTCAGCTTTCGAGATTTGAAAATGTTCTTACAGAATAGACAGGCTGATTTGACATAATGTTGACACTCACCGCGGATCGTTGTCGAGATTTGAAAATGTTCTTAGAGAATAGGACTGCAGTCCACACCGAAACGAGACGAAACGGGATGTGTCGCTACATTTTTAAGATAGCGATTCAAAATCGAACCTTATTCACGACACAATGTATCTTCACCCGTTTAACTGCAACAGTTCGTATGTCAAACTGCACCGCTCTGCATAGCGCAACGCCGCTCTTGCGATGTAACGTGTATCTTGTGAACTGAGTAAAGTTCAATTACACAGCCTCCGTGGTCTAGTGGTTCGAGCATTGGGAGGTCGTGGGTTCGATTGCCGCATTGGAACAACAAAAAACGTTGTTTCCAAGTTTGGTTAGGACAATGCAGGCTGATCACCTGATTGTCTGATTTTTAAACGACGACGATGATTCCCGCAATTCATTGATAACGGGCAGTGATACCAACACTTTAAAAAATATTTCTCCCCAAATTTTACCCCTGATTACTTATACCATTGACAGGTCTAAGAGATAATAAGCTAGAAAGAAAGGTTTTGTGTTTAACATAAAGACTTACGCGTGAATAACATAAAACTAACTTGTCTTAATCTGATTTCACTCCCAATACATTTTCATATCCCTGGCTATATACACACATTAAAATATTTTTTATTATTACATACAAATTGATTCATAAGGAGTAAACTCTAAACATCCTGTCCTCTAGTAAACCCCGTAGATATTTCCGTAATTTTAGGGGGTACATCCCTAATTTGGCAACACTGATACTGTTGTACGGCAAAACCGCCGGACTGCTCTACACATGCACGAATATGGTACGGAGCGGACCAGATCCGATGCGGACAAAGGTGAACTCTTCGCCTTCTTCATATGTTCGCCGGACTGCCCTACACACGCTCGGATCTGGTACGGAGCGTACCAGATCCGCTGTACGCTCCGTACCAGATTCGTGTGTCTGTAGACACCATTACATGACAAATACAAAATTTACATACATATCTTTATTGCGCATTTAAAAGGCAAAAGAACCTTAAAAAGTTAAAACTGAAAAATCCTACTAATATTATAATTATGTGAAAGTTTGTGAGGATGTATGGATGGATGTATGGATAGATAGATAGATTGATGTTTCTTACTCTTTCACGGAAAAACTACTGAACGGATTTCGATGAAATTTGGTATGGTAATAGCTTAGGCTCTGAATTAAAACATAGGCTACTTTTTATCCGTACAGTGTTCCCGAGGGATATTACATTTACAACAGCTAGTAATTATGGTCGAGTTTCGACCACAGAGTGATCTCTTGTTTAATTAATTATTCTCTCTCATGGATTTTATTATAGTACATATTCGCTCCCCCAGTGATAACGGTGACGCATTAGTTACGTAACTCCTGGCCGCCGTCAATTTACGGAGAGTGAGAGTTAGAAAGTGATGCTCAACATTTGGTAACGGCGCACGCGCAGCATGCTGATGCAGCAGCAGGGCTGGAGTTAGCTCTAGTTGTCTAACCATATTATGTGTTTGCTCAATAAAGTTTTTGGGAGATTAAGAGCAATCCTTTGCCCGTTTTCTTACCGAATAAAAAAATTGGGTAACATAATAATTCAGCAGAGAACCTCAAACGGCGCAAATATGAGAACCTTAGCGGAGACCTTATATTTGAACCGTTTGGGGTGGAAACCCTAGGCGCATGGGGTCCGGGCGCACATAAGCTTTTTAAAGAAATCTCCAAAAAGCTTACTGAAGCCACCCGAGACCCCAGAGCCGGGAACTACCTGGCACAACGGATAGCCATTGCTATCCAACGAGGCAATGCTATCAGTTTGCTAGGTACTCTGCCAGATGGGGACGACCTGGGGAAGTTTTTCTATTTATAGACTTTTTTAGAAATAGATTATTTATAGATGTCTTCTTTTTATTAGTAGGTATTAATTTGTAGTTTTTTATTTGGCTCTAGTTTTATTGTTAATTTTATGTTTCTTGTGTTATTATAATTCACTGAAGCCTGAAGGTGTACTGAGGGAGGTCTTTAAAATATTTCATATCGTCGTCTCTATCAAATATTTTATTTGGCCCGCGGCTCCGCCTGCACAAATTCCCACGGGAACACTGATCATTTTCGGGATGAAAAGAAGCCCATGTGTTCATCCTTAAGGCCCCCACAGACGAGAGGCCGATCGTTTCAGCTGGAACTGACGTCAGTTCGGCCTGAACGGATTCGAGCACATACACGGAAAAAATCGCATCCAATCCAATTTACGTCAGTTCGGCCTGATCTGATTCGTGCCCACACACGGAACAGTCGCATCAGTCCATTCTGGTTTGCCGCGCGCTACGGTCGTGTTTATCAATTTTGTATTTAAACACCGCGAAAACTCATAAAACGCTTGTACAAGATACACGCCCGCACGGCAGCGGGTCGAGCAAGAACTGAAGCGATTTGTCCACACACGGTCAGGACAGGCCGCGCGTTCAGGCCGATCGGTCAGGCCAGAATTAATGTTGCCAACTTAGTTATTTTACAAAATTTTACTAAATTGAGTATTTTATTCCCTCCTTGGTAGAAATTTAGTTATTAGTAGTGTTTAAGTAGGAAAGAGCCAGACAGTAATGATATGCAAAATAGCTACTAAATACGTAATATTTCCTAGTATATTTTAATTTAATGGTAAAATTTATAATCAAATTCAATTAATGAAAAAAAATTAATATAATAAAACCTAAAATGCAGTGGTTTTTGGGGGGCTTCAGGAATTCCTAAGTTAAGTAGCCTCTTTAGTAGTTTTTTAGTAGTTTTAGTAGAAATCGATACGAGTTTAGTAGTTTCACAAAAAAAAGAGCTGGCAACACTGGAACGAATCGCTTCAGTCCGTACGGCCGCCTGATGCGATCTCGAAATTGCACACACACGATACGATTTTGCATCCGTTCAGGCCGAACTGAAGGTAGACCGGACCATGTATGGGGCCCCTTAAACTAAATTTCATACCAAATTCATTGAAATCCGTTCAGTAATTAGTAACTAACATATCCATACATATCCATCCATCATCACAAACTTACATATTTATAATAGTAGCAGAACTATGGCACTTATATTAAACGTTAAAACTTGAAATAAATAAATAATTGACTGCCAGTCTACATAATACATTGTATCAGCTTTTCACTGCTAAGTCCGTCCCTGGCTCAATCGCTACAATTTTCTCTATATCATTACGTCGCCGATCGATTTGTATGGACGTCAGGACCTCGTTACATGTGATGACAGACGTGACCACCAGACACTACGTTAGCCGACCTATTCTGCACCCTAGACCTCAGAAATAAAGTTGGTTTTCGGGTTACCTTGAACAGGATCTGTTTCGACCACCATGTTGATCACTTGCTATATTATTCTGGACCTTATATCCTTAAGTTAAGGTTTAGTTTTATGTAACCTCGAAGGGAATCTATTTTGGCTTCGCCCCGGGAGTCCGGCTGGAGTGAAAAGCGTGGTGAGGAGTAGTTTATATGTATGGGTGCGCGGGCGCAGCGCCAGTCGCATGCGGAAGTGATCATGGAGCTCCTGCGCGTGAGTACCGACCGCTGGATACAGTGAAGTGATAACAGTGATAGCACACGTGATAACATGATGTGATAACATGTGTCTTGACATATTGTGATAACATATAGCTTCAGCATGTGATGTGTTCTTGTTAAAGTTTTGTACGAGTGAATGGATGTGGTTTGAGAAGCTGTTGGCTTCGCTTGGCTTGGGAGCTTATTGGGTCCGATGGAGTTCTTAGTTCTAACGATACTCATTTTAGCGAATACGAGTAACCGATTCCTAACCAGACAGATGGTTGATTTTTTTTAATGAAAACTACAACATTAAATAATTAATCAGTACAAATTTCACTTTTTTTACACAATTTTACATTTAATTAGCATTATTCTACTAAAACATATGGAAAAAACACAGAATCATAATCAGGGATGTCAGACGTACCAACTTCTTGGTATACATACTAGGTTTTGGTTCCACGTACCATGTACCAAGACTACTCAGTCCTTGTACGCAAAAATACCAAGATTGGCCCTTGACCGACAAAAATACACTGACCATATAGAATAACCGGCAAATTTCAAAGATGCATGTAAAAAAAAAATCCAATCAGTTTTCCCTCATAATATAAAACTTTTTTATAGAAAGCAGTCTCGATAAACACTTACCATTTTCCATGAGTTAATTTGAAATATGCTTGATGGCGTAATGGTAAGGTGCTCCGCTCTCAATCTAGAGGTCCTGGGTTCAAATCCCTCGAATATATTTTTTTTTATTTTTTAAATTAAAAAAAAAATATCTATTTTTTTCAATATATTTTACATTTTATACCCGAAATGCAATATAATATCAGAAAGATATGTTTAAAATGATATTTCTTCCGTGCGTTCGACAAATACTGCCCTCTATTAAGAGTATACGAAATTAAAATATTATTTTTATTCACTGGGATGCGACTTCCGACACAGTTTATCTATCAGTGTTTGCAGCGCCAGAGCGGAGCGCAGGCGTACCAGTTTGCCATCTCCAATACCAGTTTTCAGCCAGCTCGGTACAAGGATTTCCAAGTGGCGGTCTGACATCCCTATCATTTCAAAGGTTGTAAGAAAAGTGAATACAATTGCTTTGTACCTTTGGCGCCCTGTGCCTGAAATTGGCCCACGGCACAAACTGCATAAGTTCATTGTACACACAAATACTACAATATGTTATATATTTTATCAGTCTGTATGGGTAGTCTATGGGATCTTAATCCACTATGATTATAGATAGTAACTAATTAAAATAATATTACATATAATGATTTTGAGCTGCGTACGCGTTGAAGTCTAATACACCGCAGCTGGATTCGTGCTCTTTATTAACACTTACCTGTTGCCTTGTCTTTGCACGTTACAAATAAAATGAATTGTGTAATTAACAGCGTTTTGAAACAAAAAATGAAAAAATTAAGATTGTGTACCTATATGTATATAGATAGGTAATATAACAATTAATTCTATGTTATTGCAATGCTTGTGTTGGCTTATTACTAATTATTATTACTTAAATATACGTGAACAAAATATTTTCAGCACACTGGAGAGAATTTTGCGAACGTAGGAGTGTGAGATTTGGCACAGTTAAAGTTTATGTGGAGAGCGTGTGCTCTGTGCAGAAAGCTTATACTTTTTTAAATAATGCTTAGAAATATATAACGACACACTATTGTGCGTTTGATGACGAATGATGAATTTTGTTACATGTTGACGTTTTTCTGTTTGTCACGTTTACTTTTTTTTATAATATTTGCTATCTAAGAGACAAAAAACCTTTATATTATATAAAGTTCAATCCTAAAAGATAGTAATATAGATTTATGAATTATTATTATGGACGAATGTTGATCATTGGATTCACTGGATGAATGAAGGATATGCTCCCACCTTTGTTACTCTCGATACATTATTTTCTTAAATATTTCTTACAAAATACATAAATTATGTACTTTTTGTTAATTTTCTTGTCAATTCGTAAATAAGCTTATAAAAAGACAGAATCAATTTTCCAAAAAGATTATAACTATTTTTATCGAAAAGTTATTAAATAGTAACAAACTTGAGTCAGTTGTAACGATATAATAATATAATTAAATACATAGAAGGTAGTCAAAGCGCAAATTATTTGCAGGTAATCCTGGTGCTACTGGCGTGCGGTCTGGCGGCGGATGCGGGCCTGGCCCACCTGGCCCACAAGGCCAAGCTGCTGGCCCGGCTTAAGGCCCACCACAAGCGCCACCTCCCCACCTACAAGCTCGGCCACGACATCCCCCACGTGACGCACTCGCTGCTCAAACCCCTGGTCGTCACCTACCCCCCCACCGCCACCGTCGCCGCCGTTAAAATCCCCCTTCACCCCCCTCCAGGATACCCGGTGCCCACAGGCCACAGAGTTCCCGGTCTTCCGCATCCACACTACGGCCTCAAGTTCCCGTTTAAGGACCACCACTACCATCACCATCACCACCACGTCGCGCCCACGCCGGTGGTCCCCGTGGCCCCCGCGCCTGTAGTCCCCGTGGCTCATGCTGCTCCTGCCCCTGTTGTACCCCTACCTCAGCCTACCCCACTTCCTCTAGCACCTACACCTCTGGTCCTGCCCGCTCCAGCTCCGGCGCCATTGCCACTAGCACCCCCACCTTTCCATTTCCTGGCGCAGAACAACCTGTTCAGATCATATAGACCCCTGCTTCCGGCGGCCGTGGCTCCGCTCCAGCCTGCCGTGCTACCTCCTCAGCCAGTCCCGTACGTGATCCGACCGGGGGGTGCAGTCCAGACGTCATTATTCGCCACCTACCCGAGATATCCCCTACTCAACAGCTACCAGGCACCGTTATTCCCCGTAGCGCCGGCTCCTGCTGTGCCTCCAGTACAGCAGCTATTCATTCAACGTCCTCAAGTCCCGCAGTTCAACGTCGTCCACGGAGGAGAGACCGGCTTGATCGCACACCACACACCTATACCCGTTGACCAGCCGCACCTACACGCGGTAACCCCTCAACCAGAAATCCACGTACATCCCACTCAGGAGACTTTAGCTCAGACTCCCATCCTACACCTACACCCCACTCCAGAATCGCTGCCACAAACTCCCATCCACATACATCCGACGCAGATCCCTCAACCGGCGTTCTTGCAGCCTCATCCCACCGTCTCCCTGGATCACGACGGCTGGTCTCCGGTCCAACCTACCGCTCAACAGCCCGAGGTTCACTACCCGAATGTTCACCAACTAACGGAGCAAGGCCATGACGACCAATTCCACGACTACCAACACCAGCTTCAACACGTGCTGCATCAAATAGAACAGGCACAGAACCATCACCATGTTGGCCAGGAATACGGAACTCCGCAGCAGACGTATGGTCAGCCCAACTATCCACAGCAAGACTTCTCGCAGCACGGCCAAGTGTACCAGCAGGATCTCGCACAACACGGCCAGGTCTACTCCCAGCAAGACCTCGCTCAGCACGCTCACGACTTTTCTCAGCATGGGCAGGACTTTGCTCAGCATGGTCACGACTTTTCACAGCAAGATTTTTCTCAACACGGACAGGACTTTTCCCAACATGGACAGGACTTTTCTCAACACGGACAGGACTTTTCCCAACATGGACAGGACTTTTCTCAACACGGGCAGGACTTTTCCCAACACGGACAGGACTTTTCTCAACACGGACAGGACTTTTCTCAGCACGGGCAGGAACATAATCAGTACGACGTGTCGCAGCAGTACGGAGTACCCCAGGGGGTGGAGGGCCGGAGCGGGGAGGGAGACGAGGAGGACAGTAACCTCTACCACAACCACATACCGCTCGCCCTGCAACCGCCTATTGACAGGCCCTTGGAACACTTCCGGTAGAACTACGATTCTTTGAAAAATTCTATTTTTTTTAGATTAGGCTAGGTTGAAGTTTGTATAGTTGTAATGTATAGTACGCTTAACACTACACTTTGGTGTTGTCAAAGTGTCAGGTTGTGCGCGAGTGTGGCTGTCTGTTTGTCTGTAGGCCGCCATTACTACCTCCGAACTTTTGTGATATGTCCGCGGCGTTAAAATATTTTTGTTAATGCATTTGAAAACACTAATTGCCTAATATGTTTGTATTAACCTAGTATAAGTTTATTTATTTAATAGAATAATAATAATAATTGTAAAATAAATTCACGATACAGAATTATGTTTTATTAAACTTTACGCCTACAAATTCTTGTGAACAACGTGAGAGCGATTGCTAAAATGTCTAGACAGGCGTTAAAGCACTGTCTTTAAATACAGTACTAAGTGTTCAGTGGCTAGTATAATATTATATAATATATTATATCACTTACTATGATGATGAAATACCATGTTACTAGATAGTGCTCGCGGCTCCGTCAGCGTAAATACAGTATCCCACGGGATTACTGTACTTTGTCAGGATAAAAATTAGTCCATGTGATATGTCTATCTATGGTCTACTCTATATTATCTGTGCCAGATGTTATCTAAATCAGCGCAGTATTTTGGAGCCTATTCAATGCAAAAAAACAATATTTCCTCTTTATAATATTAATATTTCGAATACGATTTAGATGAAAGAAAATTAACTAGTTTGCTTATTTTCAAATACCACGACTAGCTTTACTACGACTAGAAAAGAAACATTTGACGTATCTTTGCTGACTTTTTCTGTGTATCTAAAGCTCTGTAGTTAAATCTGCAGCTTACCTATAGCTGTAACTATCTAAATATATAAAAGGCAAACTTGACTGACTCATCTATCAACGCATAACTAAACGGATTTTTCTGAAATTTGGCATACAGATAGTTGTAATAACGTTGTATCCGCTAAGAAATAAATTTTGAAAATTCGCCCCTATGGGGCTGAAAAATTTGTATTGAAACCGAACACCATGCGGGCGAAGTCGCGGGCAAAAGCTAGTAACATATAAGAAGTACTTAATAAATAAATAAACAACTATCTATATTCGGCGGGAGGTTGCGACATTTTCATTTCCGAATTTATCCGAGCCATTAGAATGTAACTGACTCACACGGAAAAGTACCGGGACATTACTCTGTGGCGCAACTCGCTCTAGATAGTGCCTCGCCCGTGCCCCGGGGCCCCGTGCGGTGCGCCCCCGCGTGCAGGGCCCCGGACACACGTGTGACACGCCCGCAGCACAGGGGTCAGCTATGAGTTATGGGTGTAGGTCCGAATTAGACTAGACTTGCCTTATACTAAACTCAATCAGATACTGTTACTTTCACTAAATATTGCATAAAACTTACGTACCTGGATAACTGAGCTTTTCTCTAGTAGCAATAGTATATTAACAAAAAAAAACTCAAAAATATTTTACCGGATTCGAACCCACTACATTCCGAATTTAATTTTTAAAATTTATTAATAACATTTTAAAAAATACACATACGCATACCAAACTGCCTCAAAACTCCCTGCGTATTAAATTTCATTAAAACACTTGCAGTTTTCGAGATCACGGTTATGTATAATATGTCACCGTAAAATTGTAAAAACCGTTAGATTGTAATATGTGAAATTGTAAAATGTTGATAGACTTCGGAGGCGAATATGCTGCCTATAATTTAACACATTATTTTTCGTTACATTATAAATATATAGTAATAACTATAATTCGACATATTTTTACAATCTCGTTACTTATTTTACAATCTAATGGTTTTTACAATTTTACGGTGACATATATACAAGATAAACTCGATTAAAGTACAATATGGCAAAAAATAATGAAACAAATTGACGAATCCAAATTGATGAAATTCCAGTAATTCATTAAAAATAAAAATATGTCATAATATCTTATCTACCATCTTTCAATTCTGTTATGTTTATGGACATGTTAACTGTGATGTGGATTAGCATTTCCTGTGTGATGACCAGACTTTATGTCATCATATTGAATGCAGATGATACTCAAAGGTAGCATTAGTTGCTCAGCAGCACGCAACAAGATCACAAACAAAGCCGCCACATATATATGTTACCAAATACAAGCACGTTAGTAATGCGAATGACAGATTTCCGTTGGACCTACAAGGCGCCCGCCCGGCTCTGCCCGTGTTTGGCGCGAGGAATGTCCAATAACTCAGTCAGAGTGGATATAAAAATACCAGTGCCAACAACAAAAACAAACCTATCGACCACGAGCGACAACCTATTTTCGCTGACGTAGAGTCAATTGGCACCGGTCCGCAAAAGACCTATAATACTTCTTGCCGATTTCTGAAGTTTTCTGTCGGTAGCTTATCGATGTAGGGCAAGGCCATAACACTGCGTTATGACGACGCATCGCACAGACGACGTCGTAAAATCCTTGTAAATTGCATTGCAACGCGACGTCGTTTTTGACGATGCGTCGTTATAGCGTTAAAGTACATACATAAGGGAATCCGGCTTGTATGCACGCCTCGCCTGTGATACTTACAATAAAATACCAATTTTTAAAAAAATTGTCTGTCCGTCTGTCTGTTTGTTTGTTTCGGCTAATCTCTTAAATGGCTGAACCGATTTTACGGGACTTTCACTGGAAGATAGCTGATGTTATAAGATCTAACATAGGTTACTTTTATGTTAGGGTTCCGTTTAAAAAATAGGATTCCGTTTCCGATAGTTCTATGCAAACGAAGTTGCGGGCATCAGCTAGTTGATTAATAAAAATAAATATTAAATAGGTAAACTACCGACAAAACCAGGCATTGTAGGCATTAAATAGGCAATCGGACAATTTTTTTTTTATTGCATAAATAAATAGTACTCTTAAATAGGTATGAGTAACTTCTCAGAAGAAACCGTATATCAAAAGTCAATATTTTCAAAGGTACAGCGATTTTTATACAAAATTTCGCGAGCCTCCTAAAAACGCTCCATACTAAAATCGCCACACAAATGACGTCACTATTGGATTAAAGTGTATTAAGTAGGTATAAAGTATACGGCCGCAGGAATATATTTGTAAATATCTCCGATATTTGTGCGTTTAAGTTCATACTTACCATAATGAATGTTTTTGTATATGATGTGAGTAAACTAATGATGTAGGTTTTGTTTACCAATTTCGCAAAAAAAAAAAAATTTTTTTTGGTATAAAGACTCGCAAAATTTTGTATACAAATCGCTGTACCTTTGAAAATATTGACTTTTGATATACGGTTTCTTCTGAGAAGTTACTCATATTTAAGAGTACTATTCATTTATGCAATAAAAAAAATCAGTCCGCTTGCCTATTGAATCTTATCTGATTAAAACGTAAAGGATAGTGTCTGTCAAGCTGCTTATCAAATACTAGCGACCCGCCCCAGCTTCGCACGGGTACAATTATACTGATACTAATACTACAGAATGTCTTTAAACCTTTAACAAAACGGACGAAATCTAGTCAAAACAAACAGAAACAAATTAATATAGGTACCTACTAAAACTCAATGAAATAAGTAGATGGGTATACTTTTATCCTATGAAATACCATAGAACTAAACTCCCCCGCACGCGCACCCCCGCCTTGGTGACGCCCACTTCGCAACAGGCCGTGCAGCAGAAATCGTAACATTTTAATTTCGCCATAACTTCAAAACCACACGTCCAATTTCAATCATTCAAGACCAAATATTTTCTAAATAAACTGTACTTAGTGATGGAATAATTTATTTTGATAAGGATTAATAGCATGAGTAAAATAAACGCGTTTAAATGTAGTCCAAAAAAAATTCAAGATTTCTAAATAAAAAAATGGTTGTTGTGCCTCACTCGACATAGATAGGTATAGTGTGTCGCGGACTTTTTTGTAGATATTTATAAGATCTACAATTGATTAGAACATTTTATGGTTCTATCTTTTATAGTTTAGGCAGCGTACGCAAAATAAGTAACTTTTCTGGTTGATTTTTTACACCTTGTGTCCGAAAAACCCAAATATTTTACGGAACCCTATTTTTTTCCAAAATAAAATATAGCCTATGTTACTCGTGGATAATGTAGCTTTCGAATGGTGAAAGAATTTTTGAAATCGGTCCAGTACTTTTTGAGCCTATTCATTACAAACAAACAAACAAACAAACATACAAACAAAGTTTTCCTCTTTATAATATTAGTATAGATTTAGTTTTAAAATGTTCAATTCAAGCAAGTATCTAAAGCCTTAAATGGGCAACTAGGATATTAGACATTTTGTTATGAGTTCGTCAATTCAAAATTGATATAGTTTATTAGTAAAAGCTCTATAACCAGCCGGCTGCGACTAACGATACAGATCTGTATCCATTCTATCAGATAAGACATGCACATATCCTAATATAATCTCTTAATATGTAGGTATAGGGTGTCGCGCGAAACTACGTATACTATATTTTATATGGCCCATGGAGAGCCGCTTCGCTACTTTGAATGTAAGAGGAGGAATGCATTGTAAGAATGAAAGTGGACGAAGCGAAACAAGTGTGTAAGGATCGTAGCAAGTGGAAAGAAGTGGTCTCTGCCTACCCCTTCGGGAAAGAGGCATGATTATATGTATGTATACAGTATATTTTGTATTCAAACAAAAATAAAGTAATTACAACAGGGCAGGGACTTATAACGATACCACAAAAAGTAACGTTATTCCTTAGACTTTTAACGATATTTTATGAATTTAACGTTATATTCAATAACGATACCAAAATAGCGAAAAAATAACGTTATTTTCAATAACGATACTAAAGTAGCAAAATAATAACGTTATTTTCAATAACGGTAAAAATTGCACAAAAATAATGTTGCGACGTTGCCAGGTTTATTAGGCAACGTCGCAATATTGTTTTTCATAATATTATGCATCTAACGGCTTACGCGCCTATGGCCCAAGCATATTATGTGTTCTGTGAGTATTATGTGTTCTGTGGGCCCAAGTGATTATAATATTGTCTTTGCTACGGCCTAGCGCACCCGTTGCGTCATGCATTTCTGAGTTCGGACTCAACTGCGGCCAGTGTCGTATCGCCTACGTCATAATATTATTTATTATTATATATTTACATATTTTGATTACGTGCAGTGCGAAAAATGGGACGCAAAAAGACAAACCCTGTTTATAGAAAATTTGTGTTAGGGTAGACTGGGTACGATTGAAACAATTTAGGTTTTATCGTTTATAATTTTGTTGTTTATGAACCAAGTGACGATTATGATACATGAAACTGAAATATGAAGTTTTAGCTACGATATGACTTTTTTAGAAATATATGACATTAAAAAATATATATGTTTGTTTCAACCGTCCCCACATCTAGGGTTCGGTTGAAACAGAGCTTGGGATCAATTGAAACACATATAAATAACAATAAAAACAAATTAAACATGTTTTATTTATCATTAACACACATTATACTAATAATAAAATTATGGCACCACCTGACAACATTAATCAGTCTCAAAGATTGTAATAGGTACATTCATTACAATTTTGTAATTACATACATTACAACATTCATTAGCCTTTGACGAGTAGCGAGTACTCATTTAAAGAAAATAGAAATAACAAAAATAAAAATGGTATTGGTATTGCGCTCGCGGAAATACAAAAAATGGCAGGCAAAACATTTCCAATGGCGTTCACAGCAAAGGTTACTGTCACTAAAGTACCCCTTTCAGCTGACATTACTGAACCAACTTGACGAGCACCACCTATAAATCCGTCAAAGTAGTTTTATTTGTCATGTCACGTTAATTACGGTAATTATTTAAGATTTTTTTTTAATAAAACTAGGGGGCAAACGAGCAAACGGATCACCTGATGGAAAGCGATTACCGTCGCCCATGGACACCCGCAACATCAGAGAAGTTGCAAGTGCGTTGCCGGCCTTTTAGGAGGGAATACGCTCCCTTCTTGAAGGTTGGCAGGTCGTAGTGGTCCGGAAATACTGCTGGCGACAGTTCATTCCAGAGTTTTACAGTGCGCGGCAGAAAGCTTCGGGTGGAGCGTGGAAAGCGCACGGTGGAGGACTGCCACTCATCAAGGTGATGAGGATGATAAATATTTTGTCGCATGGAACGGTGGCGAAAAGTTGCAACAGGTATAAGTCCGAACAATTCCTCGGAGCACTCCCCGTAATATAGCCGATAGAGGATGCAGAGCGATGCTACATCTCTACGTAGCTCTAAGGAGTCAAGCCTGTTTGAAACACTATGGCAGTCGACAATTCGAGCGGCCCTACGTTGGATACGATCCAGAGGGAGAAGCTGGTACTTTGGTGCCCCTGCCCAGAGATGAGAACAGTATTCCATGTGAGGCCGAACCTGCGCCTTATAGAGTTGTAGGCGTTGGACCGGACTGAAATACTGCTTTGACATGTTCAGAACATCAAGCTTCTTGGAGACTAACTTGACCTTGCCCACCAGATGATATCGGAACTGGACCTCGCTCGATATGTTAACACCAAGTATTCCAATGTTGGAGGAGACAGTTATGGGTATGCTTTCAAAACGAGGACATACGACCATTGGTAACTTTTTAGCGGTAAATGCGCAAACTTGTGTCTTAGAGGGGTTGAATTGGACTAAGTTAAGTCTACCCCATTCAGAGACCTTCCCCAATGAATTTTCAATTTGAGAGACAAGTTTGTTTCGACTCTCAATGACATTTTGCCGAGAGATGTTCGCGTGGCCTGTATATAAGGCATCACCCGTGCTGTCATCTGCATAGCAATGAATGCCATTGGTTTGTAACATATCATTGATATGCAGTATGAACAGGGTAGGTGATAGCACACAGCCTTGTGGGACACCAGCATCAACAGACAGAGTATCCGAACCGAACAGATATTCACCGACGACTACGACCCTTATGCTTCTGTCTGCTAAGAAACTCGTGACCCACTTGCATAATTTCTCGGGGAGCCCTTAAGAAGCGCTGTGTGCCAAACCCGATCAAAGGCTTTCGTTATGTTCAAACTTACAGCCAATGCCTCTCCCTTAGACTCGATCGCCTGTGCCCAACGATGAGTTAGGTACGTCAGCAGATCACCAGCCGAGCGACCTTTACGGAACCCGTACTGTTTGTCGCTTAGCAACTGCTGAACGTCTAAGTATCGAAGGAGCTGTCTATTGATAATGGACTCCATTATCTTCGAGAAGAGAGAGGTTATAGCGATTGGTCTGTAGTTGGAAGGATTGGAGCGATCGCCTTTTTTAGGGATCGGGTGCACCAAAGCTGTCTTCCAAGATGCTGGGACTGTGCCATAAGAGTAGGAGAGCCGAAAAAGACGCGTTAAGACCGGTGCCAACTCTGGAGCACACATTTTCAACACTATAGGAGGGATTCCGTCAGGCCTACTCGACTTTTGGGTATCAAGGGAACGGAGAGCAACTCGCACTGAGCGCTGATGGAACCGAATATCCGACATGATGCTCTTTCATCGCGGTATAGTCGGCGGTTCCTGTCCCCCGTCTTCCAGGGTCGAGTTGGACGCAAAGAGCTTGCCAAGAAGTTCAGCTTTCTCTTTTGCGTCATGGGCCAACGAGCCATTTCCTACGTGTAGGGATGGAAGAGATGGCTTACAGAAATTCCCTTTGATAGCTTTGGGGAGAGACCAGAATGGACAGGTTAGACCAGATTGAGCAAAGGTTGTTATAATATTCATTCCCGATTGTAAAACTTCTTGTTATTAAAAATAATTATATTTCTGGTTCTCTAAAAATATCAAGAATTTGTTTCATTTTATGATATCGTTCTTTTCCGTGATTTAGCCATCTCACAAGCAACTATTCTTCCAAAGAAATCATTACATTGTTCTTCCATATCGAAGTTCCCACTACAGCTTGTCCTTTCACATTCTGTCATACTTAGTTCCTTTTTCCCTTGTTTCTTTATCGGCTTTGCTGGAATCAGTAACAGATTGGTAAACGTCATTAGAATTAGGTAGCCAATCTTGTGAGTCCGGTGAATCCAATTGCGCTTGCGGCGTTGTCTCTTGCGAATTAATGTACGTGTACTGAGTATCACATACAAGTTTTAGTCTTTGGTTTATAATTTCTTTTAAGTTTTCTTCTGAATTTACTATTTGTTTTGATTTATTAATGCTAATAAACTGTACATTACCCATTGGTTCAGTATGTTTATTGCTCATTCCTAAGAAAAAAAAAGCAATTAAAAAATATAGCCTATGTTCACCGAGGATAATGTAGTTTCCCAACAGTGAAAGAATTATTCAAATCGGTCAATAGTTTCGGAGCCTATTCATTCGATTCATACAAACTATAAAATCTTTGTTCTTTATAATATTAGTACATAAAGATAACTTGGAGAATAAGCCTCATACATACTCTTAGTATAAGGTTAATTTTATCCACTAATAGATTGATTTTTTAAAGAAATGAGCATTAATTAAACAAAAATTGTTGGAATAGGCCGGTACTTACTTTTTCCAGTATTTTATCAGTGTTTGAATTTTGAATACTTCAGTTATTGACGACAGCCACGAAAAAAATGGGTAACGTACGACACTATTCAACGCGCAACTATATCTGACAAGATTTGAGGATTGTATTTCTAGCGTAAAAGAGATAACTAGCGTGAAAGAGACAGGCAAAAGTATGGATATTAGGATAACGTTATTTAATACCGATACTTTTATCACAAAATAACGATACTTATATTGTAACGATATAAATATCGATAGTCTGATTTAACGTTATTTTTAACGGTATTTTGATTATACCGATACCTATAAAATACCGGTATTTTAGTCCCTGCAACAGGGAAACAAAAAGGTCGCAAAAACAGCGGGACATTTTTTACATAAATTTAGAAGTATTAACTTACAGGGCCTTGATAGACAGATGGACCCTAAAAATGGTTGTTGCAGACAATGAAACGACATTCCTGAGCGTACCTAAATTTCAAAATTTGTTTTCATTGCCATATTATTTTTAAATACGTATTGTGGACACTTACGAATGCTATTAAATAATATGGCAACTAATATATGACAACATAGTACGGGCTATTGACAGATCCTATATTTTTTTTATATAAAACTGGGGGCAAACGAGTAAATGGATCACCTGATGGAAAGCGATAACCGTCGCCCATGGACACCCGCAACATCAGAGAAGTTGCAAGTGCGTTGCCGGCCTTTTAGGAGGGAGTACGCTTCCCTTCTTGAAGGTTTGCAGGTCGTAATGGTCCGGAAATACTGCTCGCGACAGTTAATTCCAGAGTTTTACAGTGCGCGGCAGAAAGCTTCGGGTAAAGCGTACGGTGAAGGACTGCCACTCGTCAAGGTGATGAGGATGATAAATATTTTGTCGCTTGGAACGGTGGCAAAAAGTTATATAGGTATAAGTCCGAACAATTCCTCGGAACATTCCCCGTAATATAACCGATAGAGGATGCAGAGCGATGCTACATCTCTACGTAGCTCTAAGGAGTCAAACCTGTTTGAAACACTATGGCAGTCGACAATTCGAACGGCCCTACGTTGGATATGATCCAGAGGGAGAAGCTGGTACTTTGGTGCCCCTGCCTATTTTAGAAAATATTTATATCCTGCTCGCGTAATATGATCACCGTAGAAATGGTTTCCTTCTCCGGAGAAATCTGTCATTTTGTCTATAAAATCTGTCCAGTCACATTTCTACAGTGCTTTGCCACAGATTTAAGAAGGAAGAACAGATAAACAGCTACAAGCTACAGTAAGATTTCCATTTGATTGCACTACTACAAGCATATGCGTTCACGATTGTGTTGAAAAATTGGAGGTCAAAATTGATTTGGTACGTTCTATGAAAGCTATTTCTCTGTACGTAAGTACTTAGATATATAATTATATTTTCTACTCCATGCTAATGCTACATGTGCTGGTTTAATTTGTCGAACACCCTGTGTAGTGTATGTATCCGTAGTACCTGTAATATACGACCACCGACCCAAATATATCAGTACATATATAATTTATACCAGTTCTGTATGCGGCGGCCAGAGCTTTCCATTATTTATCGGCGTCAACCGCCGCCCTTGTGCCTGTTACGCCCTAATATTATAAAAATAGCTTGTTATAGCTTGTTACAGCTGTAGCTGCTACTGCAATTAGTGCTGATCGCAATAGGCATAATAACTTAGGTTTCCTTCTAGGGCCTTGGAACTGCACTATGTTATCTACACTAATATGATATTATAAAAAGGAAAGATTTGTATTTTTATTATAAAAAGGAAAGATTTGTATTTTTGTGTGTGTATGTTTGTAATGAATAAACTCAAAAATTACTGTGCCGATTTCAATAATTCTTTCACAATTGGAAAACTACATTCACCGTGAGTAACATAGGCTATATTTATTGCTAGAAAAGATTAGGAAACCTTACTAAAACTTTAGTAACGTAACCCAAGGTGTAAGAAAAAATCCATAAAACATCTTTTGTCGCATGCGCTGGGGAAACTATTGACGATAGAACAAAGTACGTTCTATAGTTATATTAAAGAACATCCATATATCTGGGGGCACGGCAGTGCCCCCGCCAAGTCGAGCGCGAAGCAAACACTGCCGTACCATCCTTTACTGGAACCATTTCGCCGCATTTTCAGGCCCCTATTTGAGAACCTCTGGATAAGACCAGAACGCAGAAATTTTCTTCATCCAATAAGCTATAATCACGTACTTAAAATCCAAAATTTCAAGTCTGTAGGTCATTTAGTTCCGAAGTTAAGCGAAAGCAAAGTTTCGCATTTTCGACACTCACTCACTCACTCACTCACTCATGATCATCAAAATAGAACTAGTACTTCCCATAAACTTAGAGAGCTGAAATTTGGTACAGAGTTGGGGTTTAATGGCCACATAAAGGGAAAACTATAAAAACTAGGATAATCGATCTGGGGGCACGGCAGTGCCCCTGCCAAGTCGAGCGCGAAGCAAACACTGCCGTACCATTCTTTACTGGAACCATTTCGCCGCATTTTCAGGCCCCTATTTGAGAACCTCTAGATAAGACCAGAACGTCGATCTGGGAGCACGGCAGTGCCCCTGCCAAGTCGAGCGCGAAGCAAACACTGCCGTACCATTCTTTACTGGAACCATTTCGCCGCATTTTCAGGCCCCTATTTGAGAACCTCTAGATAAGACCAGAACGTCGATCTGGGGGCACGGCAGTGCCCCCGCCAAGTCGAGCGCGAAGCAAACACTGCCGTACCATTCTTTACTAGAACCATTTTGCCGCATTTTCAGACCCCTTTATTCTACTCGAACATTACACAAATTAAATAAACAAATTACACTAAAATCTAGGAAAATAAATCAATATGCCCACGTTTCTACAAAAAGAAGTGAAATCCCACCAAAAACATTCTGTAAAAAACTAGCCAAGTCTCGATGGAGCTGCTTGTTTTTCTCTAAAAAGTAATGAAATCTAGACAAAATCGTGCCAAGTCTAAGGTTCCTTACTGCGGTTTCTTTATTATTATAGTTAATGTTGTGTGACTTGGCCGTTGAAGGGCACACAAGGTTACAATGGGGCTCCATGACACCATTGCTCCAATACGTGTGTTGTACAATCAACAACAGCCTAAAATGAGACACTAGCGTCCAATTACCAATACCAGTATGGGCTATTATCTCGCTTAAAAAACATAGGTAGTTACAAATATAAACAAAATTGACTTGTACCCACTAAAGTATAAAGAATGTTCAACGGCCAAGTCACTCAACATTAACTATAATAATAAAGAAACCGCAGTAAGGAACCTTAGACTTGGCACGATTTTGTCTAGATTTCATTACTTTTTAGAGAAAAACAAGCAGCTCCATCGAGACTTGGCTAGTTTTTTACAGAATGTTTTTGGTGGGATCTATCCATTTATCCTCACAAACTTTCACAGTTATAATATTAAAATATGTATGGATATTTGTTACTCTTTCACGCAAAAACTACAAAACGGATTTTGATGAAATTTGGTATGGTAGTAGCTTGAGCTCTGAATTAAAATATAGGCTACTTTTTATCCCGAAAAAGTATAGTGTTCCTTTGGGATACTGTATTTACGCGATGGAGCCGCGTGCAACAGTCAGTATTTTGATATATTATCAACAATATTCTATAGAGATGTTGCCCGCGACTTTGTGCGCCCAAAAGGAAATCCCACATGATTCGGGAACCGTACATTTTGTACATAAAAAGTAGCCTACGTCTTACCTCTAATCTTTTCCATGCCTCTACATATGTGCCAAATTAAATGAAACCGATGCAGTAGTTTCAGAGCGTCTTCAATGCAAACAAACGAGCAAATGTTTGCTCTGGGATTATTCCCGTAACCAAGTAGTTAAACTTCATACAATATTAATAATATTAGCCCATAAGCTGGTACTAAAAGCCCTGTATCTGATTAAAAATCTTTTCGTAATATAAAATAATAATCTCGGACATCAATGTGATTTCGCCGCGTCAATCTGGTAAGTCGCTTAATTCTTCTAACTTGTGCTACGGGGAGCGGACAAGAAAAATAGAAGTATTTTAAATAATTTTATACAATACCTAATATATTTAAGATTTTAATATAATTTAATACAAAATATATATTATGCAATACCCAGGAACACTGAAAGTTTTTGGATCCAAACCCGCGACTATTACGTAATATTATGTTAAAAATGTGACATATATACCTCATTTCTCCCTCATTCCGCCTTCTATACCTACTGGCATACATTTTAAGAGTACCTACATCTATCGCAAAATATTCATATTGGAATATATTTGAATAAAAGTTATAGTAATTATAACTAGTTCTTGTGAAGTGTGAAGGCATCGTCTTGATTAATTCACATAAAATATCGAGTTTTAATCTACACTTTGTATTAATAAGCGAGTCGTTAGATAAAATTAACTTTACATTCAAATGGTTATATGTATATCTAATACATATTTACATAATATATGTTTGGCGTTTTATTTATTAACGTTATTTATACGTAATAAAAATGGTTAGAAGATGAAAATTCTCTTATAAAGTAAGTAGGTACAATTTTGAATCGTGAGTGTGAAAAACAAAATCCCACCAAAAACATTCTGTAAAAAACTAGCCAAGTCGCGATAGAGCTGCTTGTTTATCTCTAAAAAGTAATGAAATCTAGACAAAGTCGTGCCAAGTCTAAGGATCCTTACTGCGATTTATTTATTATTATAGTTAATGTTGTGTGGCTTGGACAAGTCAATTTTGTTTACACGTAATGTTATATCAGATTCTGTTGTAACTACCTATGTTTGTTAAGCGAGATAATAGCCCATACTGGTATTGGTAATTGGACGCTAGTGTCTTATTTTAGGCTGTTGTTGATTGTATAACACATGTTTTGGAGCAATGGTGTCATGGAGCCCCTTTTGTACCTTTGTGTACTCTTAAACGGTCAAGTCACACAACATTAACTATAATAATAAATAAATCGGAGTAAGGATCCTTAGACTTGGCACGACTTTGTCTAGATTTCATTACTTTTTAGAGATAAACAAGCAGCTCCATCGCGACTTGGCTATTTTTTTACAGAATGTTTTTGGTGGGATTTCTCTTCTTTTTGTAGAAACGTAGGAATATTGATTTATTTTACTAGATTTTAGTGTAATTTGTTTATTTAATTTGTGTAATGTTCGAGTAGAATAAAGTTAATTCTTCGACTATTTCTTCTTGTAAACTTGTAAGTATAAGTATAAAAGCCAGTCCAGTCTTATCCAGAGTTTTCCTTTAATTTTATTTATATGCATATTAAAAGCAGAAGGGGGAGGCATTCGCCCAGTAGTGGGACGCTACGGGCTAGATTAAATTAAAAGATGTGTCCCACTTCACTGGATTTTTGCAATGACAGTCGATTTTTTTATGTACCAATAGTAGAAGGGGGCATTACCATATCTCTAATCAGCTGAGACCAGCTGAGGGTTCTTCATCAGATACTTCAGACCTTTTTTTTTTTTCCGGGGGGGAAAATGCCTTACGCATACCACCCAGGCGCAGGGGGCACCCAAGTGGTGATGTGGGACTCATGGTATACCCACTAAAAACCCCCCCATCTTCCTCCTCGCCGCCCTCCGACGGGGCCACGGGAACGATACACACATCCGCGACCCCGCCGGCGGCAGCCGCCTACAAGCGGCTCCATCGCGAAAGCCTAAAGGCCCTCCACGATAGGCGCACCAGATGGTAAGGTGCGCTTCCCTCCTCGGCCTCCACTGGTGGAGGCCGAGGAGGGAAGGGGGAGTCTGCTACAGTACTGGTACTGTAGCAGACTCCCCCTGAGTCTGCTACTAGGAGGCCATGGGTACCAGATAAACTGGTACCCGGTGGCAGATCAGGTCTGTGGTTCCGCCACCGACCACACCTCGGTCGCAGAGGATAGGGCAAGCGGCGCACCGCAATACCGACATGCCTCTTCCTCTGCGGCCCCACCAACGCCGTTTTGACGGAACGGCCCCGCCAGCTCGCAGGGGGTAGGGAGAGTGGCGTACCGTAATACCATCACGCCTCTCCCCCTGCGATCCCTCCACGGCCGCAGAAGATAGGGAGAACGGCGCACCGTAATACCGGCACTCCTCTTCTTCTGCGGTCCCACCTCCACGCGCGTCCTCTGCGGGTGTCAAATAGGATCAAAATAAGAAAATTAAAAATTAAAAAGGATAAATCAGAATGACCAAAATAGCTACTATCAAAAGGATACTAAGTAAAATAATAAAAGCATTGCTAAATAGTTTTATTGTACAAAAGTTTTCCTTATTATAATAGTAAACACTGATAGTTTCAAATCATAACCTAATTTATCAACTAAAATTACCTTTTATCAAAAACTGTAACCAAATGTAGGTAATAGGCAAATAAAGATACAAATAAAGAAATACTAATTATCATAGTCTATTATAACTAATTGGTATTTTATTTACTGTACATCATATAACAAATTTAATCACAATAAGAAATACTTATTATAATATTCTTTGATAAGTTGATATTTTATATCTGTACGAGATAAGTATAGCAATTTAAACCATTTACATTAAATACCAACACTTCGATAAACCTATTTATAATGTAATTCCAGAATAGAATTCTAAATATTCAAAACAAAGTAATTATTAAACCAAATTACTAAAAATAAGTATTAACTAACATCATTAGCATCTTAACACTATAATTTTAAAAATCATCAAAATCAATCATCAAATAAGACATAAAACATATAGGTACATAATAATTTAGCCACTACTTATAAAATAGGTTTACTTATCTTTAATATATTGAACGATCAATCTCACAGCTTCGCCAAGACTGCCGCCTAAAATGGCGGACCAACAATTTATAGGAAATAATTGGCGGTTAAAACCACACCGGAAGTTTAGTAGGTAAGAATTTACTAAAATTGTCATACAAAATATGTTTCCAATGCTTGATAATTTAGATTAATTTATTGATTAAGAGAAATTAAATAGCTTGATAATTTAGATCAATTATTTAACTATTATTAAATTTTAAACAGTAGATTGTAAAACAGGAAATAATAAAATGATATTGTGACATAACAGTCAAAGTATAAAAATGATAAATTTAGCTTTTGAATGAAATTTATTTTAAAGGTATATTACTATAAAAATACCAATATTCTAACACGGCCATACTGACAGGTACTTCGTTCTCTGAAGTACCAAATTTTATTTTATTCCAATACACTTAAATCATAAGCTACACATGGAGCACTGACTTTAGAAGTCTTTTAATTGTAACTTATTCTAACATTGCAATTGCCACTGTGGCTCATAGCAACGCTCAGTGATACATTAAATTACTGACTCCACATGTCCTGCTACACATGTGTCGAGCCTCAAGTACAGCACTTACTTCAGCAGTCCCTTAATTGTAACTTATTCTAATATTGTTCATTGCCCCTGTAACTCGTAAGCAACACTCAGTGATACATTAAATTACTGACTCCACATGTCCTGCTACACATGTGTCGAGCCTCAAGTACAGCACTGATTTCAGCAGTCCCTTAATAATTGTAACTTATTCTAACATTGTTCATTGCCCCTGTAACTCGTAAGCATCGCTCAGTGATACTCTAATTGTACTGGCTCCACATGTCCTGCTACACATGAGGCGAGCCTTGAGTAGAGCACTGACTCTAGCAGTCCTTAGATGTAAGTGAGAAAAAAAAAACAAATTTTATACGATTTATTTATTACCGAAATCATACATTACTTAACACAAAATCAACCTTTTCTTAAAATAAATTGACAAAATTACTTTATTTCCAAAATTATTAAGATTGACACAGCCTAGGTATATTGCATATAGAGTGTTTAATTGTTATGTTAATTTATGCATAAAATGAATAACCTTAATAATTTTGGACTTCCTCGCTAGTCATAGTCCTGATTTTTCTGTATTATGATTTTAATAATTCATAATACCCGTAGCATGATTTAAGGCAAGGACCAAGCTCAAAAACAAAATGACTTTCATTTCTCTTATGCACATTGTAATAAGATTCTGTTTTGCGTAGCATTATTTTTTTTATATTCATGTAGACGGTTTTTGCAATGTATTTTTTTTAATATCTTTCGAACTATTGTACCAATCACAAAGGTGTTCGGTTTATGTTTCAATATATATATATAAATTTTTAACAAAAAAAAATATCTTGTATGGTATTGCACAAAACTTTACGTTTTAGGAGATTGTGTGGTTTTTAAGAAGTGATTTTATAATTATTATTTTTTTTCACTCAGGAAAAATATGTATTTTTTTTTAATGTTTACGGTTCATGACGCGTCAAGGATTGTGTACACAATCTTTCTTCAAATTCACGGGTCACTTCTATCCACTTCCCATTTTTTTTTGTAATTGAACTCTGACTAGGTAGACTAGGTGACAGGAAATGACAAAGTAGGCTATGACCTCGCCTTAAGAATGTACCTACATTGTGTCTAACACCAAAATTGTTCATCTCCAAGTTTTACCGAAATTGTCAAACTGTTTCATAATTTGTTATATCTGAATAAGATATGATGTTCGTTAGATTTTACTATTTACTAATCTAACAATAAACCCAGACTAATTTAGTTCGGTATATTATTCGGTTAGCTACTTGAAATATCATAAAATAGTGGCTCACTTGTTACTGTGATTTATTTGAAGTGAGAGAAGGTCAGTCATCGTACACTAGGGTTGTGTCAAAAAGGAAACTAAATTGTAGTCATGATTTACACGACAGTACAGTAAAAAGAAAAAACAAACTATCAATATTTCTTGACTATTGTCAAAAATTCAACAATATTTTGTTCCTTTTTTTTTTTTTTTTTCACGGAAATGGCAGACGATATTTAGAAACGACGATCCAAAAGACATGAAGATCGTGGCCGTACCTACTCAATAATTGTGATATTTATCACACTACTCACACTTCCGTTCGGCCAATCCGACATTACTAATTTTCCAAAAATTACTCTTCTGTCGCAACAAAATCCATTTGAAACATATTATATAATGTTGGTATTACAATAAAAAAAATATATTTATATATATAAAAATTGAACAAAACCTATTTGTTTCTGTAACAAGAGGCTTTTATATATTATACGTTATAAGTATGTAGAAGTGACTTTACATAAATATTTAACGAAGTTATACGTAGTTCTTATTGTTTCTACAGTAATTATTATTATTAATGGTTAATGAATTGCTCAGTTCTGTCATGTCATCATGGTACGCACAGCCCAGACAAACGGTACCGTAGGCTATAATAGACTTGTGTTAAGTGGCGTCTTTGGGTACTATAATGCTAATGGGGCCATGGTGCCAAATTTCTAAATTTGTCTCTGTCTCAAGTTTCATTTCAATTTATGAACTTCATATCCAACCGTGATCTAAGTCATTTATTTTAAAACAAATTTAAGTAAGTATCCTGCGATCCTACAAAAATTATTTTAAGTATAATATATTGCTAAAACAACTATTCACCTACGGCAAATAATGAAAACTAACTAAAGAAGGCTCACACTTACTATTATAGTCAAAAAACCAAAAAAATGGCCTATTCTCCAATAGATGTTTACTAAAAATCAAGAATTTTGGATTAAGCCACTTCAATTCTAAAGGTGCGATATATATTTTGCTTTTGCTCCCAATGTATTACGTCATCATAATTATTAGTCTCCTTTAATACAATGTAAACGGATTGCTGTGATGAAACGAAAAGTAACTTGAGATGAAACGTACTTACTTTATAAGTTTATTTTTCTTTTGTATTTTTTTTTAACAAAAAAAAATATATAATTATATTCAGTAGGAATAATTAGTGTACAAAAGAAATGTTCATGGCGAATAGTTACAGAGCATGGTTATAATAATTAAATTATCTATTAATATATTAACTCTGATAAGTAGACAGTTATTTGAGTATTCCCTTATCGATTTATGGGCACATAGCGTAGCGTCACTACATCTAAAATAGTATTGTAAATAAACCTAAATAATAATCAGTAGGTACTTATTATTTATGCTGAATCTATGTAATATACTACTTTAAATTGTGTCGATTTAATTGCCTATCGCATTTCCCTTATTCCCAGGTCATTATTGTAATAAAAAGTTATTTATTAGATTCATTTACTTAATCTGCAGATTAAACTCCCGTGAACAAATTCATCAAATTATAGGTAAAACAAAGTAAAAGATCGCAAAAGCGATTTGATACCAATAAACCACAAAACTTGCAGGGTAATTCACTGATATTTACTTGCATTAACAGTATGTATCATAAAATTACAAATGTTTAAGACGGTAATAAAAAGTTATTTATTAGTACGATAGTTAATATTATTTATTTAATCCGTAGATTAAACTCCCGTGAACAATTTCGTCAAATTATATTGTAGATGTAACAAAGTAAAAGATCGCAAAAGCAATTTGATACTAATAAACCACAAAACTTGCAGGATAATTCACCCGGTACTTACTTGGCTCTAATAGTCTATACGGTTAAGGTTTTAAAACACTTATTTATCACAATGACTCACAATTCACTTTACATGAGAAAATATTTATAATTAGTTACACAATACAAAGACTTGGAACATACAGTGACATGTCGCAAATAAAATTTACTTCACAAATTAATAGTCAGTCTTAACATTCACTATCAAACACAATGAGGGTAGTTAGTAAAACATTGTACCTAAACAGAATAATGTCAGACATATTTTGCTATTTAATATCGTAATTTAAATATAGGTAATTATAATAGCAGTTTGTATGGGTAGAATTTATAAAATCAATTTTCAATGTATTTATGATAACTTGTACCTTCCGTGGAATCCCGTAATTGGTACCACACTGATTAAGATCCTCGTTAGGCCTAGACAGCCTGGAGACCGCCGATACAATTGGCCGACCTGCCGTTCCCAATGCAGGTAGGCGCCACGCACGGCCGCCGGCGCTGGCAGGAGTTCCGAGCTGCTTGAATGTCCACCTGAAACATATAAAAATACGATTAGAAAAATGAAGTGGAAATCGCGGGATGGAGAGCTATCCAACTTCTGATGTCAAATAGGATCAAAATAAGAAAATTAAAAATTAAAAAGGATAAATCAGAATGACCAAAATAGCTACTATGAAAAGGATACTAAGTAAAATAATAAAAGCATTGCTAAATAGTTTTATTGTACAAAAGTTTTCCTTATTATAATAGTAAACACTGATAGTTTCAAATCATAACCTAATTTATCAACTAAAATTACCTTTTATCAAAAACTGTAACCAAATGTAGGTAATAGGCAAATAAAGATACAAATAAAGAAATACTAATTATCATAGTCTATTATAACTAATTGGTATTTTATTTACTGTACATCATATAACAAATTTAATCACAATAAGAAATACTTATTATAATATTCTTTGATAAGTTGATATTTTATATCTGTACGAGATAAGTATAGCAATTTAAACCATTTACATTAAATACCAACACTTCGATAAACCTATTTATAATGTAATTCCAGAATAGAATTCTAAATATTCAAAACAAAGTAATTATTAAACCAAATTACTAAAAATAAGTATTAACTAACATCATTAGCATCTTAACACTATAATTTTAAAAATCATCAAAATCAATCATCAAATAAGACATAAAACATATAGGTACATAATAATTTAGCCACTACTTATAAAATAGGTTTACTTATCTTTAATATATTGAACGATCAATCTCACAGCTTCGCCAAGACTGCCGCCTAAAATGGCGGACCAACAATTTATAGGAAATAATTGGCGGTTAAAACCACACCGGAAGTTTAGTAGGTAAGAATTTACTAAAATTGTCATACAAAATATGTTTCCAATGCTTGATAATTTAGATTAATTTATTGATTAAGAGAAATTAAATAGCTTGATAATTTAGATCAATTATTTAACTATTATTAAATTTTAAACAGTAGATTGTAAAACAGGAAATAATAAAATGATATTGTGACATAACAGTCAAAGTATAAAAATGATAAATTTAGCTTTTGAATGAAATTTATTTTAAAGGTATATTACTATAAAAATACCAATATTCTAACACGGGCATGTTCAGCCCGCTGGGAGCGCCCTCCTCGGGCCAGCCGGCGGCAAACAGGCCGGCCCCGGTTGCCTCTTAGCTTCACCGTGGGTGACCAGTCCACGGTTACTAAGCCCCACCGCCACGACAAGGCGTGCAACCATCGGGGGGAGATACTTCAGACCTTCGATTTTTGATATCAAATGAAGTGGCCCACCAAGTTGAATATTTTTTGTAAAGGCAGTATGTCGATCTCTAATAGTTTGGTTGGGCTCTTGTGTTTTCTAATAAGGGTCACCAGGTACTCCAGATCTTCGATTATCCTAGTTTTTATAGTTTTCCCTTTATGTTGCCATTAAACCCTAACTCTGTACCAAATTTCAGCTCTCTGAGTTTATGGGAAGTACTAGTTCTATTCTGATGCTCATGAGTGAGTGAGTGAGTGTCGTAAATGCGAAACTTTGCTTTCGCTTAACTTCGGAACTAAATGACCTACAGACTTGAAATTTTGGATTTTAAGTATGTGATTATAGCTTACTGGATGACGAAAATTCCTGCTTTTTGGTCTTATCCAGAGGTTCTCAAATAGGGGCCTGAAAATGCGGCGAAATGGTTCCAGTAAAGGATGGTACGGCAGTGTTTGCTTCGCGCTCGACTTGGCGAGTGCACTGCCGTGCCCCCAGATTAAAAATTTTAAGTAACCTCCGAATTGTCAAGAAGAGAGTAAGCAGATGATGATGAATAGCTAAGAACACTCTCGATCACAAAAATAAACTAGATTGAAATCGGTTTATCTATTTGGGAGCTACGATGTCACGGACGGACACACACAGAGACAGATACGTCTAACATAATATATCCTCTTTTTTCGTCGGAGACTAAAGACATGCTGACCCGAACAGTAGGCCAGCTCGACGGACAACCGCCTGACCCTCCTCACATCAAGAAGAGACCCGAACCGAGAGACATGGTGATGATGAAGATTTTTCTGAAACTAATTAAATAATTATTAAATCTATACTTCTATACTAATATTCTGTAGAGGAGATATTTGATTGTAATTTGGTTTGTTTGAAAGTTTGTTCGTTTTCATTGATTCGGCTTCGAAACTACTGGACCAATTTTGACGAAATGTAGGATAAATATAGAGTTAACCACGGCGTGGGACTTAGGCCACAATTATTCATATAGTTATTAAGTTTGAACCTTATGAGCATTTTTCTTTTGCTTCTAAGATAAAAATAAATGTTAACGTGTGTGTGTTGTTAAAATGGTATCTATCAAACGTACGGCTGTGTGTGTTAATAATGTGCGGGTGTTATTATTTTAACTAATTTTATGTATGTATTCATAAGCGTTATTTAAAAAAATATTAGCTTGCTGCACACTTTCCTCCACATAAACTTTAACTGTGCCAAATAGCATACTCCTCGGTACAATTCACAGGGTTTTGCTTCACGTGTAACAGAAGGAGTTTCTGTCGACATGTACAGGAAACGTCGTAGTAACGTCCTGACCCGACTGGACCGCCGTAACAATTACGGTTTATTCGCCGGTTACTGTTACATAAGTGTAATTACTACTACACACTTAATACTACAGTTTAGTAGCAGGTGGTAGTAGTGTGACAGCTATGAGCGCGGAAATGTCACAGTAGTGTCACATTTGTGACGCGAAATGTGGAGCGAACTCGCTAAGGGAGGTGTGAGTGATTAAACGCAGAATTGTTGAGGAATTACCATCGAATTATCTAATCTCATCTTATTAGAAACATATTAAGTGAAAAAACTCTTTTAATATTAACATGGACGACCTCTGGGACTCAGTTGTCAGCGCGTTGGCATTCAAGCCAGAGGTTGCAGGTTCGAACTCCGCCAAGGGAAATTTATATATGTATATGTATAGTATGAAAGTATTAAATATACTTTCGGTTATCTAGCCCCTGGTGGGGCTAACCACTGAGCCACATAGACCGTCAGCTAAATAGAATGACGCATTCATTTAGTGGAATGTGATTAGTTTGTTAACATTTAATTACATTGAATCGGAACGGTGTAATATACGGTATACCACAGCTCAAAGAAATACAGATAGATAATATACAGGTACATAGTGAGATTTTGAGTTGATTGCACCACTACAAGCATACTGTGTGTCCACGATTGTATGGAAAAATTATGGGCTGTTGAAGGGGCGTCAAAATTTTCCAGTTTGGATCGTTCTGTGAAAGCTGTTTCTCTATACATAAGTATACATATTTTCTACTCTGTGGTAATAAACTTATTATTAAAATCTCACGCTATTACTGGCCAACCACAGTTCGCTTGAAATCTTTACGTCTATAAATATTATTCTTACTTTTTTCTAGTATAGAACTCACGAGTCCAAGAAACAGAATACTACTTATCTCCGAGTAGTAAATAATTCAAGGAGCACTACATACATAATTTTATATCTAAATGGGGGCCATTACACATTTCCGGCGGAAACTGGGCTTGCACAATGTCGGACGCGGGTCGCAGGCGGGTCGCGGGCAGGTCGCGGGCGTGTCGCGGGCGGGTCGCGGGCGGGAGGGCTCACGCCAAATCTGGAAAGTTGTTTAACAAAATCAAATAATGAGATATAAAATAATAATATTACAAACTAGCTATTCCTACTTATGTTGTTCTTAGGGAATGTTATTATTCGACAAATTTTACTATTCGAATAATTCGAATAATGGCAAAACACTATTCGAATAAATTCGAATAATTCGAATAATACGAATATTAGTAATAAACTTTAAATACAAGTAATATAATGCGTTTATTTATACCCGCATATTTAATAATATCAAAATGTGACATGTTTCACAAATTACTTCAAAAAAAATCAACGTCTTTTTGATAAAAAAAAAATCTTTTAAGTTTCAAACTTAAAATACTAAATCGCAATTACTTTTTTTAAACTATTAACACATGAACGGTTTAGGACTGGAGCATACCATAGATTTGGTTGTCAACTAAGTAGTTTCTTCCAAAAATTAAAGAAAATATTCTCTAGGGGAGAGAATTTTTGGGGTTTGTTTTAGAGGTTCGTATTTTCTGGTTTTTTATTGAGTTAAGCTATTGATCGATTCAACATAGTCAATCGATTTAAAGTCAGACCTACAGTCTGACTTTTTAAATTAAACTTTTGGTAGTATAATTTAATGTATAAAGAACACGAATATAACAGAACATAATATTTCTTTATTATTTATATATCAGTTTGTTTAGGATTGGGGAAAAATATATTTGCAGAGTTGGAACACTGCACAGAAATCGGAATGCACTGTAAATAGTGCTCTGTTCTAATATAGTGCAGCTGAAAACTCTAAACACACGAGTGCTGTCATAATTGTCTGCTCCAGACCTAATTGGTACATGTGTATATAAACCGTAATAAGTAAACAAGATAAACCGTCAAAATAAAAAGCACTCAAAAAAGATTTTAATGTTATGTTATCATAACAAAAAAACTTCATAGTTGGTAAAAAGTGGGAGGAAAATCTTTTAAACAAAAATAACCTTTTTCCATTTTCAAATTATCCGTGTTTTTGGTATCTTTATGTTTTAAATTTTTCTTGAACGATGAGCCTTATTACAAAAAGGAAGTTAGAAAACAGTAGATTTAAAAATTGTATCATAGCCTGAAGAATGTGTTGATGGTTTTTCTGAAAGTAGGCATCAGGCGTTCTACTGCAAGAACAGAGTATGTCATGTTACGAACCGTTCAGAAGATGAAGCGACGGTACAAAGAGACTGAAAAATATTTGAGAAGGCCGTGCAAGACTTTGGATTGAATGGCAGACTCAGCGCTCGGCAAGACCGTTCAATTGTTTCCACTTGTTGAAAATCAACACTTAAATGCAGTTAAGTTCAGAAACAACTTCTTCAGACCCGAGGGAACTATGTTACTGACGGCACAGTGAAGAACATTTAAGCTTAACATTTAAGTGAAGAGCTTAAGTAAATCTGAATCCCTTAAGACCGAGGCGAAGGGCGAGTGGTCTCACCTCGAGACCAAACTCGAGAGCCCCTAGTATCGAGTAGCAACACTGCGATACGTCCGTGGACAAATACAAAAGGATGAACGAGAATGGTCCAGAATTTTGGTCCCAGATGAGTGGATTTACTCACTAATTTCACAAGTTAAAGTGAACTTCTGAAGGAAGGCTTAAGTAAACGTGACCTGGTAGGGGATATCTTCAAGCTTACTTTTCAGATAGAGTCCAGTATGCTCAGGTATAGTACATATACAATGGGCTGGCATACTTTCAGGAATCCGCGCTGAGTATGTGGCCACATAGGACCTCTACCCGGAGAAAGATATGGTCAAGAGATTCTTAAAGACTCTCTTTAATGTCCTCACCTCAACCCGATTAAGTATACCTTGAGAAGAGCTTAGAAGGCTAGTCAAAAGCCGCAAATTATCACCTACAGTTAGTACCCTCACAGCACTAAAACACGCCCTGATATAAGAATGGGAAAGAATATTCCATAATTCAACTCTAAAACCTCGTTTTCAGTATGCAAACCTCCTCCAAGCTGTTGTCAGGCCTCGAGGAGTTATTCAAAACTGCAATTTTATATAACATGTAAATGTAGTCTTTGAGACTAAGATTAAAATGGTTAATTTTTGTTTAAAGATAAAAAAAATATAATTAATTTATTACTTTTAACGAAAGCTGATAAATCTTGTTATAATATTTTGAAAAGTATGAAATTTGAAACGATTTGTACTTAGTTTTGCAGGCCAGTGTAATACTGTAATAATCAACAGGTATCCTTTATCGTTTTACTCTGTTCGTCCACCTGTCTCTCTTTCTATCTGCTCTTCTAGCTATATTGCGTCTAGATATCGGTTTTGGTTTGATAAAAAAATATAATTTTATTATATAGTTATGAACACTTCACACACTTCACATGTATGGAAAGCCATCCCGGCTTTTCATACATGTGAAGTGTATGTTGAATATTATGTCTTTTAAACTAAAGGAAAAGTTTTATACATAACATTTACGAAGTCAACCATTTCCAACCATTTCTGAACTATGAAGATTAGGAACTTACAATTTTCCATGCTAGTATATCATGGTAAATTCTCTTTAGGAAAGTTATTTTAAACGAAATCGAACAGTAAGATTAAGAAACTAAAAATCGTATTACGCCATATAGTAACAGAACCCTCCTTAGACACGTCTTAACACGGTCTTGGTTAGGTTATTTTGACAAGCGTGCGAGTATGGATTTCTTTCGCTGACGCCTGTAGGAAATATTCACCTTAAATATTATTTTATTTAAAAACAATTTTGTATTCTTTCACAAACAGTGTAGTAAAATCTGTTTTAGGATATTATTGACGACAATATTAATAAATAATAAAAGTAATGTATTAAATAACGAAACATTCCGGTTTATGTACAAGTTGAATACTATTATTAACATATTTTTGATAAATAAATAAAATATTTCTATTATTCGTTTTATTCGAAATATTCGAATATTGAATCCAGTCATATTCGAATAATGAAATCGTCGAATATTCGAATAAAACGAATATTCGAATATTCGAATAATATTCCCTAGACTTGTTCTGTCTTAAATATGAATTGGAATGAATAAATAACTGCACCTACAAAGCAACCTACACCTTTTCTAATATTTTTCACTGTTTAAAACATCCATGATTCGACATCCACAATTATTTCTAGACCAAAATTCCGGCCGTTCTCTAGTTTTGAGTCCCTCGGCAACGAGATAGAAAGTATCCTATGTCCGTTTCCTGGTTCTAAGCTACATCCCCACCAATTTTTCCAATGAACCAATTTTCAGCCAAATCGGTTCAGCCGTTGTTATTATAAATAGTATAACTAACACGACTTTACAATAAGTACATTGCAGCTACTACTGTAATTTCTTGCGTTAAGGGTCACTTAACACCGAAACGAAACGAAACGAAACACGGCGCTGCACTTTTAAGATAGCTATTCAAAATTGAACTTTATTCATTACACAAGACGATATACGTTGTATTGTAAGAGTTCGAAATTCGAATGTCAGGTTGCATCGCGCTGGGTATGACAGAAGGAACAATAATATTGTCTATCTATGGACGATTTCACATCACGTCAATCTGGTCCTGGTAGGTTCTCGAAAAACTTCTGTTATGGATACCAGTCACCAGACAAAGGAAATATATTTATCTAGCTGATGCTCGCGGCTCCGCCCGCGTAAGTACAGTAACCCACGTGAACCGTATATGTCCCGCGATAAAAAGTAGCATATGTCCTTTCCCGTGTGCCAAATTTCATGATAATAAGTAGTTTTTACGTGAAACTGTAAATAAAGTGTCCCACGAAAACCGTACATTATCCCGCGATAAAAAGTAGCCTATGTCCTTTCTCAGAGTCTAGACTATCTGTGTACTAAATTTTATTTAAATCGGTTCAGTAGTTTTGGCGTGAAAGACGTAAAAACATACACACTTTTCCATTTATAATATTAGTATGGATACTTTTTATACTCTACTTAAATTTAGTATTTTTTTTATAAAAAACACAATATATAATATGTATCAAATCTATCTCCCAAGAACACAGAAAACATTTTTGTTCCCACCTCCTTGAGCGCCAATGTGCTAACCACTGATCCACAGGGGTCGTCAACACAATAATAAGCTTATAATAGTTCACTCTTTACCGTAAATGAAATGGCGATTAACAAATGATATAATTGTATTAAATAGTAAAAGGGTTATATAACGTGGGAGCCGATATACTCGTAGTGCTTATCTGAGATATCTAGACCTCGAACATATCCAGTGTAATTTAGATCTAGGTTTCCATTATGAACTCAGTAAATAATAACTAAATACGATATTATGAACAGAACGCGCCCTTTCGCCCTTTATAATAATTAAATGTTTCCAACTGGACGACCTCTGGGGCTCAGTGGTTGAGCGCGGTGGTGCTCAAGCCGGGGGTCGCGGGTTCGAATCCCGCCGAAGGAACAATAAAGTTATTCTGCGTTCCTGGGTAAGGGATTTGTATTAAATACTAGCTTTTGCCCGCGGCTCCACCCGCATAAATACAGTATCTCATGGAAACATTGTACATTGTTAAAAATTATATAGCCTATGTGTTAATCCAGAACATAAACTACTACGGGTGCTATCATACCAAATTTCATCAAAATCCGTTCTGTAGTTTTTTGTGAAAGAGCAACAAAAATCCATCCACTCCTCACATCCCCACAAACTTTCACGTTTACAATAGAAGTAAGGTTTATATTACAATAAAAATCCTTAATATAGCTCCCCACACCGATTTTAGTGACGGTGGCCGGTTTCATTGAAACCAGGCCAGTTATACAGGAGTAATTTTATAGTGCCCAAGTGTGTGCGCAGTACACAAGAGGTGCTCTTGAGTACTCTCTTCCTTTACTCTCACGGGACGGATAGCCAACACTACTGGCGAGAGATCAGGCGCAGGTCCGGCTTTTCACATGCCCATCCGCCGCAAGGATCATCTTTCTTGTCAGACAATCAGATGATCAGCTTGCATTGTCCTAACCAAATTTGGAAATAACATTTTTTGTTGTTCCAATGCGGAAATCGAACCCAGGAACTCCGAGACGAAAGCCAAGCTCTAACCACTAGACCACGGAGGCTGAAGAATACAATGAAAAACCTCAATATACGTAGAATATGTACATAATATACTTCCCGTTGTCTGGTCCCCGTAACACAAATTCTTCGGGTATTTAGCACGGGCCCAGATTGATGTAGTGTCAAAGAGTAAATAATATCACAAGTGATAGTGTGAAACATCCCTAAATATTCTTATTTATTTATAAACTCGATATTGCAGTAAAATAATTGTACAAGGTGTTTTTAACTATAATACCTAACTATACCCAACCCAACCGAACTCAGTCTTAAATTTTAAAATACCTACTTAGGTCATATAATTATTGTTTAAAAACTAAACTCTTATTATCTGATGTATTTCCCGGGAATTGATTTCCCGCTAGATAATCCCATCACTTCTAATCCTGTGTAGGATCGAACCCATTTGTGCCGAAACACGGTCCTCCCATGCTATCATGGCATTTGTTAATTTTTCAGAATGATGTGACACCCATAATGACTCCAACCATTTGTCACCCGTGCCGTGGCAAGTCAGCCACCACAATGAGCGTATAGCGCCTGCTGTCAAGTGCTCAATCAATTAATCATTCCCTATTCATACGCTCGAAGTTTGTTTTGAACGTTATCTAGTGCTTTAGGTTTAGGAGGGGCTCGGTCTAGGGTTTGTATATAAGCACTAGGGCCCGACTCAAAGCCTAGTCTCGCAGTTAACCCTCAACGACACTAAGTTAAAATGAAAGCCATCGTAAGTACTTGATATAATCTTAGACTTAACGAGAAAATCTTGTGTGTATAATATAGGGTTGCCAACCGACCGGTTTTCCCAGGACATGTACTTGTTTTTGCAGCGTCCTAGGGTGCCCTGATAAGGTCATGTATTTTAAAATTCGGTCGCCACTTTTTATCTTTTTAATTTAATTTGATTTAAATGTTTTTATGAAAATAAATATTATAAACTTTAACTATGTATATTTTAAATACATTATGTGTTAAATAAATATGTTAAATATATTTTAAGTACATATAAAAAAATTGTCCTGATTTTTCCAACTTCAAATCCTAGTTTTTTTTTAATTTTGGGGTTTGCAATAGTATAATATAATCGGAATCTCGTAAACGGCTGCAAGTATTTCCATGAAACGTTTTAATCAGGGAGTTTTGGGGGCGAAAATCGGTCTAGATAGGTATTATCCCTGGGAAACAGCACATGTATAAGCATAGATATATAATATTAAAAAGAGGTAGATATGTTATAAACGCGTAAAAATGAAGACTCGAATTGACCCGAGTCGGGCCAATTTTGGTTAGTGTGCTCCGCGAGTAATAGCGTGTTTTGTGTTACTATGCGACGTTGACACATTGACACGCGTCCCATGTCAATGTGTGTCGTGGCACAGATATATTGTCAGTTTTGTAAGGATATAACGTATCTATGTAATAATTAATCAAAGTGTATAAGTTATATATTATGTTTTTCTTTCGTGTTCATATTATGAGTAATTTTGATTTAAAAATATCACATCCGGTTTTTGGACTTTTTAGGTTGGCACAAAAATTGTTGTCTCAGGTTCGGATCCCGGTCAGACAAATATTTGTGTGATTTGTTTTATTGTTTTATTTATTTTATGTCTCTACTATTTATTAAGTATATATTTCTTAATAACATAATGTGTAATAAACAAAATTTTACATTTTAGAAATCAATATTTGTTACTTTTACATGGACATATTACATATTACCTTGTTCTTAAAGTTCAAAATATTATGTTCTTTGTTTGAGTTTGATAAATGTTATTATGCTACTTTAGTTGCCTAAAGGTTATTCGTTGTTGATCAAGCCCGACCAAATAGTTTACAGCCTTCGCTCCTAAACCTTCCGATAAAATAAAGTACTTTTATGTTGTCTTCGTTATATTTTGCGGGTTAATTTAGAGAATAGTTTTTAACAATTAGTTAAAAAAAACTTCGAAAGTTTATGTCTCAATCTTTAGTAAAATAATATTTAGTTCTTGTGTGTAAAGAAGTTTAGACAGAAAAAAAAAACAAGTATGAATGTTTCTACGGCGATAAACATCATTGACCTCACACAGCTGATTGAAATTATAATAACATTGACGAAAAACATAAAATGTAATTTTATTTTGTATGTTTTTTTTGTTTTCATAACTTATTTTCTTCATAAACGTGAGTAGTAAATAATAAATATATTTGTTTCCAAAGTAAATTAAAGTAAACATAATTGTTTCCAAAGTATATGTAATTGATTTTGCAAAACGTTATATAATATTGGGCGTAAATATAGAGTTAACTGTTCTGTGGTTATTATTTTGTAAGTTTTTTTTTTTGTGTACTTAAAAAGGATAATGCAATTTTTAAGTGTGATTCAATTTCACCAACGCCTGTTACAGTCAATCGTTCATTAAATATCATTAATTTTATCTCTCTAGTTCTTCTTATAAACGAAAGGGAAGGCATGATATTTAGACAAACTAATAACACTAAAAAGCATTAGTGAAATTGGACTTAGTTTTGTCTAATAAATACTCTTAAATATTGTAATGCGATTTGCCTCATTAATTATAACAAAACGATGAATGATTAATCATTTTGCTAATATTCTTTAATTTTTATAGTTATAATATTACAAACAAAACAGTGACTGTAGTTATGTTTGTACTATGTAGTATAATGTGTTTCAAATGAGAATAGGAACGTCAATGACCTTTGTGAATGAATTTCTGTCAAAACCACTTGAAAAATGCGATTTGCAGAAAAACTTATGTGCATATAAATATTAATAGTATTGCATCGAATTTAAATAAAAACGTTCAATAGAAATCAATTATCTAAACTTAAATTTAACTATCATAACATTCTTAATTCGAAACAATATGGCGCCGACTCGATCCTTTTCTCATTTGAATCGCACAATGTAATATGTAACATTACATATAGATAGAGCTTGCGGTGAGTTCCGGTCTGACATACGATACAGATTACCGAGTTTACTGACAGACATTGTAGTAAATTGCAACTAATATTATTATCTACTGATGTAATATACTAAAATGATTATATTGGCTTAACTAAATTCAATGAAGTCAATTTCATCAAAAGTAGCTACCGAAATGTACCTTCTTTCACCAGTTACATAGTTATATGTTTATTTTACATAAATCGTACTGAACCAAATACAGTTAAATAATTATGTACTATCAGAGAAACGAACCTATAAGCAGGTAGAGTGTTCTTCTCATTAATTTGTATTACGAGTGTAATGAGATGTAGTCACAATACAATAATTGTCAATGTCAGTTTGATATTATAATAAAACAAAACTGCTGACACCCCTCTTATTGCGTCGGGGGTTAATAACTTAATAATACGAACAAAATTAAGATAACGTTCAACCTGCTTATGAATAAGATTTCTCAGTTAGTTCATGTAGTACGTAAAGATGTAATTCTTATAGATTTGAAGAAGTTAAAGTTTTTATTAGATAATGCTTTCATTCCACCCAAAAAATTTACTACAGCGGCAGTCAAAGTCTCAAAAACAATCAGCTTACATTCGATAGAATATCCTCTATATACTTAAAACATAATATTTGAACTATAATAGCTAAGATTTATTTGCGGTTTCCCCAACTTTAGATGATCTTCATTATATCACCTGTGCTGGGGTCAACGTTTGTTCACTATGGCCGTTACTAATCGGTTTATCACCGAGTTGTGATGTGTTTACCGGATAAACGTGTAAAAAACTTTTGATCAATAATTTCTTGATTGAATTATATCGTTTTTATATTTCATATTAGATCCTAATGAGTCGCGATATTCTATCGAACCAAACCAAATATTCGATTGCAGTTATAGCTCACATTATGATTTTTTATTTAGCAACTCGTAAGTTTCATGTGTAAAAAACTTTGTAAAAAACGGAACTGTCAACATAATATTAGAGTACCTAATATTTTTGGAAAATAATGGAAGCTAATTTGTGCAAACTACATAATATCTTGCAACATGTCGACTGCCTGTCGACTTGTTAAATTCAATTAATTACATAATATCAGCTGTGCTACCTAGTAACTCATATAGACATGTCCGTCCTTAGTCTGGTCGCACTGTATAACCCTGGTGTTCCTCTGTATCAGATTTGCATCGTCCTCCTGGCCGCGGCCGCCGTCCTCGGCGCAGAAGAGAAGAAAACAGAGAAACGTGGGGCCATCGGCATCGGCGCACCCCTCGTCGCCGGCTGGGGAGGCCACGGCCTGGGCTGGGGCGGCCAAAGCCTCGGCTGGGGCGGAGCCCCGCTCGTGAGCAGCGCCCCGGTCGTGAGCGGCTGGGGACACGGTGTCGGCTGGGGCCAAGGCGTCGGCTGGGGCCACGGCTGGGGCGCCCCGCTCTCGGCGCCGCTGGTGGCCCCCGCGCCCGTGGTTAGCCATAGCGTGGCCGCGCCCGTGCTGTCGCATGGCCTCATCGGCGGTGGCCTGATCGGAGGCCACGGACTCGTCGGCCACGGCTGGTAGACGGGAGGTTAGGTCTCGGTGTATTCGTCTGAGCCGAGACGAACGTGTGCCAAAATAGTGTTTCGTGATTTTTTGATAAAAATAAATTCTGTTTGTAAATAATTTACTGTCTCTTTTTGTGTTGTAATGATACGCAATTTCTTTAGGTATGTTCCTATAATTATAGTTGAAAATCATTATAATGGCTGTTCCGCGGAAAATGACGCTTGTTAGCGCTCACTAGCGCTAAAAAGAAAATGACAGTTGTCGGCCAGGACACATAAAAAACTAACTCCAGTATTTATTATTTTATATTCGTTATTTATTTTGAAATCAGTAGTGTTTTTTAGAGGATAACATGTCCTAGAGGAAAATAGCATTTAGCATTGACAGCGCTTACCGCTTAGCAATCGCCATTTTGCTTACAAGCGCTTACATGAGCCTTAGTCGTTTCATCCGTCGATTACCTGCCAACACCGCGCCCTGTGCCCTTATAACATTTAAATATCTCTCATTTTAAAGTAAAATCGTTTAACCAATTCCGAATATTAATTTCGTAATTTGTATGTATTATACTGAGTGTTTCAGGTTTATAATTATTTGAACTTATAAGTTCAAGGAGAAGACACTCCGCGACAAAACAGAACTAATAGTATATCGAATGGCAAATTACAACTACAACTTGATAGTTACTTTTCATCGAAAATCGCTTTGTTACATATTTATAACTACCTACTCATGTTAGTTATATACATACTTATGGTAAACCTTTGTTTTATTATATTAGATGTCGAAGGTATAATAGGATATGGTAATTTTGATATTTGGGTTATTAGGTAATCATTTAGGACTATCTCGCAGTTCCTAGTCTTGATACTTTGTCTCAAAAACATAGCTCTCGTATAGTTTTAAAGACTGTTAGGAGAGCGCATAAAACATTACTAATTTATAGTATATTTCATGACCTCTGTAGCTTAGTGGTTAGCGCGTTGGCTCTCAAACCGGAGAGTGCGGAATCGAATCCCGCCGAGGGGACAAAAAGTTTCCTGTGTTCCTGGATCGTCTATGTGTATTAAATATAATAGGTATAGTATAAAAGTATTAAATATTATTCCCGTTGTCTGGTACCCGCGTAACACCTTCTTCGGATACTTAGCACAGTACCAGATTAACGTGGTCTGAAGCCCATAAATATTACTATTTGACGTTATAAATGATTGAGAGAATTTAATACTATATTTAATTCATGTGACATTTTAATATAGGTAATAGTCGATTCAATGATATTACATAATGGTCCAGTTAAGTAACAATTTTACCCTTTGCATTAAATTTAATTGGGACACCAAATGTCGTAGGAAGTAGCTTGGAAAGTTTCGACATCGAAATATTATATCTAAATATAAAACAATTCTTAGAACATTTGTAACTCGAGAACTTGACTGATTTGAATGAAATATGGCACGCAGATAGATTGATATATTACCCGAAAGATATATTGCTCGAATACATAATGCCCGAATACATATTGCCCGAAAGATATATTGCCCGAATATGATACTGTGATACTTTTATCTTCTCAAGATGTACGAATTAACGATGATTACGAAGTCACAGAAAACAGCTTATTAGTAACTTAACCAATAGTATGTCAGGACATGTCTAAGGAGGGTTCCGTAACTATAAACGAACATTTTTTTTTTAATTACTTCAAAAGTTACTATCAGAGTAAATTCTGCTAAATAAAACCTGCACTAATACAATTACATTCAAGTCCCGATACGCTAAAACTGCCAAACGGTATTCTCGTAATCATCATCATCATCATCATCATCATCAGCCTATCGCCGTCCACTGCTGAACGTAGGCCTCCCCCAATGAGCGCCAACCATCCCGATCTTGGGCAGCCCTCATCCATCCGCTGCCAGCCACCTTCTTCAAATCGTCGGTCCATCGTGCCGCAGGACGTCCTACACTACGTTTGCCTAAGCGTGGTCTCCACTCTAATACTTGTCTGCTCCATCGATTGTCTGTCCGTCTGCAGACATGGCCGGCCCACTTCCACTTCAGCGTGCTAATTCGTTGAGCAATGTCGGTGACTTTAGTTCTCTGGCGAATAACGTCGTTACGTATTTTATCCACCAGAGATATCCTTAACATTGCTCTTTCCATCGCACGCTGAGCAACCTTAAACTTATGAACCAAGCCTACGGTGAGTGTCCACGTTTCGGCTCCGTATGTCATTACCGGTAGAACGCATTGATCAAAGACCCTGGTCTTAAGGGATTGTGGGATCGACGATTCAAAGATGTCCCGGAGCTTCCCGAATGCAGCCCAGCCCAAGCGTATTCTTCTACTCACCTCCTTCTCAAAGTTGTGCCGCCCGAGTTGAATGGTTTGGCCAAGATATACGTATTCTTGCACAACTTCGAGACTAGCGCCATTTACGACGACTGGTCTCGGGAGAACGTGTTCATTATACATGATTTTAGTTTTGTTCAGGTTCATACCGAGACCCACCCGTCTTGAAGAATCGCTTAGGCTGTTCAGCATCTCTTCCAGGTCCTGCAGAGAGTCTGGCATAATGACTATGTCATCTGCGAATCTCAGGTGTGAGATGTACTGGCCGTTTATGTTCAGTCCCCGTCCGTTCCAATCGAGCGTCTTGAAAACGTCCTCCAACGCGTTATTAAACAGTTTTGGAGAGATAACATCTCCCTGTCTTACTCCTCGACGCAGTTGGATTGGTTTTGTACTCTGTTCTTGTACTTGGACGGTCATTGTTGCGGCCTTGTACAGATATCTCAACACCTCGACATATCGGCAGTCGACGAGACATCTCTGCATGGATTCCAGCACAGCCCAGGTCTCGACGGTATCGAAGGCTTTTTCATAGTCCACATACGCTAGGCAGAGAGGCTGATTATACTCCTCGGTCTTCTGTATAATTTGCCTTAGTGTGTGTATGTGGTCCACAGTGCTGTAGCCTTTGCGAAACCCGACCTGTTCCGGTGACTGAAACTTCTGGGCAAGACGATTCGATATAACCCTCGAGAACAGCTTATACACGTGGCTCAGGAGTGAAATGGGGCGGTAGTTTTCTAGTCGCGTGTTATCGCCTTTTTTGAAAAACAAAACCGCTATGCTCCTGCTCCATGTTTCCGGGGTAGTGCCAGTGTGGATGACAGTGGCGTGCGCTCCATAAAGGCAGAAATGCAGTGCTTTACTTACTTACCATTCACAGATATTTTAATAAAACGTTCGGACGTTTTATATGACTTTAATTAATAGTAAATAAATGAATAAACAAAATATAATAACTTAAAAACGCCTAATATTTTATAATAGCACCTATTTACAAGTACATTATGTTTGGCAGGCGTTTAGCGACATGTTGGTGATGCGACTCCTGCCTTGTCGTGTAGCAGTAGATTTGTTCGCATGTGTGTAGTAATTTTAGTGTCCGTACACAGTTCGCAAACGCACACACCTATGAATATCCCAAGGCGCGAGTCGTCCAACTCCTACGGCATGCTTATAGACTTCGGCGAAGTTCGGCAGTTGTCGGGACACGGAAGTAATCGGGTATATTCGTGGCACGGTGGCCTATAATGCGAGTAATTATAATTGACGTAAAATCTAATTACTCACTACGCACATGATGCGTTTTTGTTTTAGTAAGGTTTTATTTGTTTAAATATCAGATTCAAGGAAGCCATTTTTTCATGTGAAAACGCATTGTTATTTTTCGGTTGCCATTATATTTAATATTTATAGTTTTCTTAAAAGATTTTTCATTTTAACATTTGAAAGTGTGTACATTTAACAGTTTATTACTGAAGTTCTATAAAAATTGTAGGTAGTGATTTGCTTTTTAATTGATTTGAGTGATAATAAGTTCTCACAATTGTCATTCAGTAAAAAGATTCAAATTGTGTCTACTAAAGGTAGGTGTGTATCCGAGTTACAATAATTAAATCAGCAAAAAGGGAATGTAACTCAAAAGTTTCATGTTAAAAGTTATGAAGTTCTGTTAGTTCTGTTGGCATGGTTTCCGATTTAGAAATCCGTCGCTTGGCTGTGGCTATGCTAATTGCAGGGGGGTGAAACTCTCATACATGCACAAATTAACAGAGAACAGAGACATCTAAAAATGAATATCCGGTACTAACAGTTTGAAAGTTTTCGGATAGTCACAACAGATGCCACTAAGCGACTTCTACATCGCGCTATCGGTAACACAAGGCGTATACAGTATAAGGGCTCGCGAACATTTTACTATGCAGCAACCATATCCCACTATTAAAGAGGAACTTGGTCGTTGTTGTGTCTACGATATTCGATAAAACTTAATTTCTGTCCATAATTCAGTTCAATAAAAATTATCAGGCGGTACTACTTCCATCTAGCGGGTTTGATAGTAACTAAAACGGTACAACGCCATCTAAAAACGACATTCCGAAACTTTTGTAAGACTCAGTTTCAATTTTAGAGTTGCGCATCTATACTAATATATATCTGTATTATCTATGGCTAATTGCTAAAAATCTATAAAAGAAAAAGTTTTTGTGACCGACTACTCCGCCGCATACCCAGTGTCATAACCGTGTGCACGCCGCTGGTGGATGACGGAATTGAAGAGCTTGACAAGCTCAGTCAAGACGGGTGTTCCTCCTGCCTTGAGCAGCTCTGTGGTTATTCCGTCATCTCCCGGTGCTTTGTTATTATTAAGCTGACTGAGAGCTATTCTAATCTCACCCATGTCGACATCAGGAAGCTCATCTGTAAGGTGGCGCGTGAGTCTGGCCCGTGGGTCATCTGCATGATGGGTTTGGGGTGGGCTTGTTTTTTGGGTGTATAATTCCCCATAGAACCTTTCGATTTCAGCGAGGATCTCCGGCTTCGAGGTGACGGTAGTGCCTTGTGGAGTATTGAGTTTCGTCAAGTGACAACGGGAGTTATTGGGCTTAGCGAATACCTTCGAGCCCTTATTTCGCACTATGGCTTGCTCGATGGCTTGGGTATTCGCCCGGCGGGTGTCGCGTCTAATTTGCTTTTTAATCTCCCGATTGAGAACTTGACGCTCAAATTGTGTGGCATTTATTTGTTCTCGTCTCTTCCTCATCAACTCCAGAGTTTCGCTGGAGAGCATAGGCTCTTTGGACGAAAGTACTTACAACCCACCTCGCAGATAACACGAACTAGACTGTTGGCGGTGTGGTGTGGACATGTTGGAAACCACGAAGGACATACTTCGTGGTTTCCAACATGGCGAATCGATTTTGGAGTTCTAGCTGAAAGCTTTCGCAGCCGGCTTCTACCTGGGGCCGTGTAGGCCTGAGAGTTGACCTTACTAAATGCGCTCGCTCTACACTGACATTTATACTCAGGCTGCCTCTTACCAATCGGTGATCACTTCCGGTATTAAACCTGTTAATCACGGAGACATCTCTGAATACAAGGCGCTTGTCAGAAATAATAAAGTCAATCTCATTCCTCGTCACGTTATCGGGGCTTCGCCAGGTCCACTTTCTATGGGGCTTTTTCTGAAAGAAGGTATTCATCAGAAAAAGTCCTTTGGATTCGAGAAAGTTTACTAGCATTTGCCCCCTGTGATTTCTGTGCCCATAGCCAAAGGGACCTACTTTCGACTCGCCACTCTCTTGTACTCCCACTTTAGCGTTGAAATCGCCCATGACAACAGTGTAGAATGTATTAGTACCAGACATGGCTTTCGCTATGTCTTCGTACATGGCCTCGACCTCGTCGTCAGAATGTGCGGATGTTGGGGCATACACTTGGATTACCTTTAGGTAGTATTTTTTTGTAATCTTCAATACAAGGTATGCCACTCTTGCCGACACACTGCCTATTTCTACGATGTTGCCTTTAAGCGATTTGTGGACTATAAAACCGACGCCACCTTGGGATGGTTGATGTCCTTCTCGGAAGTAGAGCAAGTGACCGGAATCGAGAGTTATCGTCTCCTCACCCTGTCTTCGGACCTCTGATAACCCCACAATGTGCCAGTTAATACGACTTAACTCTACTTCCAGCTCAGCAACGTGCTCGTTCAGCCGTAGAGAGCGTCCGTTATACGTAGCCAAGTCTAATTTTCGGAGGTGGTACCCTGCCGTCGCCCGGGGATTCTTAGCACCCCCCGCCGCGCCGTTACCGTGGCCGGTACCGTGGCCAGGAATAGCGCAGCAACCGGGAACTGGGGGCCGTGAATTTGGGTTGTGCTGCATAGGGGGGATTTGCCGTAGTCACCACGCTTGGCGAACGGGTTGGTGACCGCAGACTGGAATGCTTTTCACTAATAGCGCTGCTGCCCACTATCAGTTGTAGCATTTAGAGCATTCCAGAATATATACATGGTTATACCGCCATGAAACGGTTACCGGAGCCCAAGCGGGCGAGGAAGATGTTTGTCCTCTTATCCGGCTGATATCCTTTAGTCGCCTTCTACGACACCCATAGGGAGATGGGGTGGTCCTATTCTTTAGCCCGAGACCACACGTAAACGATGAGCTAACGTGAAACGCGTTTTATATTGGTCCAAACTTCACAAAGTCAGTTTATGATAACATGTCGCTTCACTGACAGTCAAAGTAAATTGAGTCTACTTTAAATACGACAATTTAGGTTCTGCTTTCGTTCAAAATATTTTTTCTAAACCATAATCTATCAGCATAGATTGCAAGTTTCTAAGTCTCGTAGTTTAGAAATGCCAGGGGACCAACTTATAAACCACTTTTTATCTACTGATAAGTGTGATGTAGCTTAATTGTATGTTATGTCTCTGTCACTTAGTATAAATTGAGCAGCGACAAAACTTCCGAATAAGCTATTCGACACTTACCGAGGCGATTGTGAACCAAGCCCTAAGTATAATAATCCTCAATAGGCTAGCGAGTAGCGAGGTATAAGCTAACCATTCACATTCAAGAAAGACCCGACCTCCAGCAGACTGATAACGTCGCTAATGATGAAAAATATGTTTAAGAATACTTTGTTAAATGTGTATGTCACCGTAAAAATGTAAAAACCGTTAGATTGTAATAAAACTAGTGATATTGTAAAATGTTGATAAACTTCGGACGCGAATATGCTGCCTATAATTTAACACATTATTTTTCGTTAGATTATAAAATATATATATATATATATATATATATATATATATATATATATATATATATATATATATATATATATATATATATATATATATATATATATATATATATTAAATAAACGTTTTTATTTTGATAAGGTAATTAAAATAACACAAGAAACATAAAATTAACAATAAAACTAGAGCCAAATAAAAAACTAAAATTAATACCTACTAATAAAAAGAAGACATCTATAAATAATCTATCTCTAAAAAGTCTATAAATAGAAAAACTTCCCCAGGTCGTCCCCATCTGGCAGAGTACCTAGCAAACTGATAGCATTGCCTCGTTGGATAGCAATGGCTATCCGTTGTGCCAGGTAGTTCCCGGCTCTGGGGTCTCGGGTGGCTTCAGTAAGCTTTTTGGAGATTTCTTTAAAAAGCTTATGTGCGCCCGGACCCCATGCGCCTAGGGTTTCCACCCCAAACGGTTCAAATATAAGGTCTCCGCTAAGGTTCTCATATTTGCGCCGCTTGAGGTTCTCTGCTTGGTTTGCAGCCGCGCCCGCACAGTTCGAAGTGCCCTGGACATGGGACGGAGCAAGAGTATCGACACAAGTAGCATCCCATACAAGAGCCCGTCCCACACTCCAAGGAACCAGGGTCATTCCATCAGGTCTCTTGCCATCGTCGCGCGCTAAACCGGAGGGCTCCAGTATAGCTGGCACACCGGCGGTGACAAGAGCCCGACGAATGAGGTCATTCAGACTGTGATGCCGGGAAATGCGTCCAGCGCTTCGTGAGCAGCACAGCCCGTGGTGACCGTGACTGTCTACGTTCGCGCCGCAAACACACTGATGAGGGACGACATGGGGACCACCAAGACGCAGGGCAGTAGCTAGCCGAAATGTATTACGGCCCAGCAATGTACCAGTATTGGCTGACGGTAGTGCCTGCAGCCAAACGCCCGACTCCCACTTCTCCACAGCCAAAAGACGAGCCCGCTCTACAGGACTGGAACACGTGTTAATAAGTCTATTCCGTACCAGTCTACAGATGGGCTCGTCCCAAAGCCTTTGGGAAAATGTGTTCTCGGGCACATTGCTGCCGGCACTAGCAATGTCCCAGGCGTCCTTGTCCTCGTCCGCAAAAGGGATTACTAACGGACAGGATGAGCGCTCTAAAATTTTCAAAATTACTGCGTGGTTTGCGTAGACTGAGGACAAGAACGCTGGTAAGGTAAGGCTACGTCAGACGTTTGTCGAATGCCCAGGCCACCGAATCTTACTGGAAGCGTTGCTTGAGTCCATGAGCGGTGGTCAAATTTAATATTAAGAATGGAAGAAAGCGTATGTTTTATGGTGTCGTCTAAACGTTTGAGAAGTTGGGGGAACTTCCAAAGTTGGCAACACCGCAAGACATAAGTAAAATTTGGAACAAATAAGCAATATCGGAGGTAAAAGCCATGTGACAATTAATTTGGAGAAGTCGGTCTAAAGTTCCAGTAAAATTTTGTAATTTATTGTTTATAAAATCCGGAAGGGAATCGTCTAGAATAGGGGAACCTAAGAGAAGAAGTGAACCCTTTTCGATAACTGATAATTGTGGAGCTACTTCTTTGAACCTGGATATAACGGTTTCTCTGTCCTCACAATTATCAGGGACAAAAAGTTCACATTTTCCAAAGTTTAATTCTAGGCCGATATTTTGGAACTCATGGATTAATGTACGAAAGTCAGAGAGTACAGTAGATGCATCGCTTCCAAGGGTCCCATCATCCAAATACCAAACGTTGAATTTTGAATTTAGAAGTTCGATGGCCGGGTGTATAGCAAGACTGAAAATTGCTGGACCTAAAGGGTCACCCTGTTGGCAGCCAACTTCTGATGGGATGAGATGATTTTTATAAATAAGCTTGGTGGGCTCCTTATAACATTGGAGCATAAAAGGCAAAATGGCAGGCGCTTTAGCTTTTATTTGAGCCAACATGGCGACCCTGTTAACTGAATTGAATGCATTTTTTACGTCCACCTTTAAGAATACACTGTTATTTTGGTTTTTAATGAATGTGCGAAAAGAGTGAACGGCTGCCTCACAGCCACCTTTGCAGGCAAAACCAAGTTGCTTCGGTTGGAAGTAAGAAGCTAGTGAATTAATGGACCTGCAGGCTATTTTGGCAGTGAGGCGCCGGTATGTCGAGCCGACAGCGATCGGCCGGATACCTCCATCTCTTTTCCTCAAGGCGCAGAGGTTTGCTCCATACAAAATGTCAACGATATCTGATGCAACCCCCCCGCGAAGCATTAGGTTGCACAAATTCGTGACTTCCTGCAGAAGCTTTTCTCCGGCTTCCCCACAGCAACCGCTGGTGAGATCCTTCAGATGCTGAGGGGTGAGACCGTCGAGACCGCCCGCTGAACCCGGAAGAAAAGACATGATGGCACCGCGAACACTGTCAACCGACGTTTGGAGGGCTGGTTCGGCATCATCGGTGTCTAAGAAGAGGTGATAGTTGAGGAGGATGTTTATTCTGCAAGGCGGTGAGGGTTTCTGGGGAGTTGGAAAAAAGTAGCCGCGCGGCGCCTTTAATGTCTCCCTCACTTATTTTGTTTTCGACATTTTTTATGATGTTATTTTTGGCCGATGAAGGTAAAGAAAAATTTGGGTGTAAATCGAAATCAGAAACACAGTTCTTTTTTACAAGAGACGTGAGGGAGGAATTATTGCGAGGATCCCTAGTAACGTGTAGGATGCGGTAGGTAAAAGTAAATAGATTTTCCCAGGCTTGCCTCGAGTTTTCACTTACAGTTTTGTGTACCGTCTCGGCAAGCTTCTGGGCCACAGCTACTCTTGCACCCCTAGGGATCCGCCTGAGTATGGGGACTGAATTTTTCAATTTGGAAATTTCTTGCCAAAAGGGTTGGTGTTCGGTGGAGTTTTGTGATGGTAGAACTACTGAAGGAGAAGGGGCTAACGATAGTTTATGGCACTTACCTATATGGATGCGTAGGCCCCTCTCACTTTTGAAATAGCGTGGTTGAGGACATTGGGTACATTGCACTAAATTTTCCAACGGCACGGTCACAGTATCGGTGGACGTCCCTACATATTGGCTGCGACTTAACATTGGCTTATAACTTTTATCAAAAATATTATATTAGAACTTGCCTAATGTAAACACAAAAACACTTAAATTAAAAATAGATAAAAATATATAACAAATTAAAAGTCAATCTCATAGGTGGAACTGCGCGCGCACGTATTTTCCTCCCAAAAACGGTCTGGAACTGTCGTCGTAATCGCCGCCGTCGAATTGGATACGACTAAGCCTCGTTTGTTGTCCAAAAAAACATTGCTATGGCACAGGCATGCACAGATCTGATTTGGGATTTTCGCAGGAGAATGGGTATGTGGAGGCCTGCTCATGAAAACACATGTAGATCCACATTTATAGAAAAACTCGTGGCACTTTTTAAGCAGCTGAGTGCCGGATAATATTTTAATTTGGATTTTAGAAATCAGCTTTCAAAAACACGTCCATTCTCAACTTGATATGACAGTTTTTTTTAATTAATAACTATATATAAAATATAATATATAGTTATTAATCTTTCGACGTATTTTTACAATCTTGTTAGTTATATTACAATCTAATGGTTTTTACAATTTTACGGTGACATATAAATAAAAAACTTATTAGGCATGTGGTAAGATAACCAAGTTGCGGCAAAAAATCCCTTTAGGATCTGGTGGTTTCGCAACCTGCATAAACAAGTGGGCCGAGCTAGGAATGGGTGTTGTAACCCAGACCAACCCGGACCAGTATGAGCGAGTATGTATTACCTTGTATTGGTATTTCACATTTGTGGCGAGTCCTGCGCCAATATGTAACATGTGGTTTGGCATTCCATTTATCAAAACTTTATATGCAAGCGAGGAAAATTGATCTGAAATAGTATAACTTAATATTAAGTGAAGCAAGTTTTATGACAATTGTGCAACCGGAGTTGTATGAAATTTGACCAGTAAATTAAGTTTATGTGTGCAGAAAGCTAATATTTTTAAATAAAACTTAGAAATACATAAAATGAATAAAAATATAATTTAACAACTACAGTAATTAAGGGTCAGTTCACACCGAAATGGGACGATACGAGATGCTGCGCTGCATTTTTTTAACATATCGACTCAAAATTGAACTTAATTCACCTTACGCATGCTTATGCTTGCACTCAAATATTTGATTGTAGGTTGTGAATATTTTTCGCGGGATATTCGTAGAATAACTAAATTGTATGCTTATATACTATGGATTTCCTCAAACAGCCATTTAACAGCCTCCGTGGTCTAGTGGTCCGAGCATTGGCTCGCGACTCGGAGGTCGTGGGTTCGATTCCCGCATTGGAACAACAAAAAATGTTGTTTCCAAGTTTGGTTAGGACAATACAGGCTGATCACCTGATTGTCTGACAAGAAAGATGATCCATGCGTCGGATGGGCATGTTAAAAGTCGGACCTGCGCCTGATCTCTCGTCAGTCGTGTCGGTTATCCGTCCCACTGGATTACGAGAGTAAAAGGAAGAGAGAGTGCTCTTGTGTACTGCGCACACACTTGTGCACTATAAAATTACTCCTGCGTAACTGGCCTGGTTTCAATGAAACCGGCCACCGTCACCGAGATCGGTGTGGGGGTTATTATTATTATTATTTCCTCAAAGTAACGCCCGATTGTATTAACTACTTTATTCACTACACAAGAAGATAGGTACACGTTTTTAAAATTGCAATGACAAACTGCACCGCTCTTAAGATGCGTCGTGTGGTTTGGAGCAGATCATTATATAGGCTTGCCAACTGTCCCGATTTCAGGCCCTCTTGTCCCGGGTCCCGATCACAGTACTGGCGGGATACTAATTGTCCCGATGACAAATGTAAATTTTTCATTCTATTGACCCCGCCACTTTCGCTATTTTTGTTTCCAAATAGGCAATCGGACTAATTTTTTTTTATTGCATAAATGAATAGTACTCTTAAATATGAGTAACTTCTCAGAAGAAACCGTATATCAAAAGTCAATATTTTCAAAGGTACAGCGATTTGTATAAAAAATTTCGCCAGCCTCCTAAAAACGCTCCATACTAAAGTCGACCTACAAATGACGTCACTTGTAGGTTATAGTATATGAAGTAGTATATATAGGAATCCAGACCGTTTTCGGCCTCGGCGATTGGCTTCTAATTTATAGGGCTACGTTGGTGAGCCCTCACGTGACTGACATATCCTATTTTTGAAGCACATGTGCGTCCACATATACTACAGGTCAGCACTCCTCCCACATAATTGTAATTAATGACCACAGGTGGTCGGGCCTTGAGCTCATCACGTTTAGCGTCAAGCTCCTCTTTCCGTCTTTTTTCAAACTCCGACACCTTAGAGTTCACTGTATGCCTCTACTGAGACCGATCCGCTGCTGCTGCTTCCCAATGTGAGGGGTTTATATCGCAGCGCTTCATGTGGCGTTTCAGCACATCTTTAAACCGTAGGAATTGGCCACCAGATTTCCGCTTGCCAACCTGAAGCTCTGAGTAGAAGATGCGCTTAGCCACTCGGTCCTCAGACATGCGAGAAAGGTGCCCTGCCCATCGCAATTGCCGTCGCATCAGATAAGCCTCTATTTCCTCGACATTAGCTCGTCTCAGGACTTCGGTGTTTCTAACACGGTCCGACCATTGAATGCTCATAATATCGCGTAGGCATTTTAAGTGAAATTTATCTAATGAAGTAGTATATGAAGTATATGGCCGCAGGAATATATTTGTAAATATCTCCGATATTTGTATGTTTATGTTCATACTTACCATAATGAATGATTTTGTATATGATGTGAATAAACTAATGATGTAGGTTTTGTTTACCAATTTCACAAAAAAAAATTTTTTTTTTTGGTATAAAGACTCGCGAAATTTTGTGTACAAATCGCTTTATATACCGCTTTTATATATCGCTTTATATATCGCTTTATATATATACCTTTGAAAATATTGACTTTTGATATACGGTTTCTTCTGAGAAGTTACTCATATTTAAGAGTACTATTCATTTATGCAATAAAAAAAATCAGTCCGATTGCCTATTATCGCGCTGTTAAATAACGCATGATCGATCTGGTAACGGACGCAATATTAGTGTTAGAAAAAGATATTATTTTAGCATTTTGGTGAGCTAGGTTTATGTTATACCTAATTAATAACTTGCGAAACAAACTGAAACAAAGAATAACCGACAACTTTTTTGGATTTGCCATTTTTTTTAAAAGTCGAGTATTGAAGAGCTCCGATCTAAAATTCTTTCACTAAGTGGATAGAGTAATCATCATCATCACCACCACTATCACACCATATAAAAAGTACTTCTCATAGTATTTTACACTGACACGGTGATCTTTAAACATTACTCGGCTGTTTAACGACATATTTGCAAAATTCTTTTGTTGTTGTAAAGGGTTTAATTCGAAATTGGTCTTTTAGTCACTAAAGTGGAGACCTGATGATGCGATCCATGAGGAATCGAGATTCGCATCGGAACCCCTCGAAATTTATATCTATACATATAGTGATTTTGACTTTTACTGAAGTAACACAAGCATATGCTACCAAAAAATAAGATGTTGTACCAAGGTATACCCTGGATCCAAAAGCACTGAACAGAACTCCTCAGTCGTTAAAGATATGCGTTTGGAAATTTCGGCATTGTTTAAAGAACTGCAAGCATATGCCACTTTGTAACAGTAATCATCATCATCATCTTAATAATAATACCTAATAGAAGCTTGGCGCGTATTCAAATAAACATTCGATCGATTATTTTAGACGTTCTTAAGACATACGAGTATCTATACTAATATTATAAAGCTAAAGAGTTTGTTTGTTTATTTGTTTGAACACGCTAATCTCAGGAACTACCTACTGGTTTGGATTGAAAAATTCTTTGTGTTGGATAGTCCATTTATCGAGCAAGGCTTTAGGCTATATAACATCACGCTGCGACCAATAGGAGCGAAGAATCGGTGGAAAATGTGGAAAAAACGGGGAAAATTATTCATCTTTGAGGGCTTCCGTTGTATGTTTGAACGCGCTGACCTCAGGAACTGCTAGATCGGATTGAAAAATTTTTTTTGTGTTGGATAGTCCATTTGTCGAGGATGGCTTTAAGCTATATAATATTACGCTGCGACCAATAGGAGCGAAGCATCAGTGAAAAATGTTGCAAAAACGGGGAAAACTATTCATATTTGAGGGCTTCCGTTGCGTGTGCTGCGTAAACGGTTCAAGTTACCTAAAAAATATGCATGAAAGAATTATTCCTCTTTAAATGATCTAAAAAAATGTTCGACACGGTATAATATTATTTCTATCTTTTAATATTGACTCACTATAACCTTTTTATTGTAATTTAATCAAATTTGGTCGAAATTAATGCATTATTGGGCCATCAGTAATTGACGCGGACGAAGTCGCGGGCAACAGCTAGTAATAAATATAATGTTCTGTAATATTATTCTTCCTTTATAATAAAATAAACTTCCAAAAGTTTGTTTTCTACAGGTTAACTTTGCAAATAGCTTGTTGATGTTATATCGATCAATAGCTTAATTACCTAATTAAAAACAAGATAATATAAACCTCTAAAAATAACCTTAAAAAATCCTCTCCCTAGATAATTTTTCGGAATTGGCAACCAAATCTGTGGTCTGCTCCGGACCAAACCCTCGACCCTCAAAAAGTATTAAACTCGAATTGTAAGAAATGTTATGATATAATATGTAATCGGTATGTAGCTGATGTGTGAATGGCGGCGTGTGAATATAGCAGTAAAGGTGTAAGAGGAAAATATAACTTAAATAAATTAATGCATAGTTTAACATAATATATTTGATAAATTATTTATCTTGTGACATCAGATGCTACTAAAAAGACAATTCACGAAATATTCGATTGATAAATAATATGTAATAATATTATTATTATTTTAACGACATTACAATTTGGACCGGCCATTTGAGACTGTGTTCCAATTTCCAAACCGCATACAGAATAGATCTGTATGGTTAGGACTGCGGATAAACCTGTCGTGCCAATTACGATTAAAAATAAGCCCACGCTTTGGACTACGGACGGATCTGATATATTTAGGCAGTGTTCCAAACTGTGCGTGTAAGAAGGATTAAATAAACAAAAAATTAAACCGACTTCCAAAGTAAAAAAAACAAAAAAGTCGATGCCAACAAATATGAACGTGAGTTCTATAAAATACTGTAGGATATTGTTTGGGCTGGTAGTGACTTCAAAATTAAGAAGATTGAGTAGAGAAATAGTTAAAATTTGAGCCAAATTTAAAAGGGGAATTATTAGAAAATAAGTTTTATTTCATACTTTTTTGTGTATTTTTACTTTGGAAGTCGGTTAAATTTTTTGTTATAAAATAATAATTTTCCTCTTTTTAGTGATATTTGTTAAATGATTATTAATAAAACATAAGAATGTTTAAAATAAACGATCGAGTGTATAATTGAACACGCGCCAAGCTTCCATTAGGTATTGTTAATAAGATGATGATGACGATTACTGTAAGTTACAAAGTGGCATATGCTTGCAGTTCTTTACTACTTTACAGGTCTATAATAACTTTAAGCTGTAACAAAATCACAATTCAGGTTTGTACTCTCGGTGCGCGAGTACAACTTGCACTTGGCCGGTTTTTTTGTAGGAAATAACCAGAATGTAACCTTATGCCTATGTCGATAGTTGCGAGTTTCTTACGCCGGTTCTTCTCTCCGGGCTAGTTTCCGAACCGGTGGTAGGCATCATGTAGGACAATTCTATAAGCGTTATTTCGTAACCTATATTTCCATATGGAAATAAAAATTTTGAGTTTGATAACATGTCATAGCACGCATCCTTATGTCGCATAAAACTGTGTGTGTGTTGTGCTGTAGTAGTTTCGCAACAACAAAACAGACGTGGCAACAGTCAACACAACTCGCGGAATGTGGCTGCTTCGTTATATTTAGACATAATTAAATTCTATAATGAAGGCGAGGAGGCCGCGGATGTAAACGAGTTCGGCCGAGCGGAGGATCCTCGTCGGGATAAGGCTACGAATTACGATGTCAGCTGTAACGAGCAGAATCTAATCATTAATCACTAATAGTCTACTAATCTATACTTCTATACTAATATAGTAAAGACGAAAGGTTTGTTTGTTTGTATGCATTGAATTGGCTGCGAAAATACTGGCCCAATTTTGATTACATTTGGTACAGATTTAGATTAGACCACGGGGAAGGACATTGGCTACCTTTTATGTCGGAAAAGTGTACGGTTCCCGCGAGTTTTCCTTTATAACGCACGAATTCGCGGCAAAATTGCGCCAAAAAAGGTTACAAAAAGCGCGGGAACCGTATATTTTGCCACGATAAAAAGTAACATGATATTTTCCTCGCGGTCTAATGTATCAAATTTCATTTAAAACGGTCCTGTAGTTTCGGAGTCTTCTCAATGCAATCAAACAAATCTTTCCTCTATTATATTAGTATAGATATTTATTAGAGTCCGACCGAAACTGGTTTTCCGGCCGAAACCGAAACTGAAACCGAATATTCGGACGTGGCTTCAGTTTCGGCCGAAAACGAAACCGAAACCGAAACTCACGTGATCAAGTAGAAAATTCCTTAAAATACTGAAATTTGGTGCACTTTATCCATTATTCTGCATTAATTAGGACATGAAATGGAAACACGGTATATTCATTTTGTTGTAATCATTTGTTTAATGTAATATTAAAAAAATATTAATTATATTTTATTTATGTTTTCAAATTCAGTTGCGTTGTCAAAGCGTTGCCGCAAGAAACGAAGTTAGGCGAGCGTGCGCGAAAACTTCCAAAATCAGTTTCGGTTTCGGCAAAAGTTTCGGCCACTTTTGGCCGAAACCGAAACTGCCGCCGAAACTTGATTTTTGGCCGAAACTCGGCCGAAACCGAAACCGAAACCGAACTTTCGGTCGGACACTAATATTTATATAATAGCTAAAGTAACGTCATTATAATCAATGAATGAATGAGTAATCATAAAATTATTGTTACAACTAAAATCATTTTATAGTCTAATGCAGCTTAGTGAACATGACTTATATTTTTTAAAACTTCTAGTCTCGTAGAGAGACATCATAAGGAGATCTTAAATATTTGTTCAGGAAGTTCTTCATCGCTGCTGTGGCATCCGGGATCGAGCCCGCACACTTACTACAAGATATATATTGAGATAAAGCTGTTGAGTACTAAACTAATAAAACGTTACATTAATATTCATTGATGTTATTTGCTCACCAGTTGGAGATAATCTGGGGGCACGGTAGCGGCCGCGCCAAGTCGAGATAACGGAATGCAACAATATTATTATTTTGTAACAAAATTAAAAAATATATATAATTTCGATTTAATTTCAAAAAATAATTCTGAACGTCTTCATGATGACCGATCACCAGTTCAGTATCGTTTAAAATCATTTTTCGTCTATATATAAGTAATGTAAATTTTTTTGCTAGTGTATTAAAATCTGAATTAAATATAAATTATACAATGTGATAAAAATGTACTCATCTTTAACCTGTAACTTAATAAGGAAACAAACTTATATAATCAACAAACTATAAAGCTTTAAACGCTTTATAAAGCTTTATAATATCAAAGAAAAGCTTTAAACTTGGCTCACCTCCTTATCAGTTATGTGATCTTTTAATACATCGCAAACTCGTCTTAGCGCTACTTTACATGAAAATAATATAATTATTATACAATACTACTGACCTATTTACTTGTTGACACACCCTACAGCTTATTCACTGGTTTGTTAAAAACTATTTTAAATGTGTGTTAAGAACACTACCGGGTGATATAAACTAAAAATATTACCATTACCTAAATATCTTCATTTAAAAGTAAGGATGTTTTTCCTACCCTTAAGGAAATCTAGTGTTCTATAGTCAGTTCTAAGTAAATTCTAAAACAGAATCTTAACTTTATGTAGCTGAGACATTTTATAACTTGAGACAGTTTAGTGTTCCTAATTAAAACTAGTATCTACCATCATGGGAGGAGCTAAAATATAAATTACGGAGTTTACACATAGGAGTTAGAATATAAATTACACCGACCTTGGCGGTAAACCAAAATATGTAATTATTTTATTTTAGACACAAATGTACCAGAATATTACCAATAACATTAAATTGTAGAGCTGCGATAAATTATGACATCAAAGTGTAGTAGCGTCGAGAATGATATTTAGGGTTCTTTCAGAAAAATTTAATTGTATATCTGGAGAACGAATATTGAAGCCGAAAACAGCGGGTCTCGGGAAAACGTTTTATGGTAATTTACACGATTAACATTTCCTGACAACTCTGTAACCAATTTCCTGGAAGATAAATGGAGTCGTTCATCTGTTTGTCCCATACCACAAAGTTTCGTCCTAATGGGACGAAAAGACGAATTTAATTTTTTGTGATTTTTTTATTCGTCAGTTCGTCCCAGTTTTATTTTCTATTGTTTTGATTCTATTCTACTCTCACTATAAAGCTACGTATGGACACTCGCACTGCCATAAAATGCGCCGGCTTTTAAGGTCACGCGATCACCGGGAAGTTAATTAAAAGGTTATAGTTAAAGTCATAATATTTATTTTTGCAACGAGAATCGAACACTCATCACACTCCTCGAATATATTTTTTTTATATTGGATACATCCTATATACATAATAGAAAAGTTCAATATACATTATACAAAACCCTACCTAAATACTTCCACAGCTGATGCTTGGCTGGATATTTTATTGACCAACAATCATAAAAATATGATTTATATTTGGGAAATCCTAAACACCGATCACCAAACACAGATGTTTGCGAACCTTTTTGATGTTTTATTTTATTTATATGTTACGTAATATTCGTTATTTATATATTCGCGTAAAATGAATTTATCGTATAGAATCTTTATACTTTAACTTTGCTGACATTAAAAGTATTTAGACTTGGTATAAAGAATGGACAAAAGTGTGTATTTTATTAAATGTTCAATTTGTTTTAAAAATATATGTTACTTATATTATATTTCTGAAGGTTTTATCTTTCATTTTATAGCGACTACGTTCTTATCATCTAAAGCTCGGATAGATAAAACATTGAATATTAATAAAAGTGATCACGATCTCAATGGATTTTGTCAATCGTCGTTTTAAGGTTCCGTAATACTCAAGGAACCCTTGTAGTTTCGCTCTGTCCGTCTGTCTGTCTGTTCGCGTCTCTAGCTTCTTTAACTATGAATATAAATAGATGAAATTTGGTATACTAAGAGACTTTGTATAGATCTCGGTTTTGGCATCATGAAATAATAGTAATTTTACATTTTGGGGGTGGCTCTCCATACATGTGAAGCGGGGATGAAAAATATATTTTTCATTCTACCCCATCGTATGGGGTATCGTTGAATTGGTCTTTTAAAATAAAGGCAAAATTTCATACATTACTTTTTTACAATATCAACCATTTTCGAGTAATCGACCTCTAAAGTGGTCAATCAATCAATCAAATCATTTATTGCATGAATGTGGTATACATAAAGGTCTTACAATCTATTATATCTAAGGTTCCAACATTCTGCCATCACAATGGCGCGCAACATGCAAGGTGTGGGAAGTAGACATTGATAAATTGCAATAATAATAGATTAAAATTAAATTAAATATAAACAATGATCATAAAGTTAGTAATTTTGAAACATAGTCATCACATCAAATTAAATAATACATTATAAATCACATAATTTTAGTATTGGTCATAGAAATTAGTTAAATATATAATATAGTATGTCATATAATGTCATCAAATGTCATCAAATAATTATTAAATAAAAGTCATTGTTTATTACATAGCATAAATTCATTTAAGTCATAAAAACAATTTTCCATGAGCCATGATGTCAGTTTTGTTTTGAATTTAATAAATGGTATTTCTTTAAATTGATTGGGCAACTGATTAAATACATGTATAGCCTGTATATATGCGTTATTTTTATATATATTTCTATACAAGTTGGTACAAATTGGTTGGGTCTCTGGCGTTTCTAAACTCTTTAGGAAAATTATTTTGAGTGAAATCGGACAATTACTTTAGAAGTAATTCGCAGAAAACCTGGAGACTAGTGCTGACATGCTCTTGGTTAGGTTATTCATACATCGTTGGTCATTTCAACCAAAAAAAAACCATGATATTAGCAACATAGTTTTACTGTATATAGGTATGAGTATATACTATATTATTCATATGAGTATATCTGAAAAACCCTTTTTAAGCGATGAGACCGACATTTTTGACAATTTCTGTTTAGTTAGAATTTTGATAGTACTTTATTTTCGTATTTTAATGAGATAATATATAATTAAAAAGTAGCATATGTATTAACCCAAAGCTTAAACTACTACCTACCAAATTTCATTAAAATCCGTTTAATTGTATTTGCGTGAAAGAGTAACAAACAAACGTCCATTCATCCATCCATTCTTCCTAACAAACTTTCAAATTATAATAGTAGGAGGATACTATACGCTATAATCTATAGATTGTGTTGATCTTAACAAGATATTAATATAAAACAAGTTATGATGAGCTTTCGTCGTAAGGTCATAAACTCCTATATTTTCTAGAAAACATTCGATGCCAACTAATTTAAATTAATTATTATTTATTGTAATAGGAATTCCTTAGGAGAATTATGATCACAACCATAACATTATTTTAATAAAATAAAATATTTAAAAAATTCAAATCAGACTACAAAATATGTTTCACTGTATACTATCAAATATACACAAACATACTATGTACACAAACATACTATCAGAACCCCAAATTTCGAAGTTATCTTACAATTTCATTTTACTTTTATCTATCTATCTATCTTTACATAATTCTGTAAAAGGCAAATCTGATTGACGACGTTTGCACAGGCCAAACCCTAACCCAAAAGGCTAGAAATTTGAAATTTTGCACACGTATTTCTCATGTGATGTAGGCATCCAATAAGGAAGGATTTTTAAAAATTATTACCCCATAGAGGTAAGACAGGGGTCAAAGTTTAAACCATAATTTCACGCAGGCGAAGCCGCGGACAATTAATGCTAGTTGAATTATAAATGAAGTGTCTTGATATTAATTATTTTTATACAGATACAATTATACAATTGTATCTGTATAAAAATATATATTATATTATATAGATACAATTATTTTTCAAGTTTATCCCATTGAAATGGGTTTGACGTTGGTTATAAGAAAACTATTTTACAGTTTTAACATATTGGGATCGGATGGTAACTGTATGATTGCAAAATCGACGTTATGGTAACTATAAGAGTTCCTTGTACTCGTAGTACTACGTAACCCTTATAAGTAGGATGGTTTGGTTACGATGTTGGACACAAAAGAACACAACTGTGACTGGTGTTATCCTCCTACTATTGTAAATGTGAAAGTTTGTGAGGACGGGTATCCATCCATTCCATCCGGATAGATGGATGTTTGTGAATGTCACGCAAATACTACTCAACAGCTTTTGATGAAATTTGGTATGGTAGTAGTTTAAGCTCTGGATTAAAATAAATGCTGCATTTTATTCCGAAACAGTGCATTGTTCCCGTGGGATACTGTACGTATGCAGACGGGGCTGCCGGGCAAGAGTATTATAATATAAATAATTATCTGATTTTAATGAAATATGCAAATCTTAGCCGGTTCAGGAATCAAAACAGCTAGTGATGTTCTCTAAAAAACCTAAAAACTTACAACTTTTCTTTCTATTAGCAGGCATTTATTGAAACAATAAGATACATTGAAACTAATGACAAAACGACTGTTATACACAGATAGATAGTTTATATATATTATAGACTAGATGACGCCCGCAACTCCGTTGCGCCAAAATTCGTTTATCGCGGCGGAACGTACATTTTTCCGGGATAAAAAGTATCCTATGTCCTTTCTCGGGTCTCAAAGTATCCCTATACCAAATTTCATCAAAATCGGTTCAGCGGTTTGGGCGTGAAGAGGTAACAGACAGACAGACAGACAGACAGACACACTTTCGCATTTATAATATTAGTATGGATAGTCGGGATTTTCGTAGTTTGAATTTTTGCTTATCCAGATAATAAACTACATAATATCTAATAGCTACAAAAAATCTTAGAACAAGTAAGTGTTGGTTCTAAGTTCTACGATAACAGAGTTTTGGATCAGAAAAAAAATAAAAAGTATGAGAGAACTATTACGAATTTCATTAATAAGGATATTAATAAGGAACTGAATTAATAATGTGGTGAAGGACGATACTTATTAATAGCTAATGGCTGGGCCGCGCGACGGCGGCCGGTATGCGATTAATTTTTAGATAAAATTTAAGAGGCAAATTTTAGTACTACTTATTAAATGTCGATAGACATAAAAGTGTATGAACATTAGCCCTTTAATTTTAATTGACTTCTTAATTAAATAACTTAAATTCAATTTTTTGTGAGAACATAAATCGTGTACTAAATTGAAATCAGATGATGAAAGATGGTCATAATGTACTCTTTCCTTTTTCAGCTTTCTAGGACATGAGGAATACTCTAGAAAATTTGGAGATTATCAGTGACTCAGTTACAAAATCAAGGATTTTTAGAAATCAAGTACATAACTTTTATACTTATTTAGTTTAAATTATTCGATATCTAAAAATTCTTCAAGTGTAAGATTTTATATAGTCTACAAGTATTTCTAAAACTTATAAGCAATTCAAACTTTGTATGTTTAGTAAATCTGCTACTGGCAATATGGGATATAATTTAATTTACTATATTATAATCCAAAGCCTAAAGTATGAGGGTTAAAAAATTGTCAAAGCGCTTAGAGAAAAGATAGTCTGGTAGTGGCCTTGCGCTTTGCTTGGCTCGTCTAGATCCACCAACTGCAATTGTAAAACATGACTGTACATCACTACAGGCACCTTACAGGCTTGACGAGAACGAGAGCTGGGCACTAGATGCGGTAGAGCTCATTGATGAATATATTAGATAGGATGACTTCATTCGATCAGGAACTATAGAAATTAATAAAATGAACAAATTTACTATTGGGTTTTTAGATCTTTGAGTGATTCAAGTAAGTATCTGATTTTTTGTTATTTGTAGTTTGCTATTTATAGTTTGTTAAACTTTTGCTAGCTTACTCAAAGTGTGACTTAGAATTTTGAAGCAACTAACGTCCATGATGCTATTTCAATATTATCTAAATATACAACTAGTGTTTATAATAGATATTCTATAGATAAAAATTACATAATAAATGTATTGTTGTTGAATTAAGTTTCACCTCAATTATGTAAAAAATTCGTATACTGAAGCTTTATAGCGAACAAATTATAAGAATCCGATGAATGATAAGTGATATATTTAACTGTAGTAACCCGTTTACACAAAATAAGCCTTATAATTAAATATTCATGTTTTGCAAATGATATGATAAGTGTATACCGGTCTACAGCCGGTTTGGGATATATCCTCCTGCTCATAGTTATCGCTATTATTACCATCTTTTGGTATATATATAATGGGAGGAGCAAATTAGAGCATCTTATACACTTGCCTTCCTCCACAAGTAGCGGGTCGCCTAATCTCATTCAACATGAAGGTCCTGGTAAGTTACCCTACAGATTGCTTTAACTATTTACTTCACTATTAACTGATGTTCAAAGCCCAAAAAAGTAATAAAATCAAAAACTGAATGGTAAATTAAAATGTTAAATATCATAATATATATTTTTGAAACTTTATACGGTAGTAAATTAAAAAAAATTAAAAACGCACTTTTAAACCAATATAATAAAGAGCATCAAAAGTTATTACCAGAGTTAAATATTCTATAGGAGCTACAGATAGCAAAACACTATTTTGCTCATTGCTAAGTAAATATTAATATATTTTCATATTGAGCATTTGGCTTTTACAATTCATAGTTACGTTACACTTCACTGACAAAAGGTATTATCCCTTTTCGATCTGACTATTTGTTGAAATAAGCTCCTGTTTTGTATGTCCCATATATGGCATTATAATTAATATCGTTTACTTTAACGCGTCGCCACACATGTAGAGAATCACATAACGTGGGAGAATAAATATTTTCGTTTGTCTATCATCATATCGTTTCTCACATTCCCTCTTTTTGTTCAACATCTCACCGTTTCTCTTTTGCCAGATCGTTCTCGCCCTCGTCGCCGCCGTCAGCTGCGCCCCCGCCAAGGAGGGTGAGCGTGAAAAGCGCAACCTCCTCGGATCTTACCCACTCCAGTACAGCACTGGCATCAGCACCCTGGGAGGCATCAACTCCCTGGGAGTCGCCAGCCCCCTCCTCTCCAACCAGGTGCAGCAGCAGGAGTCGATCGAGTCCCAGCACGTCCAGACCTCCGCTCTCAAGTCTACCTCCACCAAGTCCGCCCTCATCCAGCCCACCTACCAGGCCTACCAGCCTACCTTCCAGACCTACCAACCAGCCGTCCAGACCTACCAGCCAGCCATCCAGGCCTACCAGCCAGCGGTCCAGGCCTACCAGCCAGCTAGCTACGTCAGCTACCAGCAACCCGCCGTAAGTTATAATTTACTACCTTAATGTTATTTACGGGCTGAGTCCCCAGGTAATAATAGCAAGTCCGACATTATGTTGTTGCAGCCGCAATAGTTTTTACTATGTGTTTAATAGAGAATTTGAAAGAAATTTAAAAGAAAAACAAATTGTCCACTAATTGTAACCTATAAGTAGACTCTTTACCTACGTTATATGGAATTTAAGCTATAATCACGTATTATACATATATTGAATTAAAACATTTATTAAATTGTAACAAATAATAGAATATCTGCTAAAATATTAGAAATCTAAACATTACTACTCTCTTTCATAGATGGAAATTCGTTTCTATTAAGTATTAAAGTTTTTCTTCCATTTAGGGTTTCGGGTGTGGGTGAGTATTACATTATTTAACTTGTTTATTTCTTTGTTCCAGTACTACTCCGCCCCCGCCTCCCAGGTCCTGCCCGTGCAGTCCTCCTACTACAGCGTGCCCTCCTCCGTGCAGTACGTGAGCCAGCCCGCTCTCTACAACAACGCCGTCTACCAGCCCGCCTACTCCGGTGTCGTCTCCTCCCCCGTTGTTAGCTCCGGTGTTGTCTCCTCCGGCGTTGTCGGCACCGACCCCTGGTGCTAAACAGTCACCCGACTACTTCCCACCAAATCTAGTGTCAATTTAGTTACCACATAATGCAATAGTTACAGACAAATATACACAGTATTTTCTCAGCATTGTCTTTCATTTTTAAACGGACTTACAACTCATCGTTCAGTTGTAGTCATTCATTACTTTTCATTTGACTACGTCGAGGCTAAAATAAAGGGTGTTGATTTTGGCAGTGTATAGTATGTATATATTTATGTATGTTTGTTCCACCGTAGTGCCTAAACTACGGGTCCGATTTTAATAAATGGGGTGTTAATAGATTTGTAATAATAGCCCGGGTAGCATTTTATAGTTTTTGTATTTAGTTATATTTTTTTATAGTTTTTGTAAAAATGTTAGTCATTACAAAATAATATTCCTAGATTAAGTATTTAAGTAGTAAATCACGCGTGCACTTTTTTTTCAGTAAATTAAGAGCTTAAAACTTATTACAATTAGATAACGTTTATAGACACTATAAAGCCAGTTAAAAGTTTTCACTAATAGTGTAGAATTTAATATCAAGTTGTGACTAAAATAATTATTTAAAAAAAGTTTTGTGTCCAAATTTTTCAAACAGATCATAACAAGGCTTTGTACAAAACTACTCATTGAATATTTTGAAAAAACTATTGCAATGATTCTTTGTTTCGTAAGTTTCTGGAGGGACAGGAGCCCACATTTGACATATTTTGTGATATCCAGGACGCAAGAGAAAAATCTGGCGTGCCACAGGGTTGACCTGTAGGCCCTATAATTTTTTTAAAAGCTTCAGAGGAAAATGGCTAATCATTTTCCTCTGAAGCTTTTAAAGAAATCTGCGTTACCGCTAGCGCTAAGGGATACAAATATTTTGATTTAAAAAAACGTAAAAAGGTAAATTTTTTGTGCCGTATAAAAAACTGTTTTGTGCCGTAATAATAATAATGTTTTTGACAAACTTTTTCAAATAATATGAAAAATATTCGTTTTGTACGTTTATTAAATTCAGACCAAAGAAAAAAGTGAAAATAGATTTCTGCGAACCACAGATCTGTAGTTAACAGTTATGTATCTTCTTATGTTTTTTTAAATCAAAATATGGGGTACCTACAAATATGGGGTACCTACAAATATGGGGTACCTACAAATATGGGGTACCTACAAATATTTTGAGGGCTAGCGGTAACGCAGATTTCTTGAAAAGCTTCAGACGAAATTGGAGAATGGCTAATTCTGCTATAGTTAGGTAGTATCTTGAGTCATTATACTTTTTAATGTTTAAGTTTTTAATTACAAAATTACTTTCCCAATACTTTTAAGATATGCCTTTCGAAATATTTTTTTATAATATCTATGGACGCTTTTTATACCACGTCAAACTGGTCTCGTGGTAAGTTCTCGAATAACTTGTGTTTTGGGTACCAGACAACGGAAATATATTTAATACCAATATTTTTATTATATTATATAATACATATCCATGACCCAGGAACACAAAACTTTTTGTTCCCTGGCGGGATTCGATTCAAACCCGCGACGTCCGGCTTAAGCTCCAACGCGCTAACCACTGAGCCACAGAGGTTCGTCAAATTATTTGAGTATTCTCAAGTATTTATCAATAGAAATATTAAAGAATTTTCAAATTCCACTATAGCAGTTACATCATAAAACAAAACCAAGTTTATTATATCATCACTTTTAATTAAAAACGTTTTATTATTTAATACATATATCCTTTTATTTGAAATGTAATTATATAGCGAATAAGATAACAACAATATCAATTACGAAGGACCTTCACAACCTGTCGTGGAGGTCCCGGGTTCGACTCCGGTTGATGGGTAAACCATTAAGTTGGAAGCGAAACGGATTTGATTAATTGATTAGCAAATTGAAACAGGTACCATCACTTGGGTTGTGAATTTGAAGATCGTAGTAAGATAGCGTGTTACAATATGTATCACACAATATGTTTACACCTTCTTAAAGTATTTCGCGAATCGTCGTTTATCATAATATACCGTCTGTCATTTCCATAGAAAACGATGATTGCCAAAGGACATTAAGAACGTATTTACGATAATGTTGAATCTTTTAGAACATCTGTAGATTTGTTATTATGATAAAACAATAATAAATAGATTAAGCAGATCACTGTGGGAGAAGCATGCTTCAGCACGAATGTGCCAGCTATATAGAATATAACCTTATTTACAGTAAAGCGATATAAAATCGTATGTTGTCTGTGTACCGAAGACTTAAGTGTAATGGGAGGTTTTAATAACTGATAATCGTCTGCTAGTCTTATTTTATAGAAAAAGAATAGGTATTAGATATAGACTGTCTGTTAGTTCCCGAACCGGTGGTAGGTATTACGTAGGGACAATTCTGTTAATGTTATTGAATAACCTTTATGAAAATAATAAAGTTTGATTTGATTTGACTCCCATCTTTTCGCAGTTGCTACAAGTTCTTTAGTAGGACCAAATCTATATTTTCTTAAATATTTACAACAGGCAACGCCCACGCAAACGCGTTTTGTTCTACGACTTATTTCAACAAGGCGTTATTTTTTTTAAATAAAATAATTATTACTGATCTGTTTTATTACATGAGACGCAATATATCATCGGCCGGCAACTACAAAAATCTTGATCTTAAAGTAATTTGGTTAGGAATAATTTATCATTGGTGTGGTCAGGTTAAGTTTCATTGAAGATAATAATAATATGTGCACAGGGAAGGTAATGTACTGCATTCTGTATACAAAATAAACTGACAGACAAATTACTCAATAGCCATACTTTAAATACTACTCATAACAGTATGTGTACCTACATCAGAGCAATGAAGGACTGTAACAGAAGCTAAATCTATTTGTTTGTCCATCTATCACAGCTCATTTTCAGATAGTCCAACTTGTAAATCGTAGTAATACCACAGAATAAATAATAGTACCCTACAGGTAGTACATATTACCAAAAAAAGTAAAAAGAAAAGATGAGTTTTTATTATTAAAATTTAATTGACGAATTCGCCGAAGCTGATTAACAATACATGGCGAGGGTTTTCTTAGATAAGAGTTTTTTTTTTTTAACTTCCCGTTAAGAAAATCTAAGATTTTCAAAAATCGGGAAGTTATTGGTTTTACCCCGTTTTGCAAAAGTCGAATTCTCATCAGATCTCGACGTTCTGAGGTCACATGAAGCTTCCCTGACTACCCCCGCTAAGGGTGTCACTATGTATGAAAATTTATGAAAAATTTTAGAAGCACTTTTATTTTTGAGCTCGATAAGCTCAAAAATGACGCATTAGATAAAATTTAAGTGCTTAGCGGAAATTTGCACATTGCCTTTAGGTCTACTGTTTTCCAATTTTTTTTTTGCATTATTTTTCTTCAGGAACCTGGAATGGACCATACCTGGATAAGAGCTAGCCTCATGTGAACTAAACCATCGTTAACAACGCCCGTCACTTGTAGACGATGTTATGAAACGCTCCACAGTAAATCAGTACCGTCCTCGAATATATTGCTCGGTCCCATATTTGGTAGATCCATATTAAACTATTTGCATACATTTTGTTGTGATTACGTAATTCGATGCAGGTTAGGTTACCAGAAAACATTGGTTCAACTATTTTCGGGTTTTAACACGTTCGCTGCGAGGCTGATTTTTTGTACCTAGCATACCATGCGATACCAGCTATTTTCGATCTTGTAGTAAGTTTTTATCATATGCGAACTAGGTTTTAATGGCCTGGTGAAACCCGTTCATAGAAATATGTTCCCAGGTTCATCAATGTTAGGATTGAATGAATGAAATTTCGCGTGTATAAAATTCATTAGTGGACCTATTTGAAACTACCTTCGCCCGGGAATTGGATAGAAACTTAATACTTTTTTTTAAGAAGAGAGATAACAGGTTTACCAGACCTGTTAAATCACTGTAAAGATAAAGTAATAGGGATGGGACAATAAAACAAATGCATCAAATCGACAAATTGTAATATAATAATAATGAATAGTTGAAAAACCTAAAAAAAACAAGCTTATTGTATTGTCATTGGCTAACGTATGCAAAGTTTCAAATTAATTAGACTTCTGGAAATAGTTAAAAATCGTGCTGAAAGATTCCGTTGCAAACATACATACATATATACATACATACATACATACATACATACATAGGTACATACATACATACATACATACATACAATACATCCTAAGCTTATACAGTAAAAGCGTGTTAAAAAGAAAATAAAAAGAATGATAAAAATTACTTAGTGTTTTTCATTAAAATCAATCGACAACAAACAACGCACTGGACAGCACTAACCACGGCGCACGCGCCCCTCCTCCGCTCAGTGCGGCTACCAGGCCTTAAACCAAGGCCTGGTATTCGCACTGCGCTTATTCAATTTTAATTCAGTGCGAACTATGTTTTAAAAACCTTGTAAGCAACGGGAGGAGGAATTTCACAATGGAAAAACTGGATGTACGACTGAATGTCCGTGTATTCACTTTATACAACTGTTACACTAATGTTTGAGGCACAATAGGTATTTAAAAACAGAAAATCTAACACTATATACATAAACAAATTAGCGGTGCATATTATATTATGTGCACTCGACCGCGCAAACTCGGAGACTGTTTTCCCGCTTCCCGCGTTTTAGGCGCGAGCGCGAGCCGAGCGCGGCAAAATTCAAACATAGACAATAGATTAAACTTTTTACATATAATTATAGGACGTGTGGCAAAAGCAGTGCGGCGGTAAGTATACGCATTATCGCGTCGCTAACATTCCCCACCCCAGTGCTGGAACAGCACTCCTAACTCATTGGTATACGTGCGACGCGGGTCGCAGAGCGTCTTAAAACTCCTGCCCTAGTGCGAATGTCCACCACTCTAACACGCTTATCTTTCCCGGGCATAACCGACTCTACCGTTCCCCGCAACCACAAGTTTCGAGGAGAGTTTGGGTCCACGACTACTACAAAATCGCCTACTTTTAAGGGTGTCTCTTCCTGGGTCCATTTACTTCTAGGGATCAGCTGCGGCAGCATCTCCTTCACCCAGCGAGACCAAAACATATCGGCGAGGCGTTGCGCTATACGCCACTGCTTGCGTAAAAATAAATCAGAGTCATCGAACTCTCCTAACACAGGTAAATTAGACGAAGAACCTAAAAGAAAATGATTAGGCGTGAGAGCCTCCTCAGAACCTGGCTCCACGCTCACGTGTGTCAACGGACGACCGTTCACGATCTGTTCGACCTCAGCCATCAGTGTGAGTAAGACTTCCTCACGGGGGGCGCGCTCATTCAATATAACCTTCAGTGAACTTTTTACAGTTCGAATGAGGCGCTCCCATGCCCCACCCCAGTGCGGACTGGAGGGAGGTATAAAGGTCCACGTTGTGCCATAATTAATCGCGGTCGACTGTAACGTATCGAAACTTAAATTTAGAATGGACTTTCGAATCTCGGCGTCAGCTCCTCTTAAGTTAGTACCGTTATCAGAGTACAAATGTAACGGCCATCCTCGTCTAGCCGCCATCCTACGGAGAGCCATTATTAACGAGTCCGTTGTTAAATAAGAAACGATTTCAATGTGTATGGCTCTGACAGTTAGACATGTGAAGAGCACACCGTATCTTTTTTCTCTTCTTCTAGCCACTACAATTTCTATAGGACCGAACAGATCGAGCCCGCAGTAGGTGAAGGGTCTCAGATGATGTGCCAGACGTGCCTCCGGTAAGTCACCCATTCTAGGTGGTTTAGGCTGTGCTTTTCTGATTCGACAGAGCATACAATCCATAGCTACACGCTTGACGGTCGGCCTAATGTGTAAAATCCAATACTTTTGTTTTAATTCGTTAACCACTGTCTCGTGATTACCATGAGCGGCACGAACATGAAAATGTTTGACAATAAGGCGCGCGACGTGGTGCCTGCCGTCGAGTATGACGGGTCGTTTCACATCAACCGGGACGTCGCGAGCGGCGTCAATGCGGCCACCAGCGCGCAAGATTCCGTGTTCGTCGAGAAACGGAGACAAGGTAAGTAACCTACTTTTTTTATTTACAAAACTATTATTTTTCAGACTATGTACATCCTCGGAGAAGCTCTGTGACTGCGCGTATTTAATCAACAAACGTTCAGCCTTCGACATCATGTCACCGTCAATAGTACCGGTAAGTTTCATACATTTTTTATATACAAAAGAAATAACTATACAAGTAGACTTAACTAACCGTAGCCACGATGAGAAACGCAACGGATCGGGCACTGCAGGTAAATATTCGATAACCTTGTGGACTGTATTTACGAACTCCAGATCTACCTTATTGACTTTAGGTACCAAAAAATCCGCGGGCCATAATGACTCATCCCTGTACAAATAATCCGAGCCACGGAACCACTCGTTATCTAAATTAAAAACTGAAAAATCACAAGCTTCTCTTGTGGCAAGATCAGCGACATTTAATTTGGTAGGTACGTACCTCCATTCGTTAATATTCGTTAGTTCGTCTATTTCCCCTAGACGATGAGCGATAAATGATTTATAACAGCGCGCGTCATTTCTAATCCAATGTAGTACCGTACTAGAATCACACCAAAAATATCTATTTACAGGTTTCATATTGTGCTCCTTTCCAATAGTGTCAGCGAGCCTAGCCGCGAGAAGCGCAGCTTGTAATTCCAAACGCGGTACTGACGTAGGCTTTAAAGGAGCTACTCGACACTTACTGGCAATAAACGCAACGCGAATATTATTATTAGACATCCAGCGCCAGTAAGCTACGGCACACATAGCCTTTGTAGACGCGTCGCAAAATATGTGCAATTGTAAATCGCTATAACCGCCTGAAACATAGGTACACGCGTCAGCTGTTTCGCTATCGCATGTCCTTGACCCCACGGGCGACGGGAGCGCGCGGGCGCACGGCGGCGGGCGACTGAGGGGGGCGCGCGCGGGCGCGGACGGGGGGCACTCGCTATTCAGTGCATCTAGTACATTTTTGCTCCGTTTATTTACATTTTGAAAAAAGCGCGGCAAACGTATTGTATCGACGCGTTTTAAAATTTGTAACCACTCGTTCCACTTGTTAAATATACAATTAGGTATTTCGTCATCCCATTGAATATTACTCCGCCAGGTATCTTGGAGTAATATTTTACCTTTTATTGTAAAAGGTGACAAAAATCCATACACATCAAAAAACAGACATAATTACCCGTAACATTTCGCGCTTTGTAGGTATTTTAATTCCGCTCATAATATTCACCGGTATACGTTTAAAAGACACATCGAAACCTAGGCTATCCTCTTTCGGGTGCCAAATTAATCCTAAAGTTCGTTCACCTTCGTCCAGTTGATCTAAACTGAACTTAAATGCGGACGCACCTAGTGACTCTTTCGGTAAACTACTTAATACAGCTGCACTATTACTAGTCCAGTTCCTAATTTCAAAACCGCCTTGACTATGAATACGGCTTATGTTTTTGACGAGTTTTATCGCGGTTTCTTCGTCTTCTACGCTATCTATGTAATCGTCCGCGTAATGTTGTTTACATATCGCGTGAACTGCGTCCGGCATAGTAGACTGAAATCTAATTGCGTTTTTATTTTTAATAAATTGAGCTATGAAAGGTGAACAATTTGCGCCGAAAATCAAAGACGTCATGACAAAAGTTTTAATACGTTTACTCACGTGATCTCGCCATATAAACCGTAGCGCGTCGTGATCTTGGGGTATAATTTTTATTCTAAGAAACTGATCTTTTATATCAGCTGACACGGCAATTTTATTTTCCCTAAAACGCAACATAATACCGAATAGCGACATTAAAAGGTCCGGCCCTTGTAATAAATAGTCGTTGAGACAAACTCCGTGACTTTTGGCGGCTGCATCGAACACCAAACGCAGCTTCTTTTTATTAGGGTTGTCAACGCCAAAATGTGGTAGATACCACGTTCGTGGTGCCGGCCTATCGGTGGACAATTCCTGAGCGAAATCGTTAGCAAGCAAGTGCTGAATCCTATCAGTATACCTAGTAGCAAATTCTGAATTATATTTCATTTTCTTTTCGACATTAATTAATCTATTTACAGCGTGTGGTAGCGACTCCGGCATCTTACTATTTACATTTTTCCACGGTAGCCCTACGTACCACCTTCCGTCTATTAACGTGGACGTCTGCTCCAGGTGGGCGACTGCCCGGGCGTCTTCAGCGTTCTCACGAGGCTTAGCACTGATTCCCATTGACTCTAAAGTGAAAGAACGACGAACGTCTTCCTGAATCTCGCGCAAGGTAAGTTCGGTAGCTGAGGGGACGGAAGGGTCTTCGCAGACGAGCAGCGCAGAGTGGGGCACGTAAGGTAAGTTCGACACGAAACCATGAATACACCAACCCAGTGGGGTAAATGTCGCGTAAGGTTCATTTGGCTTGCCTTTAATAATTTTGAGCGGCAATAACAAATTATAATTATCTTGACCTATTAATATGTCCGGTTTACATATCCCACTACAAAGTTTATTTTTAATTTGACATAAATGTTTATATTTACAAAAATCTATAGACGTTAAGTTTTGCACCGGTAGATTCAACTCGTCTATGCTGCGCGCGGTGAATTCGAACTCGTTACCGTCGACGTTCGATATACCCATACGTACCACCGCACTGTTACATTCTAATGCGGTGTTATTCCACGCGCCACACACTCGCAAAGTTTTTTTATTTCCACATAAACCTAACTTGTTAGACAATTTGCTACTAATTAAAGAAACACTAGATCCATCATCTAACATGGCTATACAATTTATAACACCTTTAGGGCCGTGAACATTAACACGGACAACTTTTAATAGACATTTTGAACTGCTGCAGGTATTTACATTAGACACATTATGTTCCTGCGATCTACAGGTGTTTAAATTAGAGACATTTTGTACCTGAGATTCTAAATTAGACAATTGTGCAGTACTTACATTATGCTGCGGCAAGGTGAAATGTAACAACCTGTGATGCGACTCGTTGCAGCCGTCGACGTCACATGCTGGTGCTGGGCAGGTCTCCCGGTTGTGGCGACCGTTTATGCACTTGTAGCACAAACCGTGACGCTTTACATATTCCCACCTATCTTTGCGCAGCGACTTACAAAACTTTTTACATTTTGACAAAATATGAACAGATATATTACAGTATTTACACTTTGACTTATTACCTACGTTGTTATGTACTAACATAACATTTTTAGAGTTGCTATATTTATAGTTTTTATAGTCATTTGACACACACAAAGACACTGAGGTTTTGGACACTTTTAGGGCTTCCTCGCTAAGGAAATTAGATAGTATTTCGAGTCTACACACTGAACTATTTACACTTATTATGGGGTAACCGTAATCACTCCACTTGGACAACAATATGGGGGGCAACTTGGACAAGATTAGGGACGTTATGTTGATACCTCGTAGGTATTCCTCCTGGGAAAGACATCTCACTGCAGCCACGTAGTTCTTCACTTTGATGGAGAAACTCACAATATCCTTGTGGTACTCTAGACTCACGGGGTGCAGCTTGCGTAGTTCCTGCAGTATTTTCGGCAAAATAATGTCCGGCTGGCCGAACTGCAGCTCCAACGTCGACATGACGGCCTCGGGGTCTGCGGCACTGATGAGGAGCGCGGTGACGGACTCTCTTGCCGCTCCCTTGAGACACTTCCGTAGGCGCCACATGTTCTCTTTCGCGCTAAACTGGCACACCTCCGTCGACTCCTCGTATGCGTGCTTAAAAGCGAGCCACTCCATCGGGTCGCCGAAGTAGGTGGGGAGCTCTTTTGGGGTGCACAGTCGACTCACCATTCCCGCGTTTGCGGCGTTGGAAGTAGCGGCTACAGCTACTTGCTTAAGCGCTTCGGCTAACTTATCGAAATCCGATTGCGGCGCGGACAGGTTTTTTGGCGCGAAGCGCGCGAAATCGACCGGCGCGGCGGTGTCGCGGACGGGACTAGCGGGTCCGTGCGGCGCGCGCGACGACAAAATGGCGTCGGTATTTTCTGGATTTTTATTTTCAGTTTTTTGGATTTCCACGTTTAGGTTGCTATTTTCCAACCAATTTTCGACTCTATTCGATAGTGACGAGCACTCCGAGCTTGCACTTTTACACGAATATTGTTCATTTAGCGCGGCAATTTTTGCCGCCATTTTTCGTTCTATGAGTTCTTGTTGGGCTTTTGCTATATTTTCTGCGGCTTCTAGCCGTACCCTCGCTAGGTTTTCCGTATTTTCTGCCGCTTTTAACTGTGACTGTGCTAGGGCTTCAGCGGCTTCTAGCTCAATGAGCTTCTTTTGGGCCTCGAATTCGACTTTCTTTGACGACATTTTGGACGACTTGTGTGATTTCACTGACTTCATGGATCCGTGACAGACAGGTTCCGACCTGTGACTGATTTCGCGGTCCCCGGTAGTTCGTACATCCCCATAAGGTTCCTCCCGTGCTGATTGCGTTTGCAACATCCTCTGCCTCGCGCCACGAGTAAGTACCATATCGTGTGGCGGAGTATTGAACATCGCGGTGCTGGTTAATAGACAAATAAGTAGACGATGCGGCTCGAAGACCAGCCTTTGTAAGCAACGGGAGGAGGAATTTCACAATGGAAAAACTGGATGTACGACTGAATGTCCGTGTATTCACTTTATACAACTGTTACACTAATGTTTGAGGCACAATAGGTATTTAAAAACAGAAAATCTAACACTATATACATAAACAAATTAGCGGTGCATATTATATTATGTGCACTCGACCGCGCAAACTCGGAGACTGTTTTCCCGCTTCCCGCGTTAGGCGCGAGCGCGAGCCGAGCGCGGCAAAATTCAAACATAGACAATAGATTAAACTTTTTACATATAATTATAGGACGTGTGGCAAAAGCAGTGCGGCGGTAAGTATACGCATTATCGCGTCGCTAACAAACCTGGTGCATTTTTTAATCGTTAACCGACATAAGCTTTAAATATGGGTGTTAGATATATAACTACTCGTACGCGTAGTAGTTCCCGAGTTACAGCGCCCGCACTGAGCGAAAGGGCACGATTTTAGAGCCGCACAGACGGAAAGCAATCAACCAGGCAAATAATGCCTTGCTTCGCAGCGAACGTGTTAATGAAGAGAGTAGACCGAAGTTGTGAAAGCTTCAGTATGGTTTAAGACAAAATCCGTTTCAGCATAGTGACGTCCACACTCCACAATTCACTGCAGGGTATACCCTGACCTATAGGTCTCCCCCATAGATTCACAGTGCGACCGGTCGGCCTGTATCCACCGACTGCCTGCGACTCTTCTCAGGTCGTCTGTCTATCTGGTGAGAGACCGTCCTACGCTTTGATGTCCAGACAGTAAGACCGAATCAGTAATTTTGTAGTTGAAGAACAGAAGTTATTTACCAGAATAACTAACGACGAATACTTTCTCATGAAATAAACAAAAAATCTACAGAATAACAACATCTGGTCCTGAGTTATTTATTCCGTTTTCAACCCATAGGCCCTTACATAGGACGAGAGTAGAGATTTCAGGGGTCGAACTCGGAATAAACCGCATAATATTAGTGTTAACAGGCCCAGTCACTCACTTAAAAGAAGAGAAAAGATCGCAGATTCGATTTCCGCGGTCTAGAATTATATACAGTTGAAGAAAACTAAATAGGGAATATGCACGTAATTTTTTTATTTACTTATATAGATCTGTCTTGTTTAGTAAACCATATGGTAAAATCAGTTTTTTGATATCATAAAAATAACAAAGATATGAACGTTTAAAGTAGTCTATTAGACAAAGAGATCGGACGTGTATCGTGACGTCACATAACACGACTGTCATAGAAAGTTCATAAGTAATTCCGTTTTGCTAGAAAGAGATGAAATATAAACCTCTTTGACTCTCTTTGACTGCTCATATCTTGCTCATTTATCAACAGATATTATCAATTTTCTCGCCATTTCCTTTAGTTTTCAGTCTAGTATCATATTATAATGTTTTAAGTTATTTTTCTATTTTATGCAAATGCATAACCTACGAAAATTTCGTAGTATGTAAATATCAATGGTCATAGAAATGTGCTGGTTACCAATAGCTCGGTGCCTGGCAGGTGTGATGCCATCATGGAATATTACAGATATTTTTGGGTCCAGTACCCTAGTGCACACACAATTTCTGATACAAAAACACGCATTTGTGTCAGTTGTTTCTTGAAGACTTTCCTGCGTCTGTTTCCCTATTTCACCCGACTATTGCGAAGTCATTTGATGGGTAATGATTTTGGAAATACGTGTATGTATATTTGTTCCTTCGTAGCGCCTAGACTACTGCGTCGATTTGAATTAATGAGGTGTCAATAATGGCTCTATTTATAATTAAGTTTTTCTTTTTATGTTCGTTTGTAGATAAGCAGATTTACTTAGCGTACCTATTCATAGCAATTTCATAATTTGATATATTATTCAAACGCAATATTTAAACTTAATTACACGCTGGAAAATCCTAATCCAATCAGCCATTATCGTACTTGATCATAAGACGTCCGTTGCCAAATACCTCCGAACAAAAATATACGTTAAGCCGTTGTTATTGTGATTCAAATGAGGCGATTAACTGGACGATATATTGTGCTATATATAGTTATATGTGTACAATCATATATTAAATATGTATATGTTGTATGTTGTGATGCACCATAAGGTATATAAGATCCGGCGCGGATCTGATCAACAAAGTCTAGTGTTTGCGCTCTAACAAACAATACCTCGATCAACATGAAGTACTTTGTAAGTTTTTTCATATATTTTTTTTATTACTTTTATATTAAAGTCTCAGACCAAATAAAAAAGTGAAGAAAGAGTTCTGCGAACAACATAGTGAGGCCGCGGCCGGTCTAAGCTACGCCTTGCCCTGTAATTTCACAGTATTACAAAGCCTTACCTTGTAGGGCGAGCTGGCGCAGTGTGTGGTTTTTTACTAATTTTGTTTAGATTGTACCAATTTTGAGACGATAATAGCTGTTAATACCCACCAGAGACCTGGCACGTACAATATCCCCTGCCCAGTTACCCTAGGTTTGCCGACCGTCCTGTTTTACCAGGACATGTCCTAGTTTTTGCAGCGTTCTGGGGTGTCCTGGATAGTTTTAAAGCAACGTTCTGGGTTTTCAAAACGCCCTGATAAAGTCACATTATTTTAAAATTTGCTCGCCACTTTTAATTTTTTTCTTTCTAATTAAATTTTATTCAAATACTTTTATGAAACAATATGATTATTAGCATTACATAATCTTTATTCACTACATATTTCTTATTAAAAATTACTATTTATCTTATTTTTTGTAATATAATATATTTTCGTCCAAACACTATGTTACATTCAATTTATTTCAATTTAAATTATGTTACATTTAAATTATAATTATTATTAATTCAGTTACCTACAACTATTATATACATTTTGCCTGCCTACTTTTTAGGTAGAAAAACTTGAACTATGTATTATTATTGTAATACCTATTGTAACATTGCTTTCTGCAAATAATAAATTATTTGATTTAATTAATTTAACTGTTACAACCATAGATATATAATATTATGTAATAATTAATCAAAGGTTGCAACTCTATTACTGCTGCGTTCTTATTTTAAACTAAATTGTCCTGGTTTTTCCAACTTAAAATCCTTGTTTTAAAATATTTGGGGTTGGCAACCCTAAGTTACCTTGAAAATCGAAAACTCAAAATATTATAACTCAGAATTGAGACCATATTTTAAGTACCTATTCCATATTAGGTACTAGTAATTCTTTATCAGCTATTATATTTCTAACATGTTGTTTAAATTATTTACAGTTCACTACACTGCTGGAAACTCTAACAGAAATAAATTAAAGTGATATTTTACGTCTCTTCTAAACATATATGCAAACTTATTGATATCGTATATTTTGGGTATATTTCAATGATTGAATTGCAATTACTACATTTTTTAATAACTCAAAGGTACGAGTATGGTAAGGTACTCACTTGAGACATGAGATTATGTCCTTTTGCTACTATGTATGTTAAAATTAAAACGTATTAACATTAACTTATTTAATAATCACACAAATTACAATCCTAGAAAAAGAAAATGTTAATGCTATACACATAGTTTGCAGCCAGGATTGACACATTTACACAGAATAGATGGGGAAAAAATGTGTTTCCTGTAAATAATATTTTTTTATAGAATGGACCAGGAAACAAACATACGGATCGCCTGATAGTTAAGCGATAAACGCCTACCGGACAGTCGCTATATTGTTACGCAATAGCGTTCCTGGTCCGTAAAAATCTCATTTGTCCGGTCGAGCCGGCCCATTCACGCCGAAGCATGGCTCTCCCACTTAGGAGCCTTATTGGGTATTTTCCTATGTTATTTTTTAATATTCAGAAATAATTTGAAATATATTAAACAATATACATAATCACGCCTCTTTCCCATAGGGGTAGGCAGAGACCGCCTCTTTCCCGTAGGGGTAGGCAGAGACCACTTCTTTCCACTTCCTACGGTCCTTATATACTTATTTCGCTTCGTCCACTTTCATTCTTACCATCCTTTCCTCCTCTTGCATTCAACGCAGCGAAGCGGATCTCCATGGGCCACTTTTCGCCTCCGCGAGAACGAGACGTGATGGGTGGCGAACCACATCGCCGCCATTTTGGATAATTTAATTATTTTAATGATTATCCATTGCGTTCCCACTGATTGGCGGAGAGGGTAGGAATAGAGAAAGGGAAGGATAGGTGGTGTGGAAAAGAAGATTAGTAAGTTAGAGTGGGAAATAGGAAATGTAGGATATTACCGCCCAGGAGGGCAAGGGATAAGACAGTAATAGGAAGGGAAGCCGGGGTCGCATACCCGTATACTATACCATAACTACCGGACAGGTAAGTTGGGATGAGTATCCCATGACATCATTATTATATACGACTGAATAAACAGCTAAACGAGTCTCGTTTTCCAGTTGACGGTGCTGGCCACGGTGCTCGCCCTGGCGGCCGCCAGCTACGTCTACCCGTCCTACTCACCCGTGGTCTACTCGGCCAGCTACCCGCGCGTCTACCGCCCCGCCGCCTACTCGCTCTACCCGACCTACTACACCGGCTGGAGGAGCGGCTGGTGGTGAACAATAAACGGTTTCCCTGTAATGTTGGTTTCATTGTAATGTTGGTTTCATTGCTGCAGTCCTCTAGCTTAAGGTCAGTTCACACCGTGACAATACCGACGCGGCGCTGCACTTTTAAGATAGCTATTTAAAATTGAACTTTATTTACTTCACAAAAGGATACACATTATATAATATGACATCAATCACACATTCGCTGTACAGCGCGGTGCAACTTGACATTCGAGCTGTTACAATGGAACGTGTATCTTGTTGTGTAATTAATTCATTTTGAATAGCTATCTTAAAAAAGTAGCGCTATAACGCGTACCGTTTCGGTGTTTGAAGTTAAACTACTTTAGGCGTGTTGAGAGTAAAAATCTAAAGTAACGATTTTGGTTTTCACTTCTACTTGTTCTCTGTCACACGACGTCTTTTTTCTAAACGACATTTCTTACTTAGTAGGATAATAGGATTCTGAAAAAAACTTGTGTTTCTAAGTCAAAGAATCAGTTTTGTTAAAACTATGGTCAAAAATATGAGAAAATGTACCTCCCCATTTGTAAACTACTATTTACAAATGGGGAGGTACAGGAATTAGAGCAATAACAACATTAAGACTCTGTCCAGAAAGTGCGTAAGCCTGCGTAAACCTACGCACGTAGAGATTCTTATCTTATCGTTTCTTTTTGACGAAATTTTGTACGATACGCGCATAGCTAAAATAATACGCACGTAGCTTCTGGACGCAATGTATGGGGCCCTAGTACCTCGACTACGTGCGTAGACCTTACGTGCGTAAGAATACGCAGTTTCTGGACATAGTCTTAACTGAAAAACAAAATTATTTTATGACAGCAGATGACATAAAGAGTGAAACAAATGAAGATTTTTGTGTTGAAACTTCATCCTATTCCCAGTGAACGCTTCTTATAAAACTCTCTATTGTGATTGCGATTTGCTTTAAATTTTGCGCAGGCGCTTATGGAAATTGGCAAATTGGTTAAAAAAATTAGCGTAGAGTTACATAATATGAATATATTTTTCAAAAGCGAATTCTGCCTATACATAAACATGAAGGTGTAGATCAATATCTAATTGTTATTAGTCAAAAAAGTAGGACACACAAAAATTAGGAAGTTTGAGATTACAAACATTTTAAAGTATACTACAATACAAATATATATTTAACAATAATGAGCAAAGTAACCGCCTTAACATTTGGTAATTAAATCTAGATATTTTGGTAGCAACTAGTGTTGTAGTTAGGTAGATGGAAACTCACCTAAAGTAGAGTTGAGGTAGAGAAATTGCAACACTGATTAACGTGACCGTATATTGGGGAAGGACAATAATTACATTGAATTTAATTTTACTTGCGTGCTCAAAGTGCACTAGTTTATACAAAAGAGATCACTATATTTAGGTATATTACTTTACCATATTATGAACTAGCTGTTGTCGGCGGCTCCGCGGGATACTGTATTTACGCAAATACAGTATCCCTCGGGATCACTGTATTTTTCGGGATAAAAAGTAGCCTATATTTTAAGTCAAAGCCTAAACTTCTAAGATATCAAATTTCATAAAAATCCGTTCAGTAGTTTTTGCATGAAAGAGGTTACTAACATCCATCCATCCATACATTCTCACAAACTTTCACATTTATAATATTAGTAGGATTTGTTCTTGCGAGTTTCTTACTTGCTTTGTAACCTATATGGAAATAAAACATTTTTGATTTTGATTTTGTTTTTAAAATCATAAAATGTTGGGTCTTATATGTAAATACTGAGAAACAATTATTTTAAGTACGATTATGTCAGTTTTAGCAAAAAAATTTCTACTTGACGAGAATAATACTGTACCTCTGTGGCTTAGTGGTTAGTGCGTTGGTGCCAATTTTCAAAACGAATATTAATACCGACAGATATGTTGCAACTAGCTAGAATTAAACAAAGAATAGAACTTGAAAAATTACATGCTACAATTATTATAAGTGATCGATTGCCTGTCTGTCTGTTCGTCCACGAGCTACGTGTATGTGTGTCGGCGCCGCTCCGTCTGTGACGACGACGTGCAACTCAATGCGGCGTGCGTATGCGCAGGGGCCAGTGTCACAGAAGGGACATCATTATAATTTGATTGATAACATTTTCTCATCATTAACATATCGAATCGTTAATCAAGGTTTGTTTAGATAATATAATATTTAAATTAAATCACTTAGAATTTTCGAGGCCTATGTTAACTGATCCATATTTCGTAACTCGGGGGTTTAAATAGGGCCATCGTGGTTGTCGATCATCACAACTCATCCGCTCCTTCGAACTTGCAACTTGCAACCCTCAGCAACCAACAACCAACAAAATGAAAACTTTCGTAAGTGCCTCTGATTTTTTTTTTAATTTTGTTATAATAATGATAAAAAGCATCCTTTATTTACTTCTGTATTTTTTTTAAAAAAGTGTGAAATGGTCTACATTAAACATAATGTTAGGAAGTGTACATAAAACACGTAGACCCGTTTAGGTTTTGCCACCATGCGTTTTTACAATAAACTAAATACACGGTTTTTTTAATAATTTCATATACTTGGCAAGTGTTTTTGTCAAAATTTAAATAAAATAAGAAAAAATGAGCTAATTTACACTCGTAACTTATAAGTTAATCAGCAAAGTACATTTTATCTAGTCCCGAAACAATATAATTTTTTATTACATAGTCAAATTAAAAATATATCAGAACAACACAGGCTCATTTTTTTAGTAGAACTTTCAATGTAAGCTCCTTAACGCAATGAACAATAAATAATTATGTAACCATTGAAGTGGTTACCAAGTTCAATGACGTAGCACCTCGTAGCGCGTAGCGGTTATCTCGTAGAAGTTCGTAGCATCGGTGACTCAATATGTAGCAGGATAAATTTAAAAAATAAGTAAAAACTAAATATATTTTTACTTTTTTATTTGTTGTGTATTGAAAGTAATTTTATAAAAATATTTTAATGAGTAAAACTAAAGATTGTAAAAAATATATCCTCAGTAACAAAAAATATTTAAACTCTAAAAAGTGACTTTGCTATTTTTTTCCTTAGTATAATATGATTATATTTATATTTATCAAAATACACATGCCGCGTAATCAAGTATCTCATATAAAGCAGTTTTAGTAACTTTTTAATTTAAAGCTCTCCGATGTCATCAGGAACCTATTCAGAATATTTTTCGTCGTTCCTACGAAAATAATATGTGGTCGGCGTTTTGACCAACTTTTACTCGCATTAGCATAACGACCGCTCGTAAATAATATAATGATCACTTTCTGTCACAACATTATAATATTATGTTTCAATAATACAAAACACAACAAATTAATTAATATTAACGACCCTAAGGGCCGATTCTTATAAGGCAGCGGAGCGGCTAGCATCATAACTGTCATATAATTTTAAACTTGGTCTTCATTACTATAAAACACAGTTTCACTTGAGATAACCGCCGTTATGCTAGCCGCTCCGATGTCGTTTCGGTGTGAATCGGCCCTAATAGTTAACAAATATGGTTCAAAAGTTTTAGTAAAAATACTATGGCTCTGGATTAAAAAATAGGCTTCTTTTTATCCCGAAAAAGTGCAGTGTTCCTGCGGGATACCCGATAATATATTTACGCGGGTTGAGCCGCGGGAAACAGCTAGTAACTAATATAGTCTTCACCACGAATAATAGCGCCCGGCCTTAGTACAGTTGGGTCCGCACATCGGACTGAGCTCAAGCCGGAGGTCGCGGGTTCGAATCCCGTCGAGAGAACAAAAAGTTTCAATGTTCCTGGGTCATGGATGTGTATAATATAATAAAATTCTTAAATATATGTATAGTATAAAAGTATTAGATATATTTCCGTACATTATATATCTAATACTTTTGATCATCTAATACATCATTCCGTATAATATATTCTGGTACCCGTAACACAAGTACTTCGAGAACTTACCACGGGGCCAGATTGACGTGGTGTGCGTCCATAAATATTATGTTCCTGGGTCACGGATGTGTATTAATTATGAGTATAATATAGTAAAAATATATTACCGTTATCTGGTACTCGTAACACGAGTTCTTCGAGAACTTACCACGGGACTAGATTGGCGCGGCGCCGAAGAGTCGATACATGTAGATATCCATCGTACAAGCCCTAGCCCCAGCACAACAGGTTATCATCAACCTGCTACTATGATGTCCCCCTAGTGGTTACAACTGTCGTTAACCCCGCAGGTGGTCCTCTGCGTGGTGTTCGCCGTGGCCATGGCGGCCGCCCCCGCGAACAAGGGAGGCGCCAAGCCCGAGGAGAACGCCCGCAACAAGCGCAACCTGTACAGCCTGGGATACCCCTACGCCTACTCCGCCTACCCCGCTTACACGCCACAGGTATAAACTTTGGAACATCTTTACATCTATACAGATAAATAAAATTGAAGTGTCTGTTCGTAATTTCAAATTAACATCTTTTTACTTAATGCATATGACAGTATATTCGGTACTCACTATAAAATATCAATTTTTAACATTTTTGTCTGTCTGTCTGTCTGCCTGTTTGTTTGTTTGTTTGTTTGTTCCGGCTAATCTCTGAAAGGGACTTTGACTGGCAGATAGCTGATGTTATAAGGTCTAACATAGGCTACATTTATTTTAGGGTTCCGTTTAAAAAGTAGGGTTCCGTTTCCATTAGTTCTGTGCAAACGAAGTTGCGGGCAGCTGATGCCCGCAACTTCGTATTAGCATAAAAACATTTATTTCAGACAAAAATAAATTCCCCTAGTTTTGTCTATGTGTAAGTTAATAACGTTTACGCGACGCTACGCAGCACTGCATTTTTAAGATAGCTATTCAAAATTGAACTTTATTCGTAACACAAAAGGATACACGTTTCATGTGACATCAGATATACACTGCACATACGCTGTGCTCATTGGGGCTCTTACAATGAAATGTGTATATTGTTGTGTAATGAATTAGGTTTAATTTTGAATAGCAATCGTAATAATGCAATGCCGTGTCGCGTATTGTTTCGGTGTGAACTGACCTTAAGTAACAGATTCAGTCCATAAAAATAAATATCTAAATATATAAAAGGCAAACCTGACTGACTCATCTATCAACGCACAGCCGAAACCACAGAACGGATTTTGTTGATATTTGTATACAAATAGTAAATTGTAATGACGAAGGCATCCGATAAGATAGGATTTTTGAAAATTTGCCTCCTAAGGGGGTGAAAAGGGGGTTAAAATTTTGTATGGAAACCGAACTCCACGAGGACGAAAACGCGGGCAAAAGCTAGTCTACACTAATATTATAAAGAGGAAAACTTTGTCTGTATGTTTGTTTGTTTGTTTGGTTGTAATGAATAGGCTCAAAAAGTACTGGACCGATTTCAAAAATTCTTTCACCATTCGAAAGCTACATTATCCACGAGTAACATAGGCTAAATTTTATTTTGGAAAAAATAGGGTTCCGTAAGATATTTGGGGTTTTCGGACACAAGGTGTAAAAAATCAACCAGAAAAGTTACTTATTTTGCGTACGCTGCCTAAACTATAAAAGATAGAACCATAAAATGTTCTAATTAATTGTAGATCTTATAAATATCTACAAAAAAGTTCGCGACACACTATACCTATCTATGTCGAGTGAGGCAAAACAACATTTTTTTTATTTAGAAATCTTGATTTTTTTTGGACTAAATTTAAACGCGTTTATTTTACTCATGCTATTAATCCTTATCAATATATTAATTTTATCATTAAGTACAGTTTATGTAGATAATATTTGGTCTTTGAATGATTAAAATTGGACGTTTGGTTTTGAAGTTATGGCGAAATTAAAATATTACGATTTCTGCTCCACGGCCCGTTGCGAAGTAGGCGTCACCAATGCGGGGGTGTGCGTGCGGGAGGTGAGTTTAGATCTATGAGGTAGCCGCAGTATTAGTATCAGTATTGTACCCATAGATTATACAGATATATACATTGTACCCGTGCGAAGCCGGGGCGGGTCGCTAGTTTATTAATAATTTACTAAATTAAGCTAAGACCAATTTTGTGTTACCAAGAATATGGTATTCTAGCAAATAATGATTATGGTTAAAACTGTAATTTGCTGTATGTTTGTTTCACCGTAGCACCTAAACTATTGGTCCGTAACATAACATTCTTATTTATGGGGTGTGAATAGATTCATTATAACATTCCGGGTGACATAGGCTATATTAATATTATAGGCTAAGTATATAATTTATCTAGTCGGGTTTGCTTTTTCTTTTTCTAATGTGGTTATTAAATTATCAAACTTCAAGGAATAAAATGGCCGTCTAAAATATTTATTACTTTAACTAGCATTGCGTGTAACAACTTCCTCCTACCCCCAGGTGGTGAGCTACAACAGCCTGCTCCACGTGCCCAAGGTGGTGGACGTCCCGCACGTGGTGACCGTGCCCCGCGTGTACCACGTACCCGAGGTGGTCTCCGTCAACCACCTGGTCCACCATCCCACCTACACCGCGCCCACCATCCTCTACAAGTAAACCACCAAAACATCTCATTGTTGACACTTGATAAAATGATGGTTACCCTACTTGACCTACGCCAGCCAAAGGATTTTCGTCTCTGCTATAATTGTTGTTGAGTCAACACGAGTCATTGTATTTTAAGTTTGTAAAGTTTATATTTTGTTGTTATTAAATTGTTTCTTATTTATTTTGTCGTTTGCACTGACCTATTTAGTTAATTTTAGATCACAAAGTCATCCCCGACCAATTTCATTAATATTCAAGATCCAATCGTCCTCTAAAAGCCCGTCGAAAATAGTTGAGTTAAATTTATGAATGTTTTATAACTCTCATTAATATTAAAGTCGATATTCACACGGTACGAGATTAGATCACTTTAATTTTAATCTGCGCTTGCGCAACCGAACTGCCCGAATCAATAACATTAAGTTTAATCTAATTAATTTGTGACTCAATTTAATATATTTTGACAGATAGAGATTAAGTTAGAAATTATACTCAGGTTTTCTATACTTACTAGTACTATGTACATAATATTTTTTTGAAAAGTCGTATTTGAAAAATAATGAAAATTGTAATAGTGTTTATAATACTTAAGTATGTGGTTTGCAGTTATTATTAGTGGCAACACTATGAAGTTGTGTCGTTGTTTTTTTATTTTTTATTTAGATCTATCATAGTTACGACTTAGAACAAGTAAATACACCTACGACATACGACCTACACCTACAACTTCACCTACGCCTACATCCATATCTACCAATCTTCTGGGTCTGGCCAATTTTTTTAATATTCCAGACCTAGATAAATTGAATACTATTTGACAGTCAAGTGAGATTAATATGACGTAGTTTTTAGTATTTTCCCTCAATTTTTTCAATATTTCTCTCACCGTTTAATTCTTCTCTGAATTTAACTTGGTTACTTCAAGGCCAGATCGATGCAGCCGTTCTCGAGTTTTAGTGAGACATTGGAATTTCAATCCACTTTTATATATAAGAGAAGAAGAAGAAGATTTACAACTTGAGTAATAAAGATTGTTGTAATTGTAGAACACGTAAAATATCGAGTGTCGTGTTCTCACATTAAAGTGATGAAACGTGGCAATGAATCGGATCAGGTTTGTTGATGATGAAACTGTTACAATTCCGCTTGGATCACAATATTTTATCATATTACGATGTTCTATTGTCACAAAGGAAATTATACTTTATGTAGAAAAAATAAAGTGGATAATTGAATGCGATACAGTGAATCATCGACTGATCTAAAGCACGTAATTGGCCTTCGCGAAAAGTGACTTTATAACCTTTGCAAATGGTTCTATTTTCTTTGTAACTGTTATCAAAGAATCTGCTCTGGAGAATGATCTACCGGAGGCCACTACTCGTCCTTACTATTAAACTTTTGACCGAGTATGGCGAATGTTACCAAATTTCGCCAAAATGTTAACTTCACAATACACTCACATTAGCATAAGCCCCTATACGAGTAATAACTCCCCGCACCGATCTCGGTAACGGTGGCCGATTTCAATGAAACCAGGCCAGTTACGCAGGAGTAATTTTATAGTGCCCGAGTGTGTGCGTAATACAAAAGAGCATTCTCTCTTCCTTTACTCTCATAATCCAGTGGGACGAATAACCGATACGACTGACAACAGATCAGGCGCTTTTTACATGCCCATCCGACGCATCCAGGATCATCTTTCTTGTCAGGCAATCAGGTGATCAGCCTGCATTGTCCTAACCAATCGCAAATATTTTTTTTTGTTTTCCAATGCGGGAATCGAATCCACGACCTCCAAGTCGAGAGCCGATGCTCTAACCACTAGACCACGGAGGCTGTTAGCCTCCTATAACCAAACTACTGGTCCAAATTATGTCCTGGTTTAAATTATAAAGTAAATTTTGTTTTATTGTAACTGTTACAAGTTCAAAGTTTACAACTTATAAGGTTATAGTCCTACTACTAATAAAAATGTGAAAGTTTTTGAGGATGGATGGTTGGATGAATAGATGTATGGATGGATGTTTGTTACTCTTTTACGAAAAAACTACTAAACGGATTTTGATGAAGGTATGGTAGTAGTTTAAACTCTGGAATAACACAAATATATGCAACTTTTTATTCAGAAAAAGCACAGTGTATCCGTGGGATAGTTAATGCTAGTATTAGGTAAATTCAAATTGTCATTTAAATCTCGTTTGTTAAAAAAACTAGTCACTATATTTTGCAACGTCATTTGAATGTTCACTTTTGAGACATACTCTAGTTTATCTCAACATTAATATATTATGCAAAGGTAATTTTTATGTTAATTGTCTAAAAAACAATTTATATTTTTAGAGTTTGCACACATACATTAGATTTCGGTCGTAATGAAATATTATTGTACTATTTCTGTCATCAGTTTACGAAAGAAAAGTGTGATTACTTTCAATTAATGAAGTCACATTTAAAACAAGGTTGCTGCGGAAAATTCTTGAGCATTCACATTTAAGACAGAACCGCGGAAAATACTTAAATTTACGGGCTTAAAATTAAGGTAATTAGTGACAAACAGTTACACATAAATTATTATTATTACTGGTAGGTAAAATGTATCAACAACCCGGAGGCGGCCCGGTCACTAACCGTGAATTTTATATTTACATGCGCACAATGCGGACGGAGTGCAACAGAGTACAAAATATATATACTGACTAGCTGTTACCTGCAGCTCCGCTATACAATATCCCGCGGGAACACTGTACTATTTCGGGATGAAAAGAATCCTACGTTTTAATCCAGAGCCTAAACTACTACCATACCAAATTTCATCGAAATCCGTTTAGTAGTTTTTGCGTGAAAGAGTTAAAAATATCCATCCATCCTTACAAACTTTCACATTTATAATATTAGTAGGACGTACAGAGACACGGCTTTCATAGAACGATCCAAATCGATCCAAATTATAAAACTTTGACGTCCCCTCCAATTTTTCCCCACAATCGTGGACACACCGTATGCTTGTGGTCTTCTTGTGGAAGTACAATCAAGTAGAAAGTTAACCATGTAGCTGTTTATCTGGTCGTCTTTCTTTAATCTGTGACAGTGCAGTGGAACTAGTCTAGAACTAGAACACGTCGGAAGTAGGAACAAGCACACGTCATCGCTTGATGATGATGGAACTAATAAATAAGATCCTGTAGTTGAAATTCGCCCATAACAATTATTAAGTTCCTATCTTTTTATTATTTAACTAGCTGTGCCCGCGACTTCATCCGCGTGGAGTTCGGTTTCCATACAAAATTTTAACCCCTTTTTCAGCCCCTTCAGGCGAATTTTCAAAAATCCTTTCTTAGCGGATGTCTTAGTCTTAGTCACTACAACTATCTGTATGCCACATTTCAGCGAAATCCGCTTAGTAGTTTCGGCTGTGCGTTGATAAGTCAGTCAGGTTTGCCTTTCATATATTTAGGAGATTATTATGTGTACGATATAAAAATATTAAATATATTTAACTTAGTCTGATACCCGTAACACAAGTTCTTCGAGAACTTACCACGGGAGTATACATATTTATATTTAAAATTTAGCTCTAAAACAAAACAATAATAATTTATGCTCAATGCACTCAAAACCTTGCGCTAACACCTTGTGACGAAATTTCGTTGGACGCACGAGATACGCCGACATCTATACATATAAAATCCTTTGTCCTGAATGACTGACGGATCAACGCACAGCCTAAACCGCTGATCGTAGAGACCTGAAACTTGCAGGGCTTGCTCTTTGTTATGCGTAGGGATCCTATAAGAAGGGATTTTTCGAAATTCGACTCCTAAGGAGGTGAAAAGGGGGAAAACAGTTTATATGGGGCAACGTGATTCCCTGGTCCAATCTACTTCATATTTTGCACAAACATTATGTAACAGAATTGATGGAATTCGTGTATCATAGTTTATTGAAATTCGTCCCCTAACGGGAATAAAAAGGGAAAGAAATTTGTTTGGGAGCGATTTGCTTTAAAGTTGATATAAATACTCCTTAGTGCTTTTGATTTAAAGCTCCCACTCACAAGTGATCGATCGATTTAGTCTTTACAATTTAAACATTTACTGGATTCGTAGTTGCAAGTAAATCGGTTTAGATAAAAATTTAATATAGTCTGAGATCCTAGGACCACCTAACTATACTTTTTATATGAAACTCGTATATATACGCGTAAATTTTGTTCCAACTTTTGACCCCCATCGCAAAAACTAACTGGTAGGCCTTACACTAATCATTTTGTGTAATAGTTTTTCGTTAACAATTTACTTTCAAATACGAATTAATTTCCAATTTGATCGAAGCAATCGATAGCCCGTGAGTGGGGAGCTTTATTTTTATTTTGACATAATATATTGTCATCATGTGTTGAAAAATAAATTTGACAAGAATGCGAAAGTTAAAAGACATTTTGATTTTGAGCCAGTTCTATGTACACTACATAGGTAAATAGGAAAAAAATATGGGAATATCATAAAAATACGAAAAAATTAATTTGAAGAAGGGTACATGCGTACAAAAATTATTATTTGAAGAGTTTTTTATTGCGAGAACACTATTTTTAGGGCGGCCATGACAGTTGTTTTGACTTGACTTCTGACGTAGTAGACAGTTTTACGAAGATACGACGTCTTGAAGCCATACGTCTTTCTTTGTCAAAAGTCATGTCGTTGACAAAATGACATTAATTAGTTAATTATTCTGATCTGATCCGCCATGTTTTATTTTACTTTGTGTTGCTCTCCTTGACGAAGTTAATTTAAATGTACATGGAAACGAAGTGAAATTAAACAAAATAAATAATAGGAAACGGTTACTATATTAAGTAGCTATATTTACATATACTGTACGTAGGGCTGGCCCAGGCCTCATACATTTCTTGAACATCGCTTTTGATGAAATGTCTTTGAAAACTAGGCACCTAAATATTTGCGATTGCTGCATTAAAATTATATTCATAATAGTTATTATATTACATACATAGATATATAATCTCTTTTTAATATTATAATATCTATGTATATAATATTAAAAATCACTGATTACATACTATTTCAGTAGAATATTTTGAGTGTAGGTATAATTGAATTTCTTTCACTTTTGTTGTTATATGTAATATTTAATTTATTTGTGCTTAAGTAATTTATCAATGTTTTTACTTTTAACCCAAAATGCCTTTTAAGATTTTCTTAAAAGATTTTTGAACTGTACGTTTGTGCGCGCTAATCTCAGAAACTACGGAACGGATTTTTATAAAATTTGTTACCGTAGTAGTTTAGCCCTTGGATAAATACATAGGACTCGCTTTTTATCGCGGAAATTTTTTGGGTACCTACGGGTTCCACGCGGATAGCAATTAGGATAGCTCTGCTTACAATTTTGTGTATGTATTTCAATTCAATCAGTTCATACCTACAAAAAGTTTTATCAATCTAAAAAATAACGTAGTATAAAATGCTATAAAATAACCAGATATTTGAATTGGTTATAACTTTACCTAGGTTAATCCTAATCATTAATGTGTATGATTATTATATGAGGAATAAGTGAGAAGCTAGATGGCTTCGTGGTCATACTGCTAACTCATCTCTCTCTCAAACTCTGTCGTGGTCCCAACTAGGATGGGCGTACACACTCCAAATTATTTTGATTAAGTTCAAAGTCCACAACGTCTTCCCATTCAAAAGATTTTCGAAATCGTTAAAATACTAATTATCGGCTACAAAGAAATCCTTACTTAATATTATGTAAGTATACCTAAACGAGAAAGTTTATATGTACATAATAATATGTTTAGTTTTTCATGCAATAAAGTAAAGTAAAGAAAACACGTAAAGAATTTAGATGTAATTAGGTATGGTAATGCAGAATGCAGAATGTATGGTTAAGCAGAATTAACACAGAATACTTTTTGCGGATTATTAAATTTTATTTATGGTACAGTTCTCGGTAGATTTCTTGAGTGTACCTACGAAGTCGCAGGAAACATTCAAATAAAATACAACTGATACGGCTGTGCAGTGCCTACACAATTATGTATTCAATTTTGGTATTGGTATTTTCCCGAACAAGCTTTCCCTCTGACGCGAGCGAAGCTGCGGGCAAAAGCTAGTTAATAAATAAAATGTCACTATAATTTACTAGCTTGTATGGATAAAAACGAAACTTTTATTGATAAAAATAAAAACAAATGAAAAATATTAGACTTTCAATATTTCAAGGAGGGTAAGGATGATTATGTCGCTAAAGTCTAAACACAATAAAAACAAAGTATCGTTGTTCTGTATTATAATAGACTAGCTGACCCCGACAGACGTTGTTCTGTCTTAAATATGAACTGGAATGAATAAATGACTACCTAACCTACTCCTACTCCTACACCTACTCCATAAAAAAAGGCCCAATAACCTTCTCTGGCTCATGCACAACAACTTTGCTAAAAATCATCACATGCTTTAATCGAAGCACGTCCAAAACGAAATGACCGCATGAATGACATAACACCATGCTTGTACTGTCAACACTGAAAAAAGTTTCAATTTGACAGCAAAATCCCCATTAGCAAAATGATCCGCCATTTATTGAATTCATTTGTTACAAAAAATGTGATAAATGAAGAACCGATCGACCGATTTTGTGCAAAAATTTGGTTTGGATAGGTGAGCCCGTTCTTGAGTTATAAAATTACAACGAAAAGTGACATTGATTTTTATATATATAGATATTTGCTTACGCAGCTTACTATTTCGCAAATATCGCGCTTCGCCATTGTACACTAAAGATACTTATTATTAAAAAAAATTGTTTGTAGCCATCATAATAATAATAATAACTCCCCACACCGATCTCGGTCACGATGGCCGGTTTCATTGAAACCAGGCCAGTCACGCAGGACTAATTTGATAGCTCCCAAGTGTGTACGCAGTACACAAGAGCACTCTCTCTTCTTTTACTTTCGTAATCCAGTGGGACAGATAACCGACACGGCTGACGAGAGATCACTGCGCCTGATCTGGTCCGACGCGACGTCACATGCACATCCGACGCATGGATCATCTTTCTTGTCAGGTAATCAGGTGATCAGCCTGCATTGTCCTAATCAAATTTGGAAACATTTTTTATTGTTCCAATGCGGGAATCCAACTCACGACCTCCAGTCGAGAGCCAATGCTCTAACCTCTAGAACACGGAGGCTGTTATTTATAGATATTAGGTTTAGGTTTCGCCACTGTATACTATAGCAAAGTATAGTTACTTATAAAAAATGTTTTAACCATATTATGAGATCGTGACTAAAATGTCCATAAATTGTGACCTGGTGTCTGGTGTATGTCGAGCGACCCACTTGCCTTCGTGGTGCCGTTTTGAGTGTTTTTATTGACCGTTAGTTACCAAATGTGTGGGCGTGGCTCAAAATCCTCTCTGATATGATTCAGGAGTCATTCATCAGCATCAGATGTAGCGATCAAATGGCCGCACGGAGGCAAAAACTGTCTCCACTGTTTCCCCACTTTTGGGGTTCTTTGGGGCAATTTTGACATTTTTGATATGGTGAAACAAGATGGTGTTTTTTTTTTTTCAAATGTACGTCATAGCCCATACTTAGTTTTGGAATCTTTGCCGCACTCAGAGACAATGTTTACTTAAGTTAAGGAGTCACTTAGTAGCGATTTTGACAGAAACCAAATGGACTTTATGTGAAATTCTGTACTAAGTAAGCATAAAATGAGTACGGCTGTAGTGCATAATAATCTAATTTCAAACTTTTAATTAAATTTTAGCAATAGTTAATAGCCTTACCCCCTTACTAATAAACGCTGTATAAGCTTTGAATAATTATACAGTGTTTTGTTCACGTCACACAAGTGACATTTTTAATCCGATTGACAAAACACTGTATAACTATTCAAAGCTTATACAGCGTCTATTAATTGGGGGTTGGTGTTAAAGTTCAAGAAAACCTGAAAGGGGCTATTATAATTTACAACCTTTAATAGGACACTGGACATTCGTTATTGTTATTGTAAATTGTTATAATATAGTTTGTACAGTGGTAAGAATACATTTATAGCTATTTATCCCTCCACAGTAGAATTAATGAATATGGAGCATTCTGCAACTCAGTCACGAGTCACTTATCTCAAAAATAACAATCACATAAATCTGAACACAGCATGTATTTTAAATTGTATTAATCATGATTCCTAACCACTCACATATGTCCTCGACAGCCAAATTATAGTCAATAGTATTTTAAGATTTTATATTTTTATTTACGATTTTATTTACCGAAAATAAACTTAAGGTTAAACGATTCGATAGGATTTAATGTTATCTGAGCCCCTGCCTGGGGCCAAAGTCCGCGAAGGTCGTTGTATCCGCACCGAGAGGACGAGTTGCGCAGACGTCGCTATATATAGAGAACGTACTGCATCAGGATATCATTCGCCAACCAATTGTCGAGTACCACCAGCAACACCAACCTACTAGCAACATGAGAACTTTCGTAAGTATCTCGACCTTCCGAAAGATACTCGTTACCATCCATTCAACTGTAGCAGTTATTATACTATGGCATTACCCGCATTAGCGTCTCACGGTACAGTTCGGACCGCGCACCGGAATCTGCGTTTTTGAAGTGATAATGTGACAGTGAAAGTAAAATCTGATCAACAAGCAGTACCTGTCTTTAAAATGTGAAATTCCAAAAAAAAAATTTTTTTCTTTGTTTTTGTCTTATCTCTCCGACGCTAGGGGGTCTAACAGGGGTCTAGAAAGACTTGAACTCAGTACACACACCGTACTTGTTATCTATACATATAAAATCCTTTGTCCTGAATGACTGACGGATCAACGCACAGCCTAAACCGCTGATCGTAGAGACCTGAAACTTGCAGGGCTTGCTCTTTGTAATGCGTAGGGATCCGATAAGAAGGGATTTTTCGAAATTCGATTCCTAAGGGGGTGAAAAGGGGTAAAACAGTTTGTATGGGGCAACGTGATTCCTTGGTCCAATCTACTTCATATTTTGCACAAACATTATGTAACAGAATTGATGGAATTCGTGTATCATAGTTTATTGAAATTCGTCCGCTAACGGGAATAAAAAGGGAAAGAAAGTTGCTTGGGAGCGATTTGCTTTTAAGTTGATATAAATACTCCTTAGTGCTTTTGATATAAAGCTTCCCACACACAAGCGATCGATCGATTTAGTCTTTACAATTTAAACATTTACTGGGTTCGTAGTTGCAAGTAAATCGGTTTAGATAAAAATTAAATATAGTCTGAGATCCTAGGACCACCTTACTATACTTTTTATATGAAACTCGTATATATACGCGTAAATTTTGTTCCACTAGCTGGTAGGTCTTACACTAATCATTTTGTGTAATAGTTTGTCGTTAGCAATTTACTTTCAAATACGAATTATTTTCCAATTTGATTGAAGCAATCGATAGCCCGTGAGTGGGAAGCTTTATTTTTATTTTGACATAATATATTGTCATCATGTTGAAAAATAAATCTGACAAGAATGCCAAAGTTAAATTTGATGAAAATCTCTTTGAAAAACTAGGCACCTAAATATTTGCGATTGTTATAATTATTAATTATATTCATAATACTTATTATATTACATACTATTTCAGTAGAATATTTTGAGTGTAGGTATTATATTTCTTTCTCTTTTGTTGTTATACTTAATATGTAATATTTAATTTATTTGTGCTTGATTTATCAGTGTTTCAAACATAGGTTTTTAGTTTTTAACCCAGATTTTTGATCTGTACGTTTGTGCGCGCTAATCTCAGAAACTACGGAACGGATTTTTATAAAACTTGTTACCGTAGTAGTTTAGCCCTTGGATAAATACATAGGACTCCATAGATATATAATATAGTAGGACTCGCTTTTTATCGCGGAAAATTTTTGGGTACCTAACTACCTACGGATTCCACGCGGATAGAAATTAGGATAGCTCTGCTTATAATTTTGTGTAGGTATTTCAATTCAATTGGTTCACACCTACAGAAAGTTTTATCAATCTAAAAAATAACGTAGTATAAAATGCTATAAAATAACCAGATATTTGAATTGGTTAAAACTTTACCTAGGTTAATCCTAACCATTAGTGTGTATGATTATTATATGAGGAATAAGTGAGAAACTAGATATATATAAAGTAAAGTAAAGAAAACACGTAAAGAATTTTGATGAAATTTGGTATGGTAGTAGTTTATCCAGAATTAACACAGAATACTTTTTGCAGCTTATTAAATTTTATTTATGGTACAGTTCTCGGTAGATTTCTTGAGCGTACCTACGAAGTCGCAGGAAACATTCAAATAAAATACAACTGATACGGCTGTGCAGTGCCTACACCATTATGTATTCAATTTTGGTATTGGTATTTTCCCGAACAAGCGTTCCCTCTGACGCGAGCGAAGCTGCGGGCAAAAGCTAGTTTATTATATATCTATTTATTTAAATTCCCTACTTTCGATGGTATCATCAGTGAACTTTGGAGTGGCAGTTTGTGAACAGTTTATTCTAGAACATTCATGTAATACTTTCAGCTCGTCGTCCTCGCTGTGGTCGCGTGCGCCGCCGCCGGCAACGTCAACCGCGACAAGCGCAGCGGCTGGGGCGGTTACTCCCTGGGCGGCTGGAGCGGCTCCTCCCTGGGCGGCTGGAGTGGCTCCTCAGGCTGGTCATCCGCCCCCGCAGCCAAGCTGGTGACAGTGAACAAGGTGGTGAACACCCAGCGCGTGGTGGACGTGCCGCAGGTGGTCAGCGTGCGCAAGGTCATCAATGAGCCCAGGGTGGTCTCCGTCAACAAGCTGGTGGCCGCGCCCAGCTACTCCTCCGGCATCTATGGATCTAGCCTCGGCTATGGGTCTAGCTATGGCCATGGATCTAGCCTCGGCTATGGATCTAGCTTTGGCCATGGATCTAGCCTCGGCTACGGCTCCAGCTCTCTAAACAGTGGCTGGTGGTGAAGGCAGTAGTTGTACTTTCTAGACCCTAAAGTATTGTACAGTGTATTTAGCTCCTAATTATGTTCATCAATTATTATGTTTGTTTACCTTCACGTGGATGCTATTTTTTTATTATTTGTAAATAAAATATTTTTACAGAAATAGATAAATTTTATTTCGATTTCCTTTAAAAAACGGTGTTTTAGAAAGTCCATTATTGTTACATTTTCTATATCAATGTATGATATTCCTAATCTTTCGGTCCTTATAGAGTGTTTTCAGTCTTTTGTTGAAGATACCATTAGCCTTTTATTTAAATGTCTTCATCATCTTACAATATAATATGTTAACAGCCTCCGTGATCTAGTGGTTAGAGCTCTCGACTCAGAGGTCGTGGGTTCGATTCCCGCATTGGAACAACAAAAAATGTTGTTTCCAAGTTTGGTTAGGACAATGCAGGCTGATCTCCTGATTGTCTGACAATAAAGACGATCCATGCGTCGGATGGGCATGTAAAAAGTCGGACCTGCGCCTGATCTCTCGTCAGTCGTGTCGGTTATCCGTCCCACTGGATTATGAGAGTAAAGGAAGAGAGAGTGCTCTTGTATACTGCGCACACACTTGGACACTATAAAATTACTCCTGCGTAACTGGCCTGGTTTCAATGAAACCGGCCACCGTCACCGACGTGGGGAGGTATTTATAATATAATATAAACGGCCGAACCCCAGCAGTGGGGTCTCTTTTTTTATATTTTTCAAGAACGTCCCAAACGGAAGCTTCAAAACTTCTAGAACATGCTGGTTTTTGAAGAGGCTTTAGTACCATAGACCACATGTTATATACGCTGCCGCAGGTTATACAGAAAACCGAGGAGTATAACTAATCAGCCACTATGCTTGGCGTTCGTCGACTTTGAGAATGCCTTCGATTCATTCGAGACCAGGGCGCCTAGACAAATTACCTTCGTTAAAATTCGGAAAGATCTGTCGTATCGACTTCTCTTTTGAGATCACGACAAAATGTCCCTAGACAAACGCACACTGTTGTTCGAATCGCAACAACGAATTGCTCAAACGTTAGTTGTTTATGATTTCAAGAATTTATCCGTCAGTTGTGAAGTTGTCAAATGTCATATATTTTTTTTTTATTATTGATGGCGTTACGGCATAAAACTATTTGTCAGTGTCAAGTTAAAAAGGCAGACAAATAGATTTAATGTAGACCGTACCTATATGATTTCAACACCGTATTATTTTCAAGTCTAATGTCTAGTTAAAGTTCAAAAGACAAATAGTCAGTGCAAGTCAGTCGATTCAGTAAAACGGTACCTAGAAGTTTTATTGAAAGTTCCTAGAGTGTTTTGTATAAAATGGAATCAAATTTCAAGTGTAGAAATTTACAATAAGAATAAAGTAGGTACTTATTTAACAAGGCCGATTATTACGGTTGTAAGGCTGGAACATGAAGCATAGATACCAGGAGTCCGAACGGTATAGGCTTTTTAATAATAATTATGTACACAATAATAGGACCAGATCTTAGTTCTCTTTTCTGCCGCTAGGCGTGCGAGACCGACGAGTGCCAACTACCAAGTGTTGCCAATACTATTATACCGAGTGTTGCCAATACTATTATTTATTACAATTGTTTTTAAATTACCGTTAGGCAATTACCGTGTTCTACGGTATCTATTTTTCGAGAACAGTTTCTAAGAATTTCCTAAAACTTTTATATAATAAGATTTCAATCTTTCCAGAGCTGTCAATAGCAACTTTAAACTTCCCGCGTAATATCAAACGAGTGCATGTCGAACCGTCGCGCGCTCTACCGGCAAAAATCTGTCCCCGTAATTGAGACCATTATTTTAACATTACGTTCGGACTCCTTGTTATCTATACTTCGTGGGCTGGAACTTCAAAATGCACCGAAATCCGAAACACCGGGAAAATTCAGAGGATTATAAATTAGACACACAATTGGATAACTGTTTATCTATTGTATGACTCCAGAGTTCAATTTTGAATAATTATATTATATAATACATTATTTAATTAATTATCTTCTAGTTTTCATTGATAATACAGATTTTATACAGATTTCTTGCCAAATGGTCATAGGACACACATTATAAACAGATTTTAAGAGATTACACTAAAGGCCATACTCACGGTGCGTCCAGCAAATCCAGCACCGGTACTATTATGAATTTTAATATTATCCGGTGTTCAGCATAAAATATGTGTAGGTACAGTCTGACAAGGATCTTTTGGCACGTGGACAAAATCAGAACTAACATCGCCGTCTTGTAAAATGTCACTTTTAGTATTATATTGTATTGTTTTGTAGTTGCGACACTTACCTATTGGCACGTGGATAAAATCAGTAATAACATCGCCGTCTTGTAAAATTTCACTTTTAGTAATAAGTATTGTTCTTATTTGCGACACTCACGCCCCCATCCAAGTGCCAAAAGATCCTTGTCCGACTGTAATGGCGTATATCTATTGTCTTGCGAATGATACCATCTAATAAAAAAGAAGGAAAAGGTTTTAATGTAAACTGCATTTTTATTTAGTATTAAATGACTATTTCTAACTTTTTAATTAGAATATGATATAGTTATAAACATTTGTTAAAATAATAATAAAGTACACTCGTTTTATCTAAGATTTTTCAAGTTACTTTTTAAAAATACCAACATTTTTCTGGTTGGCAACATGCAAGAACGAGACACACGGCCTCCCTTATGGCTATCTCGCTCGGCTCGGATTTGCCTCTATGATACGTGCATTGTGAAATACACTCTATTACCAAGGCAATACAGTTCTTTTTAGCAATTACAAAATACGGAGTCTTCTATCCTTAGGACTATATCCATGTCCTGGTAACACTTTAAACTGACCAGAAGAAGAAGAAGAAGAAGATGAAGTACAATTAATTTTTGTTTGTTATCAAAATAACAATTTACCTAACTTAGGCCTTTACATCCGATGATGGATGATTTATACAGTATTCTCCGAGCGAAGTAACCACTCTTGAAATACTGTAGTGCCTGGGACAGTTGGTTTTTAAATATCGTATGATTGCCCAAGCGCATACGGCATTCTCACAACATAGCCACCCTAGTCCAGAGGAATGACTAGTCAATACGTCTGGGGCCAACTATGTGCGGGTTTCCTCACGATGTTTTCCTTCACCGGTAGAGCGTCCGTATAATGTACTTGAGCTTAAGCTTCATACTGGTGGAGAGAAGAAAAAAAGAAGAAACATACTCACATACTTTTATATTTATAATATTAGTAGGATTTTTGACTACTTAAATATTATCATTACCTTATATATAAGTAAAATGCGTTTTAAATCTTTATAATTTGTAGGAAGTGTTTTTTGTAGTGAGCAGTGGGGTTCCTATAACTCCATTCCTATCGGCTTCCCTTGTCACATACCTTTTGCAAACCTTCATAGAAATCCCTACCTATGATACAGGTTCCGGCTTCCCTTTGAAGAAGCAGCCTTCGCCACTGATAGTGAGAAGTGATATAAATCATAATGTAATTATTAATGTATCAAAACCGCTACCAACCTAAGTTAATTTGTATTCATTCTGTGACAGGCTCTAACTAGTGCGTGTAAATAATAATTATTATTAGCTGTGTTGATTTTTAAATTGTATAATGTTATTATTGGTTATGTGACTTGAGATAAAACTGATTATTTAAAGAAATATCTGCATTATGTAATTCCTTTGCAAGAAATAAAAGTATTTTTACATTTTAAGTTTATTTTCTTACTAAAACCATGTAAAACTTACTTAAAAAAGTAAAATAAAATGTAGATACTCTTGTATTGTTATTATTTAATCAATTCTAATACGGACACTTGATACGACACAACAACTTTATTAGAGGAATAATTGAAGGGATGGTAGTAGAAAACGTGGAAGGCCGAGAAGAACTTTTATGGACAGGTGTAGGCGAATGTGATGGTTGTGTCGTATCAGGAGGTCAAGAGAACGCCCTGAGTGCAGAGAGGAATGGAAAAAGCATCACTGGCAAGAGCAAAGCTCTTAAATTAGAATGAATGAATAATTCTAGCAAGACAATGCTTATAACAAATTCAAAGTGTTATGGCCGCATTGTAATATTTTGTCTACAATAATATGTGGTAAGTGTTAGGTTTACTTATTTATTGCAATAGTACCCTGTACAGTCAAGGTACTTTAATTACACTTACTTTAACGTTATAGTTCTGTAAAATTGTAAAGACTATTTCAATTATTTAGTCACAAATATACTATAGAGATTAAATATTAAGTATTTAATTGGTTAACACTACTTGACTGTTTATAATAGGTGTATAATAGCATAGATATATAATATTAAATTTGTAATAATTAATCAAAGTATAATAGCAAATATTTCAAAACTTTTATGAGGTGTTTGTGTCCTTCTAACCCATTTATAAGGCGAAGGTGTTGAGCATCGATGACAATAAAATATCATTACATTGAAAAACTTATAAATTTTAATTACTAAATACAAATCTTTATTTCTAAGGAAGTTTCAGAGAAACTTGCTTAATTATGAACTCCATTTGGTACCTAAATTATAGTAGTAATTTAGGTACCTACTATACACCTAAAGATTGCTTTCAGTTGATATAGTAGCGTGTAAAGATTACAAACTGCAAGTAAGCTACAAATTAAGAAATTTATATTTTAACAAAGTGTTGAATTATACTTGAATACAATGAATTACATATTAGGTATTGACAATAATTGTGATTTATTGAATACTTTAGATTGAATTCTTTTGACTTTTTGCAATATAGACTACTAGCAGAAGGTGTTTTATAGACCGTTTAGGCAAATCATTATTATTTACAAATAACAGCTGATCAATAAAAATCCGCCATATTGTTCGTTGAGGCGATAAAGGTAGCTATCTGGGTATCTTTATCGTTAGGTCGATAAAGATAAAGATCACGATCTGCTAAATGTCACTTACGGCCGCTTGTCTAGGCATTGTATGGAGAAACGCGTTAGAGCAATTCGTTATATGGGTGCATCGTTAGCGTATTCGTTCAAAGTGGCTGCTTGGCTACCAATTTTTTTAACGATACGACTGAATATGTCATTTAACGCACGCTTATGTCAATCCCATACATTTTTTATTCACGAAGTTCGCCGTCGATATTATTTAATGCATCTTGTCTAGCCCTCCAGGGCCTCCAGTCAAGACGCATTCAATAATTACGACGGCGAAATTCGAAAAAAAAATGTATGGAATTTGACATACGCATCGCAAGCCACATAACAATGACTTATGTCAAATCCCATACATTTTTGATTTCGAAGTTCGCCGTCGAAATTATCGAATGCATCTTGACTAGAGGCCCTGGGCTGTGTTACAGTCTCTTCGAGTCGACTCCCGGTATATCGAAGTGTTGAAGTGTTTGTACAAGCCACAATGTCAATCTGAGTCCGAGGAGCATAGCAAAAAAGGGGATTACTTTGCAGCGTGGTGCCAGACGACGCGACAATCCCGGTTACCCCTTACTATATCCAACATTGTTTTTGCTTGGCATGGTAGGGTATTACAAACTGGAGGTTAGACGAGAAGTAACGCTTGCTACTTATTTATTTAAAGTTATCAGAGGGAAAATTCATAATCCCAATATACTGGGAGAAGTGAAGTTATGCATCCCGGATAGATACATGAAACGGCGGCGGCGACCGCAGCTGCTAGAGGTGCCGACAGCACGCACCAACCTCTTACAGCAGGCGCCGCTGACGCGCGCGCTGCGCACGCTCAATGCGGTAGACGAGAAAACTGACATATTTGATTGTTCATTAAACGACTTTACTAAGGCTGCATGTTTTATAGTATGTTTTAATTGTTTTAATTCTTAAGATGTCTGAAGTAAGTAATTGTTATCTAGATATTTAAGAAATTTACTTTATTAGTTATTATGATTTTGATGTTTATGTTATTTTTATTGTTTACTTTTAAATTACTATATTATTTCTATTAGTCATATTAGGTTAAGCTCCTGTAAAGATAGAATTAAGTTTGGAAATACATAAATAAAATAAAAAAATAAAATAAAAAATTGTGAACGAAATTGCTACATTGGAGGATGCCTACAAACTCCCTAGACTTGGGATTAATATAAATGGCGACTACATCAATCGCTTTCGGTTTGCCGATGACATCGTGATTATGACACAAACTCTGCAAGACGTTAACACTATCCTCCTCTGTAGAATTTTCGCAACTGGTGGGACTTAGTATAAACAAGGCGAAGACAAAAATCACACTTATTACACATGTTAAAATGATTTCTGGTCCAAATTTTGAGATAGAGGTCAATCGTCGAATCCAGCTCGGTGGGCAAAGATCGGGAAACTCAGAAATATCTTCTCGTCTAAAATTCCTCAGTGAAGAAAAAAAGTCTTCGAGCAGCGTGTGTTAAGGGTAATGACATAATATGGAGCCGAAATGTGGTCATTCATAATGGGACTTTTCTATAGCCTCCGTGTCGCTTAAAGAGCTATGGAGAAGGTTATAGTTGGAGTTTCTTTACGTGTTAGAAACTCAGAAATAAGGAATTCTGTAGCAGAACTAGACTAGGACCGATATAGCGCAGCGCATTAGCAAGTTAAAGTGTCAATGGGCTGGACATATATCCTGTGAAATCAATTACACTGGAGCCGAAAGGTTATCGAGTGGAGACCAGGATTCCAAGATTTTGAATAACGAATTAAATTAAAGTAATCTGAACGATTTTATCTTAGGCCAGTAATTTGTTCCTGCGACCTTATAATATCTGTGCTACGATATTAATTACTTAGATAGTTGCCTTTCGTAAGTTCGTATTACGTATTATGTGCAGCAATGGTATACTTAATTAGCTATAGTTGCTTAGATTACAAGTATAGTGAGTACACAGCCTCCGTGGTCTAGTGGTTAGAGCATTGGCTCTCGACTCCGGAGGTCGTGGGTTCGATTCCCGCATTGGAACAACAAAAAATGTTGTTTCCAAGTTTGGTTAGGACAATGCAGGCTGATCACCTGATTGTCTGACAAGTAAGATGATCCATGCGTCGGATGGGCATGTAAAAAGTCGGACCTGCGCCTCATCTCTCGTCAGTCGTGTCGGTTATCCGTCCCACTGGATTACGAGAGTAAAGGAAGAGAGAGTGCTCTTGTGTACTGCGCACACACTTGGGCACTATAAAATTACTCCTGCGTAACTGGCCTGGTTTCAATGGAACCGGCCACCGTCACCGAGATCGGTGGGGAGTCATTATAGTGAGTACTTAGCAGAAAATGTATTGACGCATATTGTAAATATATTTTAACAATAATTTTGTGCCACTCTATCAAGTATCAAGCACAATAAGATTTGCTGAAGAACACAAACTTCTGAAAAGTGATTAAGATTATAATTAATTTGGTCAACAAACATAGAATTTATTATCGGTAACTCAACCTGTCGTTTACAGACAGTTCCACACCCCATCCCCCCTCCGCTCCCACGAGTCATTCCTCTAGAGTCTTAGCAAAAACACAAGACCTTTAGCGTACTCCATTAATAACGCATTGCTAGTTCCATCTAAATCCACAGTTTTTGTATTTTTAAACGACTTCATTCGTATTTAATTTATTTTTAAATTATATACGAGATATATAAGGCAAATACATCTTCTCTATTAAAATACGACCAGAACTTCAGGGATTTGAGATAAGACAAAAAAGTTAAAAGAATACGAATTTATTTAACAATAAATAAACAAAGACTAGAGCAATAAAAAACAAAATCACGAAAACTTTGGACTACAGTCACTTATATCTACCACCAGCCGTTGTTCGCAGCGACGATGCGAGAGCCGCAGTGGCCGGAACTACAGCCGATGGAGCCGTAGCCGAGGCTGGACCCGTAGCCAAGGCTGGACCCGTAGCCGATGCTGGAACCGTAACCGAGGCCAGATGCGTAGCCGAGGCTAGACCCGTAGCCGAGGCCAGAGGCGTAGCCGAGGCCGGACCCGTAGCCGAGGCCTGCGGAGTAGAGCGGCGCGCTGTAGCTGGGCGCGGCCACCAGCTTGTTGACGGAGACCACCTTGGGCTCGTTGACGAGCTTGCGCACGCTGACCACCTGCGGCACGTCCACCACGCGCTGCGTGTTCACCACCTTGTTCACCGTCACCACCTGCGCGGCGGGCGCGGCCAGGGCGGGCGCGGCGTAGCTCAGGGCGGGCGCGGCGGCGTAGGCGGGTGCCGCCCAGCCCGAGCTGCCCAGCGAGTACTCGCCCCACCCGCTGCGCTTGCCGCGGTTCACGTTACCGGCTGACGCGCACGCCACCACTGCGAGGATTAACACCTGGAAGACAATTATTGTTTGCAATTTACTGACTTAATTATTATAACTTTTTCTGAAATGTAAAACACTTTCAACAATAATTGAGACTGCGTTTTTCTTATCTATTGTGTATTTTAATATAGTGTATACTGTGTACTTACAAATGATCTCATGGTGATGTTTAGTAGGTTTAGGTTATTTGGTTGCTATTTTCAAATGATATCCTTTCTATAGAACCATCTCAATATATACTATCACCTGGTGCTATTGCAGCAATCATAGCCTCGTGATTTTTGCATTGACATTTAGATTAACGTGGACTAAAGTTTGCGACGAGCGGTGACCCGTGCAGGACCGCGCGCGCGGCGCTTGTCCACTTACGTCACAAGCTTCGCGTGAACTTGTGACGTAAGTGGACAAGCGCCGCAAGTTCAAGGTCGAGGGGGTCGACGAAGTGTGACATTGTGGGAGGGGCCCTAAATATTGTGACGTCACATTTCAAAATCTATTATAATATTATGTGTAATACGAACTATAAACTTACTTTACGAAAACCTCAAAAACATATATGCCAGTTATAAATAATTTAAAGGAGTGGGTTCAAAGTCCATGGATTGAGGATTATTAAGTTTGTATCTTTAATTTAAAGATAATTCTATTGATATTATTTTTTGTATTGCTAATTTCTTTAATTAATATAATTATAGTTTTTTGTTTTGTTAATTGTTTCATTTGATGTTAATTTTATTAAAAATAATTTAAATGGAAATAAAACTGTTTTCGGAACCAATATTTTTATTCAATAATTTCTAAATGTAAGTTTTCAAAATATGTAACGTCACACTAGCGACTGTGACAAGGAGGTAGGGGTAAAAAATCGTGAAATTCGTGTGACGTTATTTATTGATGGCCCCTAATAGGCTTTAGCAAACAAACTTTCTTAGACTACTTTTTTTAATTTATTGATTGATTGAAAGCTTATTGACAACATAATAACATTAACTTCTGGCGTAATAATCGGCAGGACTCAGATTTTAAACTGACGCAAAATATTGTTTATTCATATTAATTTATAATTTTTATTATTTTTGGAACGAAAGTTCCTTATTTATGCGTTGCGAAGGGGTACCCTAGTCGACAAAAAACGTCCGCAGCGTTAAAAAAGCGTAAGATTTTTATGTATAGTTTATGTATGATGGCTAATTGGCTACAGTGTCTAATGTAAAGTCTAAGTGATGACTGTTATTATCTGTCTGTATATATAAGGCAAAGCTGATTGACTGATGTATCAAATAAATGTGTTAGTAACAAAATAAACTAACATAGAATAAGTTTATTTTGTTACTAACACATTTACTAATATCTATATGGACTATTTTTGGTCTGAAATAAACGTATTTTATTTTATTTATTTATCAACGCACAGGCCAAACCCTTAAGGCTAGAAATTTGATATTTTGCACACGTATTCCTCATAGGACGTTAAGGAAGGATTTTGCGAAATTCAACCCTCAAGGGGGTAAAATAGGGGATAAAAGTTTTAAACCTAATTTCACGCAGGCGAAGCCGCGGGAAATTAATGCTAGTTATTATATATTTTTATAAATCATTGTAAATAAAATAAAGGTCTTAAGATAATTTAAAAAAATTATACTCGAATAATTACATATATGCATACATATAATCACGCCTTTTTCCCGTAGGGCTAGACAGAGACCACTTCTTTCCACTTGCTACGATCCTTACATACTTGTTTCGCTTCGTCCACTTTCATTCTTCTCATCCATTCCTCCTCTTACATTCAACGTAGCGAAGCGGCTCTCTATGGTCCACTTTTCGCCTCCGCGAGAACGAGACGTTGGGTGGCGATCCACATAGCCGCCATTTAGGATAATTAAATTATTTTTATGATTATGCACTGCGTTCCCACGGATCGGTGGAGAGGGTAGGAATAGGGAAAGGGAAGGATAGGTGGTATGGAAAGGAAGATTGGTAAGTTAGAGTGGGAAATAGGAAATGTAGAATATTACCGCCCATGAGGGCAGAATATCTAGGGAAGCCGGGGTCGCATACCCGTAGGTATACTATACGGACACCGGACCCACAACTACCGGACAGGTAAGTTGGGATGAGTATCCCGAATATTTATTTTCTTTATACATCGAATAGAACTTAAATTTTTAAAAATGGTTTGGTCTTAAATACTGCAATGGTCACGCCCAAAAATTATTTAAATTAAAATATGCGCAAATTAAATAATACACCTTAAAATCGCGCGTTCTAGTGACACTGCATAATGAGGTGTGATCTATGAACATGTCAAGGACAGGATTGCGAAAAGCGCAAAAACATGTTGTATATATTTGAACAGTTTACAGCAAGGATATCATTCGCTTAGACTCTTGGTACCAGACAGTCCACCTCACAATTGACTTCAACATGAGAGCTTTTGTGAGTAGCAATTCACAAGAAGAATGCTGTTTTGTTTGACTAAAAATCACAAAAATAAAGCTTCATGTAACACTTTACTGGAGATTAAATCTACGTGTCATTTTACAAGTTTTTTCCTCGTATATTTCAGGTAGTAATCCTCGCAGTGGTGGCGTGCGCGTCCGCCGGCAACGTAAACCGTGGCAAGCGCAGCGGCTGGGGCGAGTACTCGCTGGGCAGCTCGGGCTGGGCGGCGCCCGCCTACGCCGCCGCGCCCGCCCTGAGCTACGCTGCGCCCGCCCTGGCCGCGCCCGCCGCGCAGGTGGTGACGGTGAACAAGGTGGTGAACACGCAGCGCGTGGTTGACGTGCCGCAGGTGATCAGCGTGCGCAAGCTCGTCAACGAGCCCAAGGTGGTCTCCGTCAACAAGCTGGTGGCCGCGCCCAGCTACAGCGCGCCGCTCTACTCCGCAGGCCTCGGCTACGGATCTGGCCTCGGCTATGCATCTGGCCTCGGCTACGGGTCTAGCCTCGGCTACGCCTCTGGCCTCGGTTACGGGTCCAGCCTCGGCTACGGATCCATCGGCTGTGGTTCCGGCCACTGCAGCTCTCGCATCGCCGCTGCCAACAACGGCTGGTGGTAGACGTAACTCTGCTCATCCAAATATCCCAAAGTTTATTTACATATAATTTATTTTTGTTGTTCCCCAATTCTTCGTTAATTAAGTTGTATATTTTTATAAATATATTTTTACAAAACATCGCCTTGTTATCAATTCTTAAATATTTTAATAAGAATACAAATTAATTATTGTTACTAACCACTGTAGAAAAAACATTTTACTGACCGACGGAAAATGACAGTTTTTGAAATCACTTCCGCCACCAGATGGCGTTTTGAGTGAGTCGGCTCTCCCTCCTAGCGGCTATGAATACAATGCTTACTTTAAGCGAAAAGATTTTTGGTACTTATAAAGATCTCTACTATATAATAATAAGTATTTACCAACTTTCGCTTTACGATAGCTTCTAGCTCTATGAACACTATGAAGCTTAATATAGAAGAAAAATTGCTTTAATCTATTGAATTCAAATTATATTACGATTATTTATTATAATGTTTGATGTGATTCAGCAATTGCAACACGAGGTCGAGCGAGTTTTACATATTCAACAAAACATTTGTGCATTATTTTTAACGAACTGACAACGGGGTCAAGTTCGGAGCCACCGCTCACACCATGAATTAATTAACATAAAAATTAATATTCCCCCGTTGCTAATTATTATTATTATTATAGAATAATTATAATTAGCAACGGGTATAACGGGTAAATATTATCAGCTGGATTATATTTAGAATAAACAGCAAGATGAGAATTTTGATACATAATAATATTATACTGTTTCATATCTCTATTCTCTACAGATATGAAGACATTTTTAATAATTGACGGTTAATTTAATAAGATGATAATAATAATTAATTCTGATACACATAATTTAAAATGATAAGTAGAAATGCAGAGAGGAACGGGGAAAGCTCCACCGACAAGAGCGAATCTTAAGTTAGAATGAATGAAGTGGAAATAAATAATGCGGTATTATTCAAACTAGAACCAGCTGATAAATTGTTAAATAGTCAGGATTTTTTATAATATAATGGGCTAACAATGCAAACGGATCGCCTGATATGATTTAAAAAAAATGTTTTCACCATTTTCCAACATTTCATTGCAGTTTACTCGGTTTTTTTTTGTATCGATTTTGAACGTGTCCTTTGATTAACAAACTTGTCTTTCAAATTGAAAATTCATTGGAGAAGGTCTCTGAATGGGGTAGACTTAACTTAGTCCAATTCAACGCCTCTAAGACACAAGTTTGCGCGTTCACCGCTAAAAAGTTACCAATGGTCGTATGTCCTCGTTTTGAAAGCATACCCATAACTGTCTCCTCCAACATTGGAATACTTGGTGTTAACATATCGAACGAGGTCCAGTTCCGATATCATCTGGAGGGCAAGGCCAAGTTAGCCTCCAAGAAGCTTGGTGTTCTGAACAGGTCAAAGTAGTATTTCAGTCCGGTCCAACGCCTACAACTCTATAAGACGCAGGTTCGGCCTCACATGGAATTCTGTTCTGGGGCAGGGGCGCCAAAGTACCAGCTTCTCCCTCTGGATCGTATCCAACGTAGGGCCGCTCGAATTGTCGACTGCCATAGTGTTTCAAACAGGCTTGACTCCTTAGAGCTACGTAGAGATGTAGCATCGCTCTGCATCCTCTATCGGTTATATTACGGGGAGTGCTCCGAGGAATTGTTCGGACTTATACCTGCTGCAACTTTTCGCCACCGTTCCATGCGACAAAATATTTATCATCCTCATCACCTTGATGAGTGGCAGTCCTCCACCGTGCTTTCTGCCGCGCACTGTAAAACTCTGGAATGAACTATCGCCAGCAGTATTTCCGGACCACTACGACCTGCAAACCTTCAAGAAGGGAGCGTATTCCCTCCTAAAAGGCCGGCAACGCACTTGCAACTTCTCTGATGTAATGATGTAAGTAAGTAAGACAACAGAAGATATTGTACAAAACTCATCTTCTGGCTTAACTTCTACAAAAATAAGCAATAAAAATATTTTTAAATTATTTCATCAGAAAATTCAAGGCATTTCTTCTAAAGTTTTAGAAATTGAACTTTTTCTAGAAAAAACTAAATATGATGTTATTTGTTTCACTGAACATTGGATGAAGAATTACCAGTTGTTATGTGAAAATTACTGTGTAGCTAGCTGTTTCAACCGAAAGAACATGTCACATGGTGGTACTTTAATATTAGTTATAAATACTATTAAATTTAGGGAGAAAAAGGATATTGTTGGTTTGTCAGTTGAACATAGCATTGAGTTGTCATGTGTTGAGCTAGATAGGTATATCATGGGGGTCTGCCAGTTCGTCCACGTTCGTGCCCCTGGGCAACGCTTGGGTGCGCCACCCCGTCTTTTGCGGGGTGAGGTACTCACGCGGCTGAAGGCTGGCGCTATCTCTTTCTGTCTATCTTTCACCATCTTTTTAAGTAACTTTCTTGTTTTTGCATTTCTTTTATTTTTGTTTTTCTATCTTTTCACCATCTTTTCTTTCTTCTTCTACTATCTTTCATTTTACGTTAACTCTTCCGATAGGTGACCTCACACCTGAAAAAAGGCCGCGACCCGGGGTGTCGGAGATGAAGAATATGGCAAATCGTGATTTGAAAAATATTCCCCGGGTGGGTCCCAGCGATGCTGGGGAATCCCACCCTCCCGCTTCGGCGGGAGGCAGCTCCACGTATACGGGGGGGGCACAAACCACGAGAGAGGAGGAGGAGAAGGTCGCCGAAGCGACGAGCAGACGCAGGGGCGCGAAAAAGCGCGTGGGTTCGGAGCCGGTGCACCTTACCGCACCGGAATCGGCCCAATTATTACCGGACAAGACAAAAAGGGGGGGTGTGAGGGACGAGCCGCGCGTTCACCTGGAACGCATGCCCGGCCACCGCCCTAAACCCCCTCTGTATGATTTGGACAGCGAGGACTGTCCCTCGGATACCAGCAGTGTCATCTCGCTGGACTCCGAGGGGCTGCCCGCACAATACTCGGACAGGACTGCGCGCAAGAGGCGCAACACAGACGAGGACGACACGGCGCCGTCAACCAGTAAGGGTGTGGCGCCCAAACCCAAACGTGGACGTGGCCGGCCTCCGACGACCGGCCAGTATGTCGGCCTGGCCAAAGCCAAGGCCGACTACAATAGGCAGAAGGCGGAGGCCCTTCGGCTCCAGGCCGAAGAGGAGGTCGCCGCAGTGGCTCGGGAGGCGAGGAAGGCTAGGGACTCCATTCGCTCAAGCCTCTCCCCCACCGGACTCCTCGCTGCTTCTTCAGTTAGGGAAGAAGCGTCGGGGCAGACGGGTGTCGAGCTGGTCAAAGCGGTGCAGACCTCGTTGGACGCCATCGGCATGGTCGCCGCGAAGTCGTCCAACCTGAAAGGTACCTATCAAAGGTACCTAAAGGAGGCACGGATGACAATCACGTCGGCTTTCAACGAGGTGAGATACCGCACCGCTACCGAAGAGGTACAGCTCCTGGAGGGCGAGAACATGCACCTCAAAGCGCAGATGGTGTCATTGCGCCAGGAGCTGGATGAGTTGCGCAAAAAGGTGGCCCATCTTGACAAGGCGAATTCAGGCGAGGACATACGGGAGCTGTTGGCGGAGGTCTCTAGAGCAAACATAGAGACCTTCGGCAACATGCTCAATGCGAGGCTTGCCAGCCTGGAGGAGCGGCTCCCGCCGGAGCCCCGAAGGAGGCCTCCGCTCGCAGCGGACAGGGCCCGGGAGGACACAGCCCCGGCACCCACGCCGAGCGTCGAGGCGCCGAAGGAGAGGGAGCGGCCAAAACCGAAGGCAGCGGCCAAGGAGAGGAGAGGGGTGACGGAGGGCACGGTGGCGCCTACACAGGCTCCAACGGTACCTGCACCGCCCAAGAAAGAAAAGAAGAAGAAGAAGAGGAAGACTTTGGCCGCAAAGGAGGCCGAAGAGGCGAGGGCGTCTACGACCGCCCCACCTGCGACAGACACCCCGCGGACCACAGACGGGTCACGCGGAAAGAAGAAGGGGAGGAAGGGAGCCGCCAAAAAGACAGCCCCCAAGAAAAAGAAAGCGAAACTGAGGCCCCCCAAAACCGCAGCGATCACCCTCACTCTTGAGAAGGGGGTGCTCGAGGAGGGGAGGGCTTCATACGCCTCCATCCTTGCGGAGGCGAAAAGAAAGATCTGCCTGGCGGAACTCGGCATCTATAAAGTCGACTTCCGCCTGGCGGAAACGGGCGCCCGCGTTCTCGAATTATCGGGAGAGGGGGCCCAGGAGAAGGCGGACGCCCTTGCCGCGAGGATGAGGGCGGTTCTTGACGGGGGACTGGTGAGGGTCGGTCGCCCGGTGAAGCGCGCGGAAATACTGCTCACCGGGCTCGATGACACGGCGACGGCCGCCGACGCGATAGAGGCGGTCGCCAGAGAGGGAGGATGCTCGGCTGGCGATGTCCGGTCGGGCAAGGTCGTAGTGGGCCGAAGGGGCGAGAGATGTCTCTGGCTGTGCGCACCGGTAGCGGCAGCCAAGAGACTGACAAGCATAGGGCGGCTACAGGTCGGCTGGGTCTCGGCGAGGGTGGTGCTGCTGGCCGCGAGGCCAAAGCGGTGCTACCGTTGCCTTGACACCGGCCACTTAGCTGTCAAGTGCCCATCCCCGGTAGACCTCAGTGGTCGATGCTTCCACTGCGGAGCACCGGGACACAGGGCACCGGACTGTACGGCCCCCCCGAACTGTTTCTTCTGCGAGACGTTGGGGAAGCCAGAGAAGGGGCATATGCTGGGGAGTAGTGGCTGTTCACTGGCCAAACCGCCACCCAGCACCAAGAAGGGGAAGGCTCCTCGACAGGCTCGGCCACAAAGGCCAAGAGCTGAAGGCGCAAGGGCGGCTCCGCCCGCCCCTGCCATGGACGTGGAAGCCTAGGCCCGTGGGCGGTGATCGGGGGATCCCCGCCCACATTATGGGCCCCGAGATGGACAGCTCCCTAATGCCTGGGGAGCTCTCGGTGTGGCAGACGGCGGCACCCATCTAGCCGCCGTGAAGAAGAGGGCCGGACGCGGCAAGCGCAGCGGGGTCGTGGTAGTAGTATCACGCAGTTCCCATGACCCCGCATAGGCGCAGAAGGAGGCATGGAGGGGTTTTAGTCGGTAAACCCTGGCGCTGATCATCACCACAGCGCCGGGGGAGTCCGACATACCCCTGCCGCCTTCCCCCGGAGACGGTGGGGGATACGTAACCGTATTTCCCCTCCTAAAAAAAAAAAAAAAAAAAAAAAAGATAGGTATATCATAGTGTGCGTTTACAGGCCTCCAAATTATCAAAATCTCTCTGTATTTCATTCAGTTATGGAAGATGTTTTACACATCGTATTCACTAGTAATAAATCTATTGTTGTCTGTGGTGATTTTAATATTGATATTTTGGAGTATAATTTAATAACAAATAATTTTGTAAGTCTTTTTAGGTCATTTAATATGAATAACATATTCCTAGAACCTACTAGAGTCACTTCAACTTCTGCTACTTGCATAGATAATGTTTTCTGTAGCTGTGAATATTTACATAAAGAAATAGTAAATTATTTGCCTTCAGATCATAGTGGTCAAACCGTGACATTTAATATGAACCGGACAAAACAAAAAATACATATTAAATTTAGACAAATAACAAAAAACAACTTAAAACGTTTTGATAACTGTCTATTTAATAACCTAATAAATCAAAATTATAATTTCCAAAATGTTAATGAATTATATGCACATTTTTTTTCTGTTATGAACAGGGTGTACAATGAAAACATTAAACAGAAAACTAAAACCGTATTCCCTAAATTCATATTTAGTGATTGGGCAACGACGTGTATCAGAAAGAGTAGGCAGAAACTTTTTGAACTTTATGGATTAAAACCCTTTAATAATACTGAAAATTTTAAAAAATACGTTGCCGCATATTCAAAAATCTTTAAGCGTGTTTGCAAAGCAGCTAAATCTCTTTATATTAGCAACAAAATTAAATCTGATGATAATAAAATAAAAGCTACTTGGTCAGTAATAAATAGTGAAGCTGGCCGGAAAAAACCTCGGGAAAACTCCTATGTACTAGAAACTCCGCGTGGTCCTATTAGCTCAAATATTGAAGTAGCTCAGGAATTTGTAGATTTTTTTACAAATATTCCATTAAAAACTACGCAAAGCTTAAATTCGTGTCCGGCAGATGCAATTTCTCTACTCATAGATCATGTCCCGGTTTGTCCAGTAGAATTTAATTTTAAATATATTAACATTCTAACGGTAATAAAAACGTTTAAAGAAATTAAGATTAAATTGACAGAAGATCTTTGGAGTATGTCTAGTAAAGTGTGTAAACATATCATAAAAACTATAGCTCCATATCTGGTACTAATTTTTAATAAGTGCATCGATCAGGGAGTGTTTCCAGATTTGTTGAAATATAGCAAAGTGATACCATTGTTTAAATCAGGCAGCAGTAAAGGTCCTAACAATTTTAGACCTGTATCTGTATTACCAATGCTCAGTAAAGTATTCGAAAAAATAATGCTAAATCAAATGTTACATCATTTTAACATAAACAAAATTTTACACGACCAACAGTACGGTTTTAACAAAGGACGTTGCACAACTGACGCTGGTGTTGCCCTCCTGAAGCACATATATAATGCTTGGGAGAAATCACAGGATGCCATCGGCATCTTTTGCGACCTCTCAAAAGCGTTCGATTGCGTCAATCACGAAACGCTGCTATTGAAGCTTAAGCATTTTGGCGTAAAGAACACAGCCGTTAGTCTTATGAAATCATACTTGGAAGGTAGACAGCAAAAAGTTCAAATAAAAGGTGTAAATTCTTTGCCTTCGAAGGTAAAAATAAGCGTTCCCCAGGGTTCAATATTGGGACCATTCTTATTCTTAGTTTATATTAATGACTTGCCACACTTGTTACAAAAGTATCCAAAAGTGGTGTTATTTGTAGATGACACATCGTTGATTATTAATGTAAGTAGACATACTATTACTTGGCGAAATAAATGACGCCCTTCTTAAAGTGCAAAATTGGTTTACAGTAAATAACTTAGTATTGAACGGCAAAAAGACCAAATATATCAGATTCACTCTACCTAACGTTAAAAGTAATGTCTGTAGTGTTGTGTTGAATAATGAAAGGCTAGAATTTATTAATGAAACTGTTTTTCTTGGAATCACAATAGATTCTATATTGCAATGGGGTCCCCATATAAAAACTTTAGCAGGACGTTTAAGTTCAGATACCTACGCTGTTAAAAAAATTCGTCAGTTAACAGACGTTGGGACCGCGAGAATTGTATACTTTAGCTATTTTCATAGCGTTATGTCTTACGGTATTCTACTGTGGGGACGAGCTGCAGAGATTGTGTCAATTTTTATATTACAAAAAAGAGCTATTAGGGCCATATACAATTTGCGCAGTCGCGAGTCTGTACGAGACTTTCCATATAGGTTATGAAATAACGCTTATAGAATTGTCCTACATGATGCCTACCACCGGTTCGGAAACTAGCCCGGCGAGAAGAACCGGCGTAAGAAACTCGCACGGGGCCACCTTTTAGCAAAAAGATGGGAAAATTGTTCTTTTCAAAAAATATATTTTTACAATTTTGTATCTTTATATATAACATTAGTAATAAGTACATAGAGCATACTTAAGTACATAAAAGCAGCCTTGCAGGGGGCCATCTTAATCCCAAGGTGTGCAATCGTGCAAGGTGTGCATTCAATGCCACCACATTTTCTAGTAGTTCCCAGCGATGCCGCAGTATAAAAAACGCAAACATGCTAGGTGTGCTCTCGGCACTGCAGGATGAAATTACGTAGCACGCTAGGCGTGTTCACTGGCACTGTAAAGAGGTAAAATCATAAAAAGCGTTATTTCGACATCAACCGTGCTAATTCATCAGTCCTTCTTGAGTTACTGAAGAGATATTTTGTTTTTTTCAGTGTTTGTGGTTTTGGAGGTTTAATTATGGCAGTAAATAGATTCCGAGGTAAGTATTTATCGTAATTTGATCAGTGAATGTCAACCTTTGGTTACTTATTTATGATTTTTTTAGAGAATAGAAAATATGAGCTGAAACAGGGGAATATGATAATGATGCGAATGGAGATACGCAAAAAAAATTTTGAATCAAAGTTGGTTCAAATCAAATCATTTTTCGTATCTCCAAAAAATTTTGAGATAAAAAGAATAATGAATAATAAGAATAATAAAAAATATAAAGAATAATAAATAATAATAATAAATATTAACAAAAAGAAAAAAGTTGGTTTTTACCTGAATATATCGGAAAAATATAAAAAATAGGGGCAAAAGTTTGGTATAAAAAAGATGGGAAATACTGTCCTCTACAAAATAGAAAACTTACCGTTACGACTGAAACATATATGTAGTATAGATACCGGGCAGTGTTTTGTCTTCTACAGATGAATTAAAGGTGAATGTTTTATGTAAGTTATTTTATATTTTTTGTTCAAATTATAAAAAAAACATTATACCTAAGTACTCGCCACTATAAACGTTTTACTGCAACTTAATATATGCTGCAAATTTTGACACCTTTCGTTGGATCTACGCTTATCTACGGGATGGGTCGATTTTCGTAGTGCGAGAAGTTACTTGACAAATCGTCTTATTATTTTTGTTAGAAAAATTGCCTTGCGATCTACCTAAAGGGCCATTTAAACTAACGGACGGTGCGGCGAAAATTGACCCATTTAATCCCCCTTACGTAGTATAATATAAGGTTTATGTAAGTTGCAAGCTTATTTTGATCTAAATCTTTTACAATTTCTGTAAAGAACTCGGCTTAGGGCTATCGGATTTTGTAACTATTAGACGTCTCCGATGGTGTCGGTGTTGCCTCATCCGGCCCAATAGAAGACCCCCGAATTATTAATTATGCATTTTTGTTGAAAACCGCCAAGGATGGAGTTACAACACGCGCCGCTGCTCCATATATATACTCAGCAGGCCAGGCTACACCATCAGTACACCCAGCCCCGTACAGCACACACCATGAAGACCTTCGTGAGTATTAGCAGCACTATAACCCATTAATCTATAGACTAACCTTAGTTTAATAAGAAAAAAATGTATTCCAAAAATTACTGAAATTCTTGAAATTGAAAAATTTTAAATATATTTTTAAATTGACCTCCTTTTAACAACATAACAACATCACCGATAGCTTTTGTGAAACAAGAAAACAAAAATTGTGACATGTTTGTAAACCAAAATGAGAAGCCGAAGAGAAGAGTATATAATACTAACTCATATTATTCACATAATATATTATATATAGCGTCTCCGAAAATTAATTACGAATACTTCGGGCACATGATCCACTGCTTATGTAGAGTCATTGTCATACTTAAAGTAAAAACTCACCCATATATGAATATGGGTGAATCCACGCAAAACGCAAAGTCGCCCATATAAAGAAAAAAAATCTGCTTTTAAACGTCTTTACATAAGCAATATATCATATGTCAAAAATATCCGTAATTGATTTTACCAAACCTTATATAACAACGGAATAACGCCCTGTACTCGATCGTCATAATATACCCATGGGGTAGAGCTAATAAACACATAGATCTTGACAAAGTCGGTTAAAAGTGGGCAATCGCGAGCAAAATGTCAAAATATGTAACCTTCCGGTGTTCGCCGCTAGTCGCTACACATCTCTATGGAAATGTATTCCGAAGTTGTGCAAGCGCATAAAGCAGGCCTATATAGGTGTATATGTCACCGTAAAGTTGTAAAAACTGTTACATTGTAATATTACTAGAGATATTATAAAAAGTCGACAGATTGTCAAATAAACATTTCTCCTTATAATTGTACGCATTATTTTTCGTTAAATTGTAATAATTATTTACCGTGCCGATTGGTTGAACGGCAAGTAACCCGCGCCGCCATATTTGTTTGCTTTTTAATAATAATAATTATGACGAAAAATAATGCGTACAATTGTAAGGAGAAATGTTTATTTGACAATCTGTCGACTTTTTATGATATTTCTAGTAATATTACAATCTAACGGTTTTTACAATTTTACGCTGACATATACACTACACCAGCCAGGTCACGGGCGACATTATAATTCCTAAAACATTTCAAAATTATATTATCATACATGCGGATAATTTACATAATTTAAAGAAAGAAATAAGTACTAGTTATTTTCGTTTATGTTTAGATTAAATTCGATTAAAATAAGAATATTTTATTTGCAAAAATATGGTACAATAAAATGGTACAATGTTAAATGACACTCATATATTATATTAGAACCGAGTATACATTATACAACATACATTACACAATACTGCATTGAACTTAAATCGTTATTTTAATTCGTTGAGTTGTAACTTCGTCATTAACCTTTTCCTACTTTTCGCAGATCGCAATCCTCGCTCTCGTAGCTTGCGCGTCCGCCGGAAACCTCCGCCCTAAGCGCGGGTTCCTGCACGGGCTTGGAGGTTACGCTCCCGGCATCGGCTACTCCGCGCCCGCCATCCACGCGCCCGCCCTCGCCGCTCCACTGAGCTACTCGTCTGCTGCACTCACTGCACCAGCCCTGAGCTACTCGTCTGCTGCGCTAGCGGCCCCAGCGATCAGCTACTCTGCCCCCGCCCTCGCCGCCCCCGCCATCAGATACTCTCCCGCCCTGGCCGCCCCAGCTCTTAGCTACTCCTCTGCCGCGTTAGCTGCGCCAGCGATTCACTACTCTTCGCCCGCTCTGAGCTACTCGTCCGCTGCCCTGGCCGCGCCCGCCCTGAGCTACTCCACCCTGGCTGCTCCTGCCATCAGATACTCCGCGCCCGCCCTCGCCGCGCCCCTCGGCTACTCGGCCCCCGCGCTCGCCCCCTCTATCGCCATCGCCGCTCCCCGCTATGCGCCCGCCATCGCCGCCCCAGCGCTTGCCGTAGCGCCCGCCGTCGCCGTAGCACCCGCCCCGGCGGCCAAGCTGGTGACGGTGAACAAGGTGGTGAATACGCAGCGCGTGGTGGACGTGCCGCAGGTGGTCAGCGTGCGCAAGCTCGTCAACGAGCCCAGGGTGGTCTCCGTCAACAAGGTGGTACCGGCTAGCCTGGGTCACGTCTACGGCTCCAACTACGCCGCAGGCTATGCTAGCGGCTGGTGGTAAATGCTACTCCACAATAATGTTCCAAAGCCAAATGTGATTTTAGTTTATGTTACTCTTATTGTTTAAATATATTTTTGATACAAAATTACTTTTTGTGTTTCAATAGTTTCACACGCCTATTAATATTGTCAAGTGGCTGATCATCACCGTTATCTCTCACATTAAATACTTGATTCTATAAAATATATAAGTAAATATATTACATAGTATTGATATAAGTAAATATAGATATATCTCATTGATATACTATTGTTTAAAATGCTTTCATTAAATCTAAATTATTTTTTCTGCGCCTAAATTAATGTTAATGCATAGTCGTTATTTGTTCGTTTGCTGTTATAAACAATGTGATGTTTATTTCTTAAAACACATTTTGATCCAATATTTTTCGTAGGCGTTAACAAAATATTACAAACACCGATGCTTGCCAACATTTAAATCTTTTGAACTTGGTCGTTACATAGTTGGGAATTTGTGGAAAATGTAAAGACTATTTTTATTTATTAGCTTGAAAGTGACTCGAAAGTTGCTACTGACTGGACAATCCCTTCATTTCTGATACGCTAGCATGTGGTGATGGCAGTGAGTGACTCACCGATAATATCAGGTAACAGCTTCTTAGTATCTAGTAAGTGTCTACTAGTGACATGTCGTAACGAACTGGGAAACCAGATCACGTAGCACGCTCATGAATGAAACGGGAGAAGTACAGTGACAGTATGAACTATGGTATATAGTACGAATTATATTATAGCCTTCGCAAGTCTAAACTTGTTACTTGTCGATTCTCATTTTATTATTCCAAAAATTTGGCTTGCTGGTAGAAACTAGCCATCGAACATATTCGTATATGAGAACAAGCCAAGTCAGACCTTAGGCTACAATATAATATTATCCTAAGTTATAAGAAGAAATGATATTTTATGTTGTTATAAATAAATTTCAGGACTGACCATAGAACTTGGCACCTATTTAGATCTCACTTCTTTTGTCGTTAAAGTCAACAACCAGTGCAATATCATAATTATTATTAAATTTGGCTCTCATTTCACATTTATGTTTTTGTTAGGATATCATTACTTTTTGTACATAAATTATTATTAGTAGGTACTTATTTATAACAAACTAATACCTACCAAATTAAAGTTCTCCTAATAGAATCAATTAAGTGAAAAATTATAATAAAATTATAAAAATTTACTAGTTTCTGATTGATTCCTTTGTATTCACCTAATTACCTATCTGCATGCCAAATTTATTATTTTGATAGTGTAAGTATTTTGAAAGTGGTTCTGTCATTTCAGAACGCATACATTACAAAAAATATATAAATATTCACCTACGGTTATATTTACCTAGAAGTTGCGTCTCTTTCTATCGCATAACTCTTATTCATATCGCATAATTATGACGACATCGGGGTTGTCTCCGTTTAGAAAATAATTTAATCTTAATATTTAATTACAATTTTTTTTCTAATACCTACCTACTTACTGTACTTTGTGAACAAATTACTTAAAAGTAGATAGGTAATTTAATTCTAATAAATTCGCGCATACCTATAAGTAGGTAATAGGTATGTGTAATCGTAACATTTTCGATACCTTCACGGCCTAATATTACTCTAAGAAGATAAATCACGCCGCCTTATATAATTCTAGGTACCTACTTTTGTTAACAAATGACTTGTCAAATTGTATCACAATTCACATTACATCGAAATGACAGTTTACGACGCGAACAGATAGTTCAGGAGCGAACACCTAAAAACTTAATATTGGTTCTCAAAATCTCAACTAATACTAATGAGCTACTGCTCAAACTATATTTATAATTATATTGTTATATAATATAATGGTATTACAGTGTAGGAGCTGGCCGAGTAATTTTTACTTAACTTAAACACAGTAACATAATATTATGTGCCCAGATTGTAAGATATTCACATATCCAATCCATAAAACTTTGTGACGAACAAATCACTGCTCGCGCGTGAGTCCCTACTGATTGGCCCGTTTTGGGGGGCCACCACACGTACTTAGATTTTCGATACCTACACGGAGAGTGGGACAGGCCTGATGGAGGCGTATATTATAGCTCAAGAGTCAAGCCACAACTTAGGGCCGCGCTTACGCCGCTATAGAACGGTTTTTAATAGATTGTACCATCAAGATTTCATCGGCTTTAGCATAGATTATACAGATATACACTAGTAGGCTTTAGGTTCGCTTTAATTCCTTAGCGTACAAGAAGCTGTCCCAGCAATGGTGGATGCTAGGGATGCTCGATGATCATCGATTTTCGATAATTATCGATGTTAGAGATAAAACATCGATGTTTTAAAATCGATATCGCATAATTTAAAACATCGTAACATCGATGTCATGGACACACACATAATCGAAAAACCCAAAGTTGAAATTAAAAACCCGACTGCGTAAAAAGCGTACCAAACTAAGTACAACGCTCTCCCAGTAATGCTTGTATCTACAAATACACTAGTTTTTGTTTCATTGAAAAAAGACCAAGTATTAATGGATTTATAGACATTTCAAATTCTCGTAAATTTCGCGGCCCGTAGCAGGCGCTCGTGGAGAGTGTGACGTCACGGCACAGTGCTGGCCGAGTTACCTAGTACAAAATATAATGCTTGTGCTCAGCTATTATTGCAGTGTTTTATATTGTTTCTCCGTACATTAAGTAATATAAAGTTTAAAAGTGTCTATTAGTATTTAGTAGTGTAATATGAGTGTATATAATATTGTAATTTATGTGCAGTAAATACAACGGATGACGGATTTGAATTAGAAACGGTACCAGCCTGAACAACACCCTAATAAAACAATATTTAAAAACTATAAATTACCTACTTCTATTTTAAATCAAAACAGAACTCACTTTCAAGTTGGCTGGTACCGACTTCAAAATTATGAAGATTGGGTAGAGAAATAAATTAGAATTTCAGCCAAATTTAAAAGGGCAACTATTTGAAAAAATAAGTTTTATTTCATGCTTTTTTGTGCATTTTTATTTTTTTTGATTTCATGCATGCATACATACATACATACATACATACATACATACATACATACAAACATACATACATACATACATACATACATACATACATACATACATACATACATACATACATACATACATACATACATACATACATACATACATACATACATACATACATACATACATACATACATACATACATACATACACACATCCATCCATCCATCCATCCATCCATCCATCCATTTCCTGTGGTTTACTTTACATCTGTGCCAAATTTCATGATAATCGGCTTAGTAGTTTTTACGTGACACTGCAAATAAAGTATCCCAGGGGCGTGCGCTCCTTAAAGGCAGAAATGCAGTGCTTTACTTACCATGACTTTAATTAATAGTAAATAAATGAATACATAAAATATAATAACTTAAAAACGCCTAATATTTTATAATAGCACCTATTTGCATGAACATTATGTTTGCCAGGCGTATATTGGTGATGCGACTCATGAGTCATACCTTGTCGTCTCGCAGGAGATTTGTTCGCATGTGTGTAGTAATTTTAGTATCCGTACACAGTTCGCAAACGCACACACCTATGAATATCCCAAGGCGCGACTCGTCCGCCTCCAGCAGCATGCTATCGACTTCGGCGAAGTTCGGCAGTTGTCGGGTCTCGGAAGTAATCGGGTATATTCGCGGCACGGTGGCCTATAATGCGACTAATTATAATTAACGTAAAATCTTTACTCATGTATGCACATGATGCAATTTTGTTTTAAATTTCATTTTAACATTTGAAAGTATGTACATTTAACAGTTTATTACTGAAGTTTTGAATTGTAGTGATTTGCTTTTTAATTGATTTGATTTTTTAAAAATGTTATTTGAAAATGTTGTGTTGAAAATGTGTGTTTATTAAAAATTAAAAATAATAAGTTCTCACAATTGTCATTCAGTGAAAAGATTCAAATGGTGTCTAAAGGTAGGTGTGTACCCGAGTTTTTGTGACCGACTACTCCGCCGCATACCCAGTGTCATAAAGCTGTGCACGCCGCTGAAGTATCCCACGGGAACCGTACATTTCCCTCCGATAAAAAGTAACCTGTCCTTTTCCAGGCTCTAGACTATATTCATACCAAATTTCATTAGTGGCGGCTAGGAGAACTAATAATTAATTTACTGTCCTCAGTTAAAAGTGCTATAGCCATCTAGCGGTGGTTGGGGAAACTAAGATTATTGCTCAATATCTTTGAATAAGAGTTATAAATTTCAGGATCTTAGTAATATATCTTTGAAAATTGCAGTAGGAAGTCATTAATCCTTAAAATCATTATTAACTTAAATTTTTCCAGTCATAATATGAAAGCAATAAAATAGCATTTTTTCCAAGATTTATGCAGTATATATTGTACAATGGCGACTATTACTTCTTTCTTTCGAACGCAGTGGCGCTAGGAGTTTTGATCTATAGGTCAGTCAATGATAAAAAATACGGTTTTTGGACGTTCATATCTAAATAACCGTTTGAGATATGTTTATGAAATTTGGAGCACTTAGGTATCTCGCAAGTCTCAATATATGAGCCAAATTTGACACGTTTATGTGAAATAGTTTTTGAGTTATGAGGGGGTCAAAAGTGGCTCCAAATGGTTCGTGTAATATTACACACGGCGCTGCTCGCCAGTTCTGTTACTTAAAACTTGGCTTGACACGCTACCGCGTGTCTAGATGAAGGGTCATTGTTATATGCCAGTATTGTTTATAGTGCAGTCTGGATTATTATGTTTTAGTAATGGATGTTGATTGTTGATTTGTTTCTATTGGTATCTACAAAACTCCAATTAATAAAACCTTTGTATTGTTAACAGTTTAAAAAATGAATTAATACTTTGACTTTTATTGTCAATAATTTTATCTTGATATATTGGAATCTTTGAGTATATAACTACTAGAGAGAGTTTTAGCCAGCAAACGCGTGTCCTTTTTCTGCTTGTGTGCATTGTATTAGTGTACGTGCAGGGATGTAACGTATATCGATATAATATCGATAAACTACTCGACTTTTTTGTGGTACCTATCGACGTTTGTAGATATTTTTGTAATTCTGAATTTTTATTTTATAAACACATTTTAAGTTTTATGTCATCAGTTTATAATGTGTAAAACTCATTAAGTACCTTTTTAATTTAAGATATAGGTATTTGAAATTAACAAGATTTTATTAGATGTTTAAAAAATATTGTGTTCTTATAAGGTTTGTTTGTTTGCATGGGCTCCGAAAGTACTTGACCGATTTTGATGAAATTTTGCACATATATAGAAAAGACCACATAGGCTACTTTTTTGCGGCACGGCATTTCTTTTAGCGCGCACGATGGCGCGGGCAACATCTAGTTTTTATCATAAAAGCGTTTTCCCATTATCCGACACGATATCGGTAAAGAATGCTGATAGCCGATACACAATAGCCAAAGGCGAGTAAAATGTATGAAATAATTAGTAGCATAATTCTTTCACACTATTCAGTCAATTGCGTATTTTAATTATAAAATAAGTATTATGAGAAAACGTTTTATTAATAACTATTTACATTAAATAAAATTACTCCCTATATCTACCAATTGAAAGTTTACAATTCCTAACAATTCTGCACTATTGTAATAGAAATAGACCGTTCATAAATATTTTAGCCGACTTTAAAAAAAGGAGGTTCTGTGTTCGGCTGTATATAATATGTCACCGTAAAATTGTAAAAACCGTTCGATTGTAATATTACTAGAGATATTATGTCGACAGATTGTCAAATAAAAATTTCTCCTTACAATAATTGTACGCATTATAATTATTATAATTATTATTATGAAAAAAAAACAAATATGGCGACGCTTGAATACTTACTTTAAACACTTGTCATTTAACCAATCCGCACGGTAAATATTACAATGTAACGAAAAATAACGTGTAAAATTGTAAGAAGTAATTTTTATTTGACAATCTGTCGACATTTTATAATATCTCTAGTAATATTACAATCTAACGGTTTTTAAAATTTTATGGTGACATCTACACTAATATTATCAAGAGGAAAACTTTGTTTGTACGTTTGTTTGTTTGTTTGGTTGTAATGAATAGGCTCAAAAAGTACTGGACCGATTTCAAAAAATCTTAGTAATACCGACCCGATAATATATCCCGACGGACATACTATCAGGAATCTGGAAGGCCGGGGAAAATTTAGAGCATTGAAAATATAACTCTGGATTGATACAATAGAACTGAAAATCGAACACACGAGTCTCATGTCAAATCTGACAACACAAAAATTTTGCGTTCGTTTTCCTCTCTTTGTATTGTATTTGCATTTTTGATTAGCATCTAAATAGTAAATACATTGAGAGATTAGCTGAGTCAGTCAGATTACTCACTTGCTTGGGGGCCTAGCAGGAACAATTGTCAATTGCGTAAGCGTTACGTTATCGAAAGAGATTTGTATAAAAATTATGACAGCGCTCATACAATTGACATTCGATAACATTGCATTTACGCACCTGTCAATTGTTCCTGCTAGGCCCATATTTACAGGAATAAAAGTGCTTTTCTATCCGATATCAAACCGATTATGTGAAAGACCTATGTGTTTCATATTATATTTTACTTGCCCTTCCATGGCTATTGAATATCGATTACTGTATCGGCATTCGATACCGATATCGTATTCGATCTGGATCGGATAATGGAAAAATGCTCTTTGTGCATTTTAATTGGAAACTAAATAAAAAAAATATGTTTAAGAAAGTATAATTATATTATTGTAAGTCTTCTTAATTGTCCGGTAAAACAGAAATATCTTCCCCGTATCAATACCGTCACACCAAGCTGTCTCACTGGTGGAACACACTCTTCTAATTTTCGCATCTAACTGCTTCAATCTATTCGCCTCTTCTTCCGGAGCATTTCCGAGACCTAATAAAACCGTTTAGTAAAAGTTTATTATCTTTATCGATAAACTCTTGTGTCAGTAGGGTACATCACTCAAAATACGCAGAAAAACAAAGCTTTTATTTTGCAAAAATTATTACTCATTACGTGATATTCATCATTAAAGCGTGATATAGTACGAAAAGGGGTTCGTTAAATTTAATGATTATCTGTTTATATTATAAAAATACTCATTATTTAGTTCACAAAACATTGTTAAAACATTACGTGTAAAATGATAATTCCAAGTATTTGACACCATCTGTCGTCATTCTTGAGACACAATATGCAGCGGCGCAACACATATTAGATGTTTTAAAATTAATATCTTCTTTACACATTTATTTTCATTTAAAAAATACAAAAAATACACAGAGCTACTGCTCTGCAATGGCCTACTGAGCTGGCCATAACATGACACGAAACACGCGTTTATACACCGATATAAGCTCTTTCATTCGCTCGTATTGACACATCGTTAGTAAGACAGAGCAACAGAAAACAATAGTACCAACTTTCAAAAACTATGACTCCGTCTTTAGAAGTCTTTGATTGGAATACATATTCTAATTCGAGCTACACGTATTTTTATTTCTCGTCCTTACTACAGTTTCTCTCTCAGTTCCTCTTCGCAGTATCTCTATTTTCAATTTCCATTAATGTGGAGATGCCAGGAGGCGGCGCGGCGTGCGGCGGCTCGCGCTGGCCGTGACATTGTTGCTACACGCAGGTGACGTTGTAAACACGCAAGTTAAAGCCAACGCACACTACCGACCGCAACAAAGCTCGTATAGACTACACTCCGCGCCGATCAGAACCTCAATTCTCATATTTAAAGTATTCCTTCATTTTACTTTGATTGGATTGTAAGTGAAGTGACATGTTACCATGAACGGATTTTATGACGTTTCGACCAATCGTTGGTTAAATGTTCATAAAAACACCGTTTGAGAGTTTTAGCGTATCGAGATTTGATTGTAATTGTATTAATGCAGGTTTTATTTAGCAGAATTGCCCCTCAGATCAAAATTAATCAAAACGAACAAATACGCGAAATGCAATCATAACATATTATTTTGGTCAAATTTAATCATTTTGCTTACGTTTACATTATAATCTGGACAGAACAGATTATAGGTGATCTAAAAATATTTACGAGTTAAACAAAACTAAACAAAATTCTATTTGAACAAATAAATTATAATTATCATCAGATCGTACCACCGCACCGCAATAAATTGACCACGTTGTTCGTAAATTCATTTTGTATTGCACGAATATTGCAAATAATGCCATGAATGTTAGGGATCTTCCTGGTAGTGTCATCTTTCTTAAACCCTAAGCTTATTCTTTACTGCATTGTTATTTCTGTAACTGTGAAATTATAACCTACTGACCTAGATATCAGTTTTCCCCCCGATGGTTGCACGCCTTGTCGTGGCGGTGGGGCTTAGTAACCGTGGACTGGACACCCACGGTGAAGCGAAGAGGCAACCAGGGCCGGCTTGTTTGCCAACGGCTGGCCCGAGGAGGGCGCTCCCAGCGGGCTGGAGGAGTCCGCTGTGGACGCGCTTAGAGGTGGGACCGCAGAAAAAGAGGAGTGCCGGTATTACGGTGCGCCGTACTCCCTATCTTCTGCGGCCGTGGAGGGATCGCAGGGGGAGAGGCGTGGTGGTGTTGTGCCACTCTCCCTACCCCCCTGCGAGCTGGCGGGGCCGTTCCGTATGGGTAAAGGCATTGGTGGGGCCGCAGAGGAAGAGGCAAGTTGGTATTACGGTGCGCCGCTTGCCCTATCCTCTGCGGCCGAGGTGTGGTCGGTGGCAGAACCATAGCTCAGATCTGCCACCGGGTACCGGTTATGGAGGCTGGTATCCGTGGCCTCCTAGTAGCAGACTCGGGGGGAGTCTGCTACAGTACTGATGGAGGCCGAGGAGGGAGGCGCACCTTACCATCTGGTGCGCCTGGGGCCTTCGGGCCGTGGATGGAGCCTCTTGTGGGCGGCTGCCGCCGGCGGGGTCGCGGATGTGTTTATCGTTCCCGTGGCCCCGTCACAGGGCGGAGAGGAGGAAGGTGGGGGGTGGTTTTTAGTAGGTATACCGTGGGTCTCATTAGCCTATACGGGAGTCCCACATCACCACTCGGGTGCCCCCTGCGCCTGGGTGGTATGCGTAATGCATTTTCCCCCCCAGAAACAAAAAAAAAAAAAGATATCAGTTTTGGGCATGAATAAATTATTTATTTATTTGTGGAAGCGGTCAATACCTTAGCTCAATTGACTAACAATTCAATAGTACGGAAGTATAATTGGCGGAAACACGCCATGTGTTTGGCACTAATGGAGTCCAGTCTGACAAACTTGCGCGGTCGGTTTGGTGGGGGTAGTGATCACGTTTTCCCTCCAAGGAGCGATCATGGGACACTAAACTACAAGCCGTCGTGCCAAGCGGTCGGATTGGCCTGTCAGTGTCTTTGTTAAAAAGTGATAGTGAAAATAAGTTCAAATTAGTTAAGGAAGTGACTCTGCATTGTCATTATTTTTAATAAACAGTAAAAATTGGTGTTAAGCGTTGTTTTATTTTGTTTCTTGCCTTTTCATTTTGAAACCAACACCAACCGCGTTAAACCCACACTTACGTTTGAGAGCCAGTACTTTAATATAGTACGATATTTGAGGCATGTTTCTCCCCTGACTTCTACATATTTATTATTATTTTAATGTTATTAATATAAATAAGTCAAAACTCTTTAAGTTATTTTAATAAAAAAATTATACATTATTTAGGATACAATGTGCGCAGGTCCGCGCATGTGCGGACGTCGAATATATTTAAACTAGTTTGGAAACTCTACCGCGATCTGAATTGTGTATCAAACTCAAAACTCAAACTCAAACTCAAAATTTTTATTTCCATGTAGGTTATAATATAACGCTTATAGAATTGTCCTACATGATGCCTACCACCGGTTCGGAAACTAGCCCGGCGAGAAGAACCGGCGTAAGAAACTCGCACGGGGCCACCTTTTAGCAAAAAGATGGGAAAATTGTTCTTTTCAAAAAATATTTTTACAATGTTGTAACTTAATCTATATAACATTAGTCATAAGTACAAAGAATATACTTAAGTACATAAAAGCAGCCTTGCATGGGGCCATCTTATTCCCAAGGTGTGCAATCATTAATGAAATCACTGACTTTATAATAAGCTTTAGCACACAAACGTTCTTTAACAGCTTTTTTAAATTTATTAATGGAAAGATTTTGAACGTTTTCTGGGATTCTATTGTAAAGGCGTATACATTGACCTTTAAAAGATTTACTTACTTTACTAAGTCTGATCACTGGTATTTCTAACTTGTTCCTATTTCTAGTATTCCTACAATGTGTGTCACTTTTCTTTTTAAAATTCGTTAAATTCTTTCTGACATACAACACATTGTCCAAAATGTATTGAGAAGCAACGGTCAGAATACCTATTTCTTTAAATTTTTCTCTCAGAGATTCAAAACATGACATCTTATAAATAGAACGTATAGCTCGCTTCTGTAGCACAAATATTGTATTAATGTCCGCAGCGTTTCCCCATAGAAGGATGCCATATGACATTATACTATGAAAATAACTAAAATAAACTAGCCGCGCTGTATCCTCATCGGTAATTTCTCTAATTTTTTTGACTGCATATGCTGCAGAACTGAGCTTATCTGCCAGATTTGCAATATGGGGACCCCACTGTAATTTACAATCTAGTGTTATTCCTAGAAATACAGTGGTGTCCACTAAGTTCATTTTCTCATCATTTAATAGTATATTGGTTTGTGCCTGCCTAACATTTGGGAGGCTAAACTTTAAACATTTTGTTTTATTTGAATTTAAAAGTAAATTATTAACATTAAACCAATGTACCATTTTTGAGAGAGCACTATTTACCTCGTCATAATTTGACTGTCGTCGCTTCATATTAAAAATTAGTGAAGTGTCATCGGCAAAGAGTACTATCTCATGCTTATCTTTAACTAGATAAGGAAGGTCATTTATATAGATGAGAAAAAGAAACGGGCCTAAAATTGACCCTTGTGGCACACCTAGTTCAATTTTGGTCCCAGTAGACCTTGTAGAATTAATTTCTACTCTCTGCGTTCTATTTTTAAGATAAGAATCTAAAAGTTTAAGTGCTGTGTCCCTTATACCGTAATGGTATAATTTTCTGACCAACGTAGCATGCTCAACACAGTCGAAAGCCTTGGATAGATCACAAAATACACCAAGTGCATCATGCGATCCCTCCCAGGCCCCAAATATGCTGCATAGAAGACTGATGCCTGCGTCTGTTGTGGACCGACCTTTAGTAAACCCGAATTGGTTACTATGTAATAAATTATTTATGTTAAAGTGGGCTAGCAATTGATTTAAGATTATTTTCTCGAAAATTTTACTGAAAGTCGGTAGTATAGATATTGGTCTATAATTTGCTGGGTCAGACTTATTCCCAGCCTTAAAAAGAGGCATCACCTTGCTATGTTTCATTAGGTCAGGGAACACACCATTCTTTATACAATTATTGAAAACTAAGGCTAGATAGGGGGCAATGATGTCAATTATTGATTTTATAACTTTTATAGACATACCCCAGAGATCGGTAGTATTTTTAATATTGAGTAATTTGAAGGTGTTAATAATATCTCTGGAGTCAATTTCTTTAAAATTAAAATTGACATCACATTCCTTGACATTTTCTCTGAGTATTTTTTCAGCAACTGCAGGTGAAGAATTTAAATATTTTGTAGTTGAGACCGGAATGTCAGCAAAAAATTTTTCGAAAATTGTCGCAACCTCTAGGTCAGAATTTACCTTTTTATTATTAATACAAAGTTCAAATTTAGAGTTACGACTGCCTTTACCTCTTCCAGTCTCATCTGCAATTATCTTCCAAGTGGTTTTCACTTTATTTTTAGCGTTCATTATTTTTTCTTTAATGTGAAGTGCCTTCGCTGCTTGACATACTTTTTTAAAAATTTTTGAGTATTGCTTGACATATAGTTTAAAAGATTCACTCCTATTAAATGTCTTTTCGTTATACAAATCATATAATCTCTGCTTACTTATTATAATTCCTGCAGTTGCCCAGGTTTTAAAATTACTTTTTCTATTATTTAAATTGACCGTTTTAGAAGTAAATACAGAGTTATACTGGGTTCTTATTATTTTAAATAGTTTATGAAATGCTTCATCTGAGCTATTAAACCCATCTAACTGTTGAATATTTGAAACTAATTTACCTCTAAATTTCTCAATACGTTTTGTATTCACAGGAATATAAACAAGCTTGTCTTGAGGTTTATTTTCACAATTAATATTAAATGAAGCAAATTGTCCACAGTGATCAGAGCTAAGCGCATTAATTATTTCTTTTTTATAAGGAGTAATATTAGTGAAAATATTATCAATACAAGTAGCTGCTGTATCACATATTCTTGTCGGTTCATAAAATATATCACTATATATATCACTTACTATAGTTAACTTGCTATTCTAGCTTTAAGGAGTGATGAAATAATAAAATAGTACAACGAGTTTCAATGAAGAGATGGACAAAAGAGGGAAAAAATGTAGTATGTTGTCTTAATTTCTCTGAAACCCTCTATACAGTCGCCTACAGATCTTGTGTACCACTTTTCTAACATTACTATATCAGTAAGGTTCAAAAGTGCTACACTGGGTTTTTCGGCGGCTGTACATGTGTAATATTATAAAGTGAAAAGACTTGTTTCTTTGTTTGCTTTGAATAGGCTCCGATTCTATTCCTGCGAGATATTACCCATTGCGCCCACGAAGTCACGAGAAACAGCTACTTAGCTAACTAGAATAATTAATTTACTCTTGTAATATTGACTGACCTTTTAGACACATAGGGTGATGAAGAATATATTTAAAAAAGTGTTGTAATGTACAGTTTAATCGCATTAACATTTAAACTCGTTTGCGGTACGTTTTGCACCCCGTATGTTAGTTTCATAATACTTTATTGAACATACAAAGTAAATATACAATTAGATAGGTACAATTATATAGAAAACATTTACTTCTGGACTTACAGCCTACCTAAATTTGTTTTTTACCATTTGCCAGGATTATATTATAACCAAAATTTATCTGTATGGACATTTTATTAGAGATAATCTATTATTAGGTTCAGACCAAAGAATAAGATCTCTTTGTTCGAAAACGCCGCTATAAACCTCACAATGGCCGCCTGTGACAAAGAACACACAAAGTATTCAGGGCAATTATAGAGCTATGTAGAGGCTGTAACGTGTAGAAGGCTGTATGAGGTCGCTACCGGCAGCTGACTCGATCGCAGCATTGTCAAAATTTTCACATGTATGTCCTCGACACATTAAGCCCTAAATATATATTTGATTTTCTGGATATTTTACAATAAAATAATGTTAATACATTAAGACGAAACCAATCACATTATTTTTATAATTAGTAAGTAAAATCTTCAAAAAAAGGGCATTAAAATTAATTTTTAAGCCACTGGCACGGTGGAATGAACTCTGAAACCACTACGAATTTGGACATACATTTTGCTACAACTAACCTTTTATATAGAGCCTCCTGTGCAAAAGTTATCTGTTACAAAATGTCATTACCTGACCAGGAAAAAAGGTTAACGAGGCGTAATAAGTGGTATTTTCGTAAAATGAGTGCGAGGCGCTTCCGAAGGTCACATTACACCTTATAACAGATTGACACGCTAAGCAAAGAAGAAAGAAAGAATAAGAAAAGAACATTTATTTTCAATACACAAAAAGACACAAGTGGCAAGAAAAAGAAACACAGAGTATAAAAAAAAGAAGAACAAATTACGACATAAACAAACTACAAAAAATATAATTAAAAATACTACTAGAAGTAATAATTACTTACCGTACAAGAAAATATTATTTATATACATAATACATAATATTTTAAATAAACTACATACTAAATTAACAAATAAAAATACAAACAGCTTGGCAAGCAAGCAAAGGCTTTAGTTCTCCGATACGCCCTGACCCCGAGCCTCCTAACCAGTAGATCCCCGCTTATTTAGTGGTTTGCCTAGAATGTCCGGGCGTCATCAATAATAATCATGCTATATAAAAAACCTAGTAGAACAATCTTCACCAAAGTAATCAACCTTTATAGATTACCCCTAGTAATAGTCACCAGGGATTGATTGAATCTAGTAGCAGCCGGCACGATATTGGCTAAACCTAGTATCAGCCACTAGAGTTTGGTTGGACCTAGTACTAGCCTGGATGATACCAGTTAGAAGTAGTTTTACCAGAAAACAATCAGCTTATACTAGATTTAACTAAGAGGAAATGGTTACACCTAGTTCTAACCGGCATAAACTAGACGTAGCGCACTTCGGGTTCTAGCCGTAACATACAGATTCTTCAGGCAAGCAGGTTTTCAAAAAGCCGGATTCTTTTGTATTCCGGTGCCCCCCTGACCCTCCCTTAGATCCCTGCTTGCCGAACAACTAGATTAGTGTGTGTGTGTACCCATTAATTTTAGTGACCATCGCGTTGCCATTATTTGCGACATTCCCAGCGAGCGTGAGAACCCAGAGAAGGGCATATAGAGACCTTCACGACCTTTACAGTCGCCAATCTACATGGATGTGGACGGGCGCGGGCTGATGATGATTTTGTGACTGGCTAAACCGTAAATCGCAATATCATTACATTAATACGTGAAGCAAAAATTTCAAGTACAATTTTACGAGAATTGTGACAACCGATTGGAGTGAAATTTGTCACAATTAAAGTTATGCTGTGGAAGGCGTAGGAAAAACTTAAATTTCTTTAAATAATGCTTAGAAATTCATGAAATTAATGAAAATATCAGCAACACACTACGTCACTCATACTAGCATTTTTGTATATAAATAAAACAGGAGGTTTGACACAATTGTCCATCAGTGTCGATTATCTTTCACAATCCATAAACAACATTTACTTTTTATTTCGCAATTAAGAGGCAAAAGAAACCTAAAAAAAATTTGAAATTTTAAAATATGAACATGAAGTTTTGGTCAAAATTACAGCTTTATTTACTTTTTATTAAGGGCCACACCACATAGTAGATAATATTACACGAGGACTTACGTAACGTACAGAGAAACACCTTTCATATCGAACCAAATTTCCAAATGTTGACGACATCTTCAACGGCCTACAATTTTTATTTTTTGCACACAATCATGGGTACACCGTATGCTTGTAGTAGTGCTATCGAAAGCTAACTATGTGGCTGTTTATCTGTTCCTCTTTCTTTAATCCCTGGCCTCATCAATCACCATCCAGCTTGCAAATCAAATAAAAAAAAATTGAGACTAATAATATCCATTAGCACCGGACACCGGTGCTATATTTAGCAGGCTGGAATAGTGTACGATTTCATTATTTTACATACAAAAGACATCAACGATTAAAGATAGCTGTAACAATAAGAATAATAACTCACCACACCGATTTCGATGACGGTAGATGGTTTCATTGAAACCAGGTCAGTTACGCAGGAGTATTTTTATAGTGCCCAAGTGTGTGCCTAAGTGTGTACGCAGTACACAAGGGCACTCACTTTACTCTCATAACCCAGTGGGATGGATGACCGGCACGACTGGCGAGAGATCAGGCGCAGGTCCGACTTTTTACATGTCCATTCGACGCATGGATCATCTTTCTTGTCAGACAATCAGGTTATCAGCCTGCATCGTCCTTGTTGTCTTGTTGTCCACCAAAGCTGGAAACAACATTTTTTGTTGTTCCAATGCAGGACCATTCCTGCAACGATAAACAACGACCTCCAAGTCGAGAGTCAACCTCTAAACCACTAATGGACCACGGAGGCTGTTATGATAGCTGTGGTGTTTATACAACTTTATTTTTGCCTGTAAAAATAAATATTGTGTTAAATGACTCAAATTTTATACACCTCCCTTTATATAATTTTCGTAAAAAAGATTACAAATACTTGATTCACGTATATATATATTACGATATTTTTATAAGATGTACGCACTATTAAAACAATTCTACTTTTTAATATCAAAATGTTGACTGACAATGTCATGAATGAAAAGTCGATGTTATATTACGAGTATAATATTATGATGTTGAGTGACCTGCATCAAAACTTTCCCCGCATGTAGACCAAGTTCAAAGTCATTATGTAAAATTGTAGTATTCCTGGTTAAATTATGCAGTGTTAAAGTATGTTGCGAGGTATGTACCCGCGGTATTTTGCACAAATATGATGCAAATACCCAACGAACTGGTACATATAATATAATACGTAACAGCTCTAAAGATCTTTAAAACATTCCAAAATAAATATGTTTCGTAAATAAAGAAATCAGGTAGAGTTCATTTTGTTTACAGAAATATATTATATTGATTACTCGTTAAATATACGAGTAAACGACAAAAAATTTAAAAATATATATAAACGATAAATAAACCCGTTGTAAAAATGTATTTAAATTTAATGTAACCTAGTATTTAATCTTACAATATCAGTGTCACGTGACACCTATAACATGGGACGCCGTAGTCGTTCAATATAAATAGGTACACATTTTTTGACGGCATCCACACCTTTTAAGTATTTGACATTCATTTCAATTATTAAAGTAAAGTAATAAAGGGCCAAATGAAAAACTAAAAATTAACCGTTTGGGGTGGAAACCCTAGGCGCATGAGTCCGGGCGCATATAAGTTTTTTAGAGAAATATTAAAAAATCTTACTGAATCCACCTGAGACCCCGGGAATTACCTGGCACAACGGATAGCCGTTGCTATCCTACGAGGCAATGCTATCAGTTTGCTAGGTACTCTGCCAGATGGGGACGACCTGGGGAAGTTTTTCTATGTATAGATATTTTTAGAGATAGTCACATTTGTAGAGAAAAACTTTGGCCTTTTCATCCGTTGATGAATGATTTATAGAGTATTCTCTGAGCGAAGTAACCACTCTTTAAATACTGTAGTGCCTGGGACAGTTGGTCTTTAAATGTCGTATGATTGCTTAAGCACATACGGCATTCTCACAACATAGTATGCCTGGTCCAAAGAAATGACTGGTCAATACGTCTGGGGCCAACCGTAAGCGGGTTTCCTCACGATGTTTTCCTTCACCGTTAGAGCATCCTTATAATGTACTTGAGATCTGAAAAAGTCTCATTGGTACACGCCACAACCTGGGATTCGAACCTACACTCTCTCGACTGCAAACCAAACGGTCTACCCACCATGCCACGGAGCTCTTTATTTGTAGAAGAGTCTTTACAATAATATATACTAATCTATACAAGAAAACAGAACTCTATTTTGAACGTCGACACTCCGGAGGGGTAAGTACGAACAATTGACTACGTTTTCGTAACGTTACCGAATGTAATTCTGTAGGCGCTGTCATAATTTTAATACAATTCGATAACGTAACGAATACGTACTTGTCGTTTGTCGTGCTAGCCCCACTGTTTTCACGTGAAACTTGCTCGTGAAGTTACGTGAATTAAACGTATGATGCGCGTTAAGGAAGGGCGGCGCATGCGTGGTGCGGGGTGCAGGGTACTGACTACCAATCAGCTGTTTGACACCGCTTCAGTGGTTTCCTGAATTTTACTACTTTAAACTTTAAAATTTTATTATTCATTAACATGTAAAATAATATTTACAATTATATTAAACATGATAGAACCCACACCGATTCCGGCAACGGTGGCCGGTTTCATTGAAACCAGATCAGCTACGTTGGAGCTATTTTTATAGTGCCCAAGTGTGTGCGCAGTACACGAAAGTTCTCTCTGTCTCTGTCTCTCTCTCTTCCTTTACTTTCGTAACCCAGTGGAATACGGCTGGGGACAGATCAGGCGCGGGACCTACTCTTTACAAGCCCTTCCGACGGATGGATCATCTCTCTTGTCAGACAATCAGATAACGACAGCAACATTGAATAGTTTATCAGTTGTGTAAATATTGTAAGTGGGTATAAACATATTTTACAATCATTATTAATCACTTCAAATCAACCATTCATAATCTTTTAATTGAAATGCTGCACGACATATTGCATATTTAATTAATCAATTCATAGTTATGCTAATGTGTTTATTATTTCTGTTCCTCCTCCATATTAATTAGAGTATCAAGAAGTCATTAAAGTCTTTGAGTCTTTCAGTAATAAAAAAAGTCTCGTATTAAATTTTAATATTGATTTAGGCCTACTTGCGCAGATCTGGGTACCTTCTCTTTCATAAATATGAAGAAAGAGAGAGATAACATGATATTTAACCCAGAGTTTACTTACGCAAGTGGGCCTTACTGAAAGATATTATTTATACGAGTATAATAATAATTTATACGTATTAACAAACTCTGCATTTATTAATTCTTGCGTAAATAATAAGTATTAATTACCCTCCCGCTACCCTCCTCGCTGTCCTCCGCAGAGAAACGCCTATGTCCTTGGTACCTTCTCTTCGATCCTCCAGTGACTAGTCACATTGATGACAAAACATACGCACCATTCTAATGATGTGAATTAAAACTAAGTAAGCCGCTCGAATTCCATTGGGTTTTACTCACTCTATATAGAGGGAATTACATGCAAATACTGTAAAGTACATCTTTCTAATATCTTATTCTATTACTAACATTATACAACTATATTTGACCTCTGTGGCTCAGTGGCTAGCGCGTGGCTGGCGCCAGCCACAGATATTACTCGCGGAGGTTGGCGCTCAAGCAGAGCGCGGGTTCGAGTCCCGCCAGGGAACTAAAAAGTTTTCTGTGTTTCTTGGTCCTAGATGTGTATTATATAATAAAAATCTTGAATATATTTTGTATAGTATACAAGTATTAAAAATATTTCCGTTGTCTGGTACCCGTAACACAAGTTCTTAGAGAACTTTCCACGGGTCCAGATTAACGTGGTGTGAAAGCGGCCATAGATATTACTATTTTATAGATATTATACGAAATTTTTAATGGAAAAAACAGTGAAGGGATATAAACGAAATGTAGCACACGGACAATTTATATCCAGTGCTTAACCTAGAAAATGTACGATTCCCGCTGAATAGGCAGATTTTCTTTCAACGTAAAAGTAACCAGGCAACAGCAGCTAGTAAATTGTCGGGAAATATAATGACCAACTTAATATTTTATGGTATCAAATTCGTATTTTGTAAGTGCTGTGTAGAGTTACGCGTGTCGCCGCCGCCGTGTGCGGTGTGCGGTGTGCGGCGTGCGGCGTGCGGCGTGTGAGGCGTGCGGCGTGCGGCGTTATCTCCTGCATACGTAGCATAACTACCTCAGGTTTCTTTCTACGGAAGATTAGACAAAATGACAGTTTGACAAAGGAAAGCTGTCATTTTGTCCATATTGTCTGTCAGTATGTCTATTCTTGTGTAGACAAAATGCATTTCTATCGTGGTCATGTTAAACGTGCTGGTACAACTTACGCACGTACTTTTTCCGTGCCCAAAGATTAAAAAGTGGGCCCTATAACTTTTTTTTTGTTTGTTTCAGTAGATAGTGGGTATAATTTTGCTATAATATAATATCTAGATGTAGATTACATATAATACGATTATGATATTTTAAATAACACACAGGTATAGACAGATAATATGTTTTTACGCACTGAACAGTGAAGATGTTAGTAGCAAGAATAAACAAATTTAAAAGCAAATTATCATACGGGGGTGTAAAAATAATTCTGTATTTCGAGGAATGTGTTGCACGGCTACCTTTTAAGTTAATTGTCTACAACCTTCATTATGAATTCGATTCAATTTATCCCCATATAAATACTTTTTATTGTAACATGTAAAATTAACTTATCCTAGGATGGTTGCCTGGAAGATATCGCTTTTTAGCGATAAGGACGCCAGAATTGTATTGGTTTTTCTGTTTTTTATAATGTTGCATTTTGTATTTTGTGGAATGCAATAAAGTATATTATTATTATAACTATTATGAAGATTAATGATAGATTAGATTCTCAATTTAAATACTATTATTAAATAAGACAACCATACCATTGAGAAACAAAGTAAACGCGTAGCGCAGGTCGACTTACCCGCGGTGCGTGCGTCCACAATAATTAATCATAATGAGAGCGGTGTCGCAACCCGCGGTGGTGCACGGTGGTGGGCCGCCGTGGTGGCCTTTACACCGCCGTATATAACCGCCCGGGGTCCGCGGGACCGCATCAGTCAGCCAACATGAAAGCCATAGTAAGTGTTCTTAGTCCTTAAAGTATACTATCATCTGACATATAGTTACAAGAATAAATGTTCACCATAAAAGTATCCAGTAGCGTAGCGTGTCCGTATCAAAAATAGTTTTAGGGGCCCGAGTGATGAGTAAAAATTTGCCGGGGCCCCATATAATTGGTAAGGCTAATACAGCGGTAGCTACGCTCCTGCAAGTATCGTCACTAGAACAGAAGCCAGTGAACAGCTTGCTACTGGATATTTACAGAAATGGGTTAAATAAGTGTAAAATATATCGGTACTAGAGTCAAATTCAGACTTATAAGTTAAGGATTGTGTGTGCTTAAATTCCAGCTTCAACACAAAATGCTGTCATAGCCAATGTTTCTGGAGTTAACGGTAGTTTTTGCTGTACCAAGTTCTTCTTCCGTCTGTTCGCATATCCTACCATTATCTTTCCTATCGCTTGTATTAGGTCATCGTGTAACGAAAAATATGTGTGTAAGGATCAGTTCACACTGAAATGAGACAATACGCGACGTAGCGCTGCATTTTTAAAAGTTGATTGGAAATTTGAAATTTATTCAGTACACAAATAGATACACGTTTCATTGCACAGCGGTCTAGTTTAACATTCGAACTCTTGCAATAAGGGTTTTTAAATTCGTGGCATCTGACAGCCTTTTGACACAACAAAGACCGTCGAGCTACCGAGCGCCGCCTGGTGACAGAAAAAGAATCAACAATTTGTACTGACTGTTTTTGATACCACTTACGCCACCAGATGACGCTTTGCATGCGTTGGGTCTGCCCCTTAACGGCAGAAAAAATATCGAATACCCTCATTATTAATGTGTACTTCTTGTGCAGTGAATAAAGTTTAATTTTAATCGCTATCTTAGAGCTAGTGTATCTAGTACACGATATATGGTAGAGTTACGTTTCCTGAGTCAGCCAGGTCTTATATGATATTCTTTACAGGTCTGCATCGTCCTGTTCGCCGCCGCCACCCTCGCCGCTCCTGAGGGCAAGCGTGACAAGCGCGGCTACCTGCACGGCTACCACGGCCTGGACCTGGGCCACAGCCTGGACTACGGCCACGGACTAGGCCACGGACTCGAGCTGGGCCATGGCTTCGGCCACGATTTCCACCTGTCAGCGCCTATCATCCACGCGCCCGCCGCCAAGCTCGTGTCGTATAATAAGGTCGTCTCTGTACCTAAGGTAAGACTTCATTCCGATATTATGCAATCAGTAGGAGACTATAAAGTATTGCCGCTACAAAGACTACAAAATCTAATATCTATTTATTTCTAAATATTAAAAAATAACCTAACCAAGAGCATATCAGGACATGTCTAAGGAGGGTTTCGTAACTATAAACGCGTAATATGTTTTTTTTTTTTTTTTCAAATTACTTCAAAAGTTAGGTACTGTCCGATTTGGTTAAAAAAAAATTTCCTAAATAGTTTTTAGCATGATCTATCAGCATAAAAAATTGCAAGTTTCTAAGTCTTATAGCTTAGAAATGCGAGGGGGGCCAACTTATAAATTCCACAGTGAGTGGCCGATTACTCGAAAATGGTTAACTTTATAAAAGAGTTATGTATAAACTTTACCTTTATTTTGAAAGACCATACCCCACACAATGGGATAGAAAGAAAAATATTATTATTTTATAATGCCAAATCCGAGATCTATACACAATCTATGATTATACCAAATGAATTGATTCTGATGAATGAATTCATTTATATTCATAATTACCGACGCAAGAAGCGCGGACAGATAGATAGACAGACGGACGGATAGAGCGAAACTATAAGGGTTCCTTAAGTATTTCGAATCCCTAAAAATTGACTGAATACAACAAACATGAAATTACAGCAAAATCACACTAGATTTCGAATCAAATTTTTTTTAAAACGTATAATTTTAAGATGTATTTAACTTAATTACCAAAACAATACGATACATAGTAAATAATACTTAGTTTTGTACAAAATCCAGGCAACTGAAAACATTTAATATAGCTACATACAAAAGACATCAACGGGCTCGACACGTTAACTTTAACATAATAATGATATATCGCTCGGAGCTCCTGTTACGTTGTGATCGCGTGATTTCGAGCTATGATCATATTTTTTCATTAGCGTCATAATTACCGTTTAACTTTATTATCACGCCGCCGATAATGAACTTCCGACGTTAGCTACGTGATGGAGTGTAGTTAAAAATTTACATACAAATTAGTTCAGACCCAGAACTGTTCTTGTGCATGAGAATAAGATTATAAATTCAAATTCAGAACAGTTTTATTTCCATATAGGTTAATAACATAGTATGGAATTGTCCCTTCGTGTTGCCTACCACCGGTTCGGGAACTAACCCGGCGAGAACTTGTAAGAAACTCGCACGGGGCCATTTTTTAGCAATACTTTTTCAATATTTAGTAATATAATACTATGATATTATATGAGATATTTCAATATTCGACTGAACTTTAACTTTATAATATTTTATATAAAACTATCAGTTAATTTCATATAACAACTAAAATTATAAATTATATATCTCATATTCATACAATGGGCTTATGTTATGTAAAGACTTTTTGTAAATGAGTAACAGTAATATCTACTTTAGAAATGTAGGGGTATTTTAATACAGTATGCTCTATATTTTGTTTTCTCTTCTTACCAGGTGGTGGAGGTCCAGAAGATCGTCTCCGTCCCCAAGGTGGTGTCTGTCCCCGAGGTGGTAAAGGTGTCCAAGATTGTAGAAGCACCCCACTACCACAGCTACTCGCACGGTCTCTCGCACGGCCTCTCTCACGGCCACTCTCACGGTTGGTGGTGATTTAGAGCAGTAGTAAAATAGACACAGATTAGAATACAAAAATTCCGAAGAATTCTGTAGCAAAATTAAGAAACATAAATTAATCTTGTACAAAATTTGAAGAACTCTACATGTAAATTCATCAAGAAACAAATGAATAACCTATGTACGATATAAAATGTTTACTGATGTACAAAATATGTAAACTGTGATAAGCCGAATGTAAAGATCATAAATTCGCTGTCGAGCGTCTGAGGCTCTCTCTACCAAAACTACTTAGTTGTAAGAAATAAAGTACCTTATTTTTATAAACATTGTGTATCAGTTCAACCTCTGAGTGTGACTAAACGGTATCTACACACGATCGACTGTTAGCTCACAAAAACTCTGATAAAACTCGTCTTCTATAAAAGATATATTAAAAAATCCTCTAATATCTACAACAACCGACTTTTACATCTAAAGCTCAGGTTATACAAAGTCAAGATTTGGTATATAGAAATCTTGTCTATGTATAATCGGAATGTCGGAAATGTCTGGAAGTATTTCCATGAGATTTAGTTTTGAAAAATCGATCTAGCTAGACCTCTTATATCTGGGACACTACGCATTTTTAAATATATATGTTACGGGTAATGCTAGAAGATAGAGTAAAATAGATAGAGGTTTATTTGGGTTTACCTAGGATTACCCAATCTTTGTGGATATAGTCCGAATATTTATTTATTTTCGGCGTTTACCCGTATACAACTAAGTTTACCCAACACTGGTTGGGTAATATTCGGTGTTGGTCTGAATAATAATTAAAATAAATTTTAATTCGGAATTTACCCATACTCACCTAGGTCTACCTAAGACAGACTGGGTAATGTTAGAATAATTAATGAAATTAAAAACCATGTGCATTTATAGCTTTTGTTTAATTGAAAAAACGTACACAAAACAATCATTGCTTTTTTATATATTGGTGATATATTTTCAATGTCAATCAGTTTATCCTGACACACAGAAAACTGATTCCTTGAGAACATTCCTTCGATAGTTCCACGTTCGTTTCCTAGCTTGTAAAGATCATCAGTAATTTCTATAACTGCTATAAGCACGTTCCGAAAATCTCCTCTTCCACTATCAGCATTATTATTACGACCAACACCAAACATTACCCAACCAGTGTTGGGTAAACTTGGTTATACACGGGTAAATGCCGAATATAAATAAATATTCGGACTTTATCCACGAAGCTTGGGTAATCCTAGGTAAACCCAAGTAAACCTAGGTTTACTCTATCTTCTAGCATTACCCGTAACATATATATTTTTTCTTTTGCCGCATAGTAAACTATGAGTGATTTCGATTTTTAAATGTCAAATCCGGTGGGCGGCTTGATAAGCGTTCGCAAATTGGTGTCTCGGGTTCGAATCCCGATCTATTCGATACCGAATATTTTAGTGATCCTTTTTATTGCTTTTTCTTTCATATTTATTTTAATAATTTTATCGTTCTACTAAAACTCCGAGTAAAGCTCGTTCTCTCGGGTGGGTACGATCTGTTAAATCTGATAAGTTCTGCTGGAGCGTGTGACTCGTGAGAACTCTACTCATGGTGTACTCGTGGTGTACTCGTGGTGTACTGGTGGTGTACTGGTGGTGTACTCGTGGTATAATGGTGGTATAATGGTGGTATCGCGTGACCGAAGCTATTACCGCTGCTACGGTTTTGTGGACCTTGACACGTCAAACTCTATCAATTGTACTTCCCACAAAATACCATACAATTTGATATAGAGCTGTGGATAAATCAACTACTTTGGGACCGTCCATTAATCACGTGATGTTTTAACAACTTTTTAGACCCCTCCCCTCCCCTGGTGATACGTGTGACGTTTTATATTACCCCCCTTCCCCCACCTAAGATCACGTGTATTTTTTGTACATAGTAAGCAGGTCATGTTTGAAGAAAAACTTTAACTTATAAAACAATTTAATCGAATAATTTAAGCAATTAAGAACTATACGAGTCATTTGTCTTGTAAGTATTTAAACAACATTACGAATCTACAACCGATAATAATTTCGGTATGCATAGACTAGATTCAAAAATTAATAAATGTGATGTCTCCTTAAGCCCCCTCCTCCACAAGGGGAGGTTAGGTTAGGTTACTCCACAATACTTGGTGATTTTTCTCGGACCCCCCCCTCCCCCTTTAGGCATCACGTGATTAATGGACGACCCCTTTACAGTTAATTTTGAGGTCTGAGTGAGTTCCTAAGAGTACTCAAATATCGCTAAACGAAATCTCTACAAAAAGCTAGAACTGTTTAACCCGAGGTCAGTTTTTAATATTGAAACACCAATAACAGAAAGGTTATACTTAACTGTTAACCATAAATCGCTACTAACATTTAACAGTAGGTTATTGAAACAGGTCGTGAGAGGAAACAGCGGTCGCCTAGTGGTCGAAATTCGACAATATTACACAGCTCTTTTTATGCGAAATTCTATCAAGCAGATCGATACTTATATATTCACACCGAGCTTTGTTCGCGCTTCTAGCAGATTTAAAAAAAATAAAAAGAATTACAAAAATATTAATCTTGGTCAGTGACCGGGATTAGAACCCGAGACAATTTGCCAAGAAAACAAAAATGGCAGTTTGGTATGCTTGTGTATAACAAGCATTCCAAACTGCCATTCGGATTGACATGAATAGAGCGAAAAATAATGATATACCTATTGTTTCATGACGAAAGGAAAAATTTATACATAATACATATAGCTAAATCAATTTAGATCCCCCAAAACTCCCTGCGTACTTTTCATACGATTCATAACTTTTATCACCCTTTTTTACCCCCTTATGGTAGTTAAATTTTGAAAAATCCATCCTTAGTGGATGCCTATTAGTGGATGTGATACTTAGGGTTTAGCCTGTACGTTGATATATCAGTAAATCAGCTTTGCCTTTTATAATTATACCCCCTTACTTATAAACGCTGTATAAGCTTTGATTAGTTATACAGTGTTTTGTCTCCTTCTATCGAATTCAAAATATTACTTGTGTGATGTGAACAAAACACTGTATAACTATCAAAGCTTATACAGTGTTTATTAGTAAGGGCCATATTATATAGATAGAAGGTATCGATTTTGCATAACCATTTAAACTTGTGAAATGTATCAAATACGATCATTTATTATATTATGTATAGTGTAGCACGGATTAATGTTACGGTGACGACACCACAGGTTACTAATATATATCTGTATTATCTATGCCACAGGTGCCGGAGATTGTCCGATGTGCGGTCGTGATAATTTCATGTTTAGCAGTAGCCAATGTACAGAACAACCATCGTGCACTATCAGGGAATCTAATTCATAAGCAGTATAATGTTCGCATAATTTATTTGTATTATAATGACGGTATGCAGTTACAATACTAAAATTATCACTGACATGTCAGGTTGTTATCGTACTAATAACATAATACGAACAAATGAAAGTAGTTCCCTGATAGTACATATTTTTAATGTCTCTAAATCTAGCACTGAACACGAAGTATCTCGAAAGATATTAAAAATATACTCAGGTTTGGTCATCGATGTAAGCGATTAAAACGACCAAATTGCTTATCAATAATTTTCCATAGCTGTACGTCTTTGGTTTGTAAACATATTCATTGGTTAATTTAATCAAGCTTAATTTACTTTGGCCCATATGAGAAGATTAATGGTTGTACCCAACTACCCAGTAATGTATAGATAAGTGGGGGTTTTTTGTGCGGGTCCGCAACTCCAGAGAGGTCACGAGACAATTCGAATCGCCCTTCGTTTTATGCGATCCAGAGGAAGCTGGTATGTTGACACAACACAACTGTCCAGAGATGAGAATGTATTCCATGTGAGGTCGACCCTGCGCCTTACAGAGCTGTAAACGCTGGATCGGAGAGAAATTCTGCTTCGACCTGTTTGTAACACCAAGCTTCTTGGAGGTTAACTTGGCCTTACTCTCGAGATGACATCGGAACTGAACCTCGATAGATGTGTCAACAGCAAGTATTCCAATGGTGGCTGAGGCCGTTATGGACGTGCTTTCAAAAAGTGGACATACGAACATTAGTATATTTTTAGGAGTGAACGCGCAAGCTTATATAATTATGGGTTTGAATCAGACTAAATGAAGTTCCCATGTAGAGATTTTTGTAATTTGTTGTGGACATTATGTCAAGATCGTATCTATGAATAAGCTAAAGTTTTCGATATCAAACAATACGTTATGCGATGTGTTTGTGTGATTATATCCTGTCAGATCTCCGTAATATCATAAATGGCCTTATTCTGGCGAATAAATGAAGCTCTCTCTAGCAAGAAGAATCTAGGATTACAATTTAACCCTAGAAGGTCTGTCTTACATTTTAACTTATGCAAAGTTTACATGTAAAATTACTCAACCCTAAACACAACTACTATGGAATTTTAAAACTAGACAAGGCTGGAAGTATTGCAGATGCCTCCACATAAACTGTAGTTTGTATTCCACACGGCGCCGGCTGTGCGGCGCGTTTGAACTTAGTTTTAACAGGTTTTGAAAAACAACGTGATGAAATTGGCAACTTCTACTAGCAACGACTTACTTTAAGCCTTAAATCTGGTATGACTACTGTTACCATATTATTCAACAAATTAACTTTGATCATGAGTATTATGTAAGTGAAAGAATTTTTCGAAGACTATGGTAAAATCAATTCAATACAATAATGTCCTTTATTTTATTCCTTTACAATTCATACAACTTGAAATGCTGTTTGCTAAAAGAAACTAAGATACTGCTACTAAGATATAAGATAAAATGCGAATGAGTTACGCCAGTCCGCAATGCTTGACGGTTATGCGTGAATTTGATTTATAACTTACTAATCTAATAAAGAGGTAAAGTTTGTTTGTTTGGTTGGTTGCATTGAAATGGCTCCGAAACTACTGGACCGATTTGATGAAATTTGGCACAGATGTAGAGTAGACCACGGGGGCTACTTACCACATAGGCTACTTTTTATCGCGGAAAAATTTACGGTTTCTGCGAAATTAAATTTGCGCGCACGAAGTCGCGGGCAACATCTAGTAACTTATTAATTAAAAAAAATATACAAAAATGCTGTTGATGAAGATACGCTTATTGAACCGTACAACTCCCATTTTAATAATACTATGTGCTTACAAAATTGACCAATATAGAGAGTTAAAACTCTTAGTTAATTCTAGAATATATGAGTGGGTGGGACATCTAATGCCGACCGCGTCCAGTCCAGCCGTAATTGTATACCATTTACTGTGAAATAGTTTAAATACGACACGTTTGTGGCCGGTACTGCGCTTGCGCAACCGGTCGTTAATTCAGAACAGCTAGTTTTGGCTCATCGTGACATCATAGACTTCCAATGGAGCAACTTTATTGCAATTCTACAAGAAATGCCCTCCCTTGACCAGTGTTAGTAAATAATATTAATCCTGTAATATCTACTTTCTAAGACACCACAGTAGGAAGCTAAATGCCCAACAGTAGTTTTATTACATCAGGATCTGAGTAATATTCATCAGATTTTTTTTTCTTTACTTACTTACTTACTCCGAACTTACAAATTTTACCACCCTTTTGTGTCAAACTAGGCAGCCAACAACTTTGAACTTCTCTGGAAACTCGCGACAGACTCGTACAGTTTATACTCCTCTACATCAGACCGACCTACAAAAACTAATTAGGTACCCAGGAAGCGGGTTACATCCGAATACAACACGCATTGGAACTGGGAAGTTGGCAGCTGTCCGCTTGGCTGAGCACGGCGGGGCGTAATTAGCACAAGTAGAGGCTGGTCACCGCCACATCGGTGCTGGAGCTCCGCACGGCTGGTGCACTACACAGCTGAGAACATGGACTACACTGTGAGTACTTGCTTGGATATTTGATGGAAAACCTCCGAGACTGGTCACCTGACAAGAAAGATGATCTATGTATGTATCTGATGGGCAAAAGTCGGACCTGCGCCTGATCTCTCGCCAGTCGTGTCGGTTATCCGTCCCACTGGATTATGACTTTATGAGAGTAAAGGAAGAGAGAGAGCTCTTGTGTACTGCGCACACACTTGGGCACTATATTCCTGCATAACTGGCCTGGTTTGGATGAAACCGGTCACCGTCACCGAAATCGGTGTGGAGAGCTATTATTATTACTTGTTTTGATGTTACCAACTAGTATATATCTGTATAATCTATGGTTACCAGTGTCAGGTCCTTACAGTAGGTGCTCGGACCACTACAGCTACAAGTATGGATTACGCCGTAGTACTATTGCCCTGACGGTCAATACGTGTGAGTTCCCACAGGAACTACGCTGTGATTATTATTGCTGAATGCTGCCCGACCTCATATTATGCTAAATAGCAGTTTGCTACCAACTGCTGTGTATGCATCTACTTTTAGCACATATCCATGATGATATGAATCTGTGATAATGTGTTCATGGCACTTGGAATCAGCAAGCGCATATATAATAGTGATTGCTACTGAATCTCCATATCACTTATGTATTTATATTTTTTATAGATGGAATTGAATTAGCCTCCAAAATTATGTTTTAGCATAATTTTTTTATTATGTACCTATCGTTATTAATATCTGTCCCACGTTCGTCAGGTCGTGTCCCACAGTCCACAGTACATTACATCCTCCTCTGTTCCAGCTCCATATCCTGCTGCTATCGTTCGCGGTGTGCGCAGGCGCATACCAGTCGTACGAGCCGTATGGCGTGATACTGCAGCCCCGCGCGGGGGGAGCTCCCCGGGGGGCGGCGACGCTGCCCGCTGACCTGCTGGACGAGTACGAGCCCTACGCGTACGCCGCTATGCCCATGCCGGCGATGCAGGTCAGACATTTCCGTATACTTGAAATACAGCCTCCGTGGTCTAGTGGTTAGAGCGTGGCTCTTGATTCGGGGGTCGTGGGTTCGATTCCCGCATTGGAACAACAAAAAATGTTGTTTCCAAGTTTGGTTAGGACAATGCAGGCTGATCACCTGATTGTCTGACAAGATGATCTATGCGTCGGATGGGCATGTAAAAAGTCGGACCTACGCCTGATCTCTCGCTTGTGTCGGTTATCCGTCCCACTGGGTTACGAGAGTAAAGGAAAAGAGAGTGCTCTTGTGTAATGCGCACACACTCGTGCATTACAAAATTACTCCTGCGTAACTGGCCTGGTTTCAATGAAACCGGCCACCGTCACCGACTTAATACTTGAAATGGAGTTTCCGAATTTTAAATCACCCATATACTACCATCAGCTCTCTTTTTTTTTGTGACACTTAATGGCTCTCACGATCGACAGTGTTCGTGTGACAGCTCGTGAAGTATCTCTTACCATCAGCACACTGTCACTGGTCTGTAACAGCACTTAATCGGTCAAGGTCAGCGTAATCATTATTAAGCCGAAAAACCTCATCTCAATGGGTAGTCCATCTATAACAATATTTCCCAAAGTGGGCGATAACGCTCTATTGTGGGTGCTGGAAGTCTAGAGGGTAAGGGTAAGAAAAAAGGTGGGGGCGCTAGAAAAGAACTGATTTTTAAAGTGGGCGTTAGACGGAATAAGTTTGGGAACATCTGATCTATAATAATCTGTTTTAAATGTCTTTCCAGATACTGCATGTGATGACGCCGCCGCAGCCGAAGCCGCAGCCGGTCCGGCGCAGGCGCCGCCCTACACCGCGTCCCGTTGTACCCGAACCAGTATACTCCGAGGAGCAGAGCTACGAGCAGGAGGCAGCAGACGACGCCACTGTACTGGTGTACGCCCGCCCTAACCGCCACGGCGGGTATACCTACCGCCGGCCCGCCGCACTACCCGCTGTCGCGCACGCTACCGCCCCTGCTCATATACCGCCCTTTGTCGTTAGGATACACAAGTATAGGCTCAACACCGACCGATAGATGGCGTTGATTCGATGCGGCGATTGTATAGTTAGCTTTCGATTGTTTATCATAAGTTTTTTGTACAAACACGTACAAAACAGTTGTATGATACTAGTTATAGCTAAAGCCTAAATCTACCACATAATATTATTATGTTCTTACTAAGGCCTGCAGGGCTAACTGCAAAAATTAAAAAAGTAAATCTATAATACACTTTGGTTAGGTACATTACTTACACGCATTTTTTCGATTTCATTTCTAAACAGTAAACCGGGTTAGCTATTAAGGCGTGACTCCTGTTCGAAACATTACACAGAAAACATGAAACATTGGGGCGTGGCTATACACATTTGTCTAGGAATAGACAATGTTTTTGTTTTCGGAGACGGACGAAAAACATTCCCGCGCGGGTAGAGAGGGGAAGAAATGTTTCATTTCATAACTAGTGTTCATATCGTTCACATGACACCTTGGTACAGGTTTTTTAGGGTTATAGTTTTGCTTGTTGTGTTTTTTGTGTTTGTTTTTGTGATCGCTCATAATATACGGCCTGACTTAATTAAAAAACACAAATTTTGTCAGTTTTCAATAGAAATGCGTAAAATGGCGCACATATTTATGAGTTGAAAAAAATACTTTTATGAAACACCTAAAGTGGCCTTTTCAGAACCCCTCTTTTCTCCTAGATTCTTCACCTACAATCACTAAAACTGTAAGCGCTAATACGTCTTCCTCGTCGGAACTTAGATCGTGTCTGGACAAAATGTTTTGTTTCGACCAAAAACATTTTCTGTAGCTGGAGACAGCTTGTGTATGAAAACAAATGTTTTTGTTTCATGTTTTCTGTGTATTGTTTCGAACAGGAGTCACGCCTTTAGGTTTTCATTGCTTGTATTTTGTAAAATTAAATTACCTACTTTGTAAGTGCGCGCTACGCTGTTCTACCTATAATATTAAAATTATTAGTTAGTTATTAAAATAATATCGTTATTTATTAGTAATACGAAATTAAATAATACATTTTAATTGCACACGCGTATCTAGTGTAAAAAATAATTAGGTATATAATTGTATAGTAATTTATTACAATAATAATTTATTTATTTGTGTTTAATGTGTTTTGTTACCGTAAAATATATTGTATATATAAATAACGTGTTTTATTTATGATATTCATTTGATTAAATATTAGGAAGCGATCGATATAAATGGTATAGACTGTAGCTAGTATTAGGTGCGAAATACTTTCTTACAACAATAATTATTAGTAAGACTGGTATAAATAATGAGAGGAAGAGAGTATGACAAATCGCGACTCCATATTCCATAATAATAAATGATATAATATTATGTAGTCGCTCACTTTGCTTAAACTATTAATTATAACATGTAATCTAAAATCTTCATGTGTCTTTAGCCCCTCTCGTTATTTATAAAAGTTCCAAAATTAATAACTCCCCACACCGATGTCGGTGACTGTAGCCGGTTTCAGTGAAGCCATGCCAGCTACGCAGGAGTTATTTTTATAGTGCCCAAGTGTGTGCGCAGTACACAAGAGCACACTCTCTTCCTTTACTTTCGAATCCTAGCGGGACGGATAACCAACACGACTGGCGAGAGATCAGGCGGAAGTCCGCAGGCCCTTCCTACGTATGGATCATTTTTCTGTTCAAATAATAATCAGATGACCAGACTGCATTGTCCTAACCAAACTTTGAAACCACATTTTTTGTTGTTCCAACGCAGGAATCGAACCCACAACCTCCGAGTCGAGAGCCAAGCTCCAAACCACTGGACCATGGAGGCTGTTGAGTTATAAAATTATCACATCAAGAAAATGGTATCCGTGACAATGACCGCTTTCACCGTCAGCAGCAGTCGTGCAGGACGTAAACATAGTCAGATGCCGGAACAACATTATAACATCGATTAATTTATGCCAAATACTCGCCCACTTCCATATTCACGGCGACCACGCGTCACCACTCGGAAGGAAAACCGACCGTGACCGATTATTGTAATTAAAAATATTTTACTGCTGACATGCAATCTTTTACAATTTTATTGTTCTATCAAAAGATAATAATATTATTATTATGCAGACTTCCTCACGGTCCAGCCTGCATATCCCGCACTAGGCTAAAGTCTGAACAACTTAAGGCCCTTCCCCGAGCAAAAGACCTTGAGGCGGTCAGCCGCATAACTCAGTTGAAAATTTTTCACATAACTTAGTTCAAAATTGACCAAAAAAAAAAAATTTAAACGGCGAATATCTAGCTTATGAAATTGCCTATCTACTGGTGTGTGTCCCAAATAAAGTTTACTTGTAAATACTATGGAGACGCTGAAACTATAATTCAATGAACATTCAATTATAGTTTCAGCGTCTCCATAGTATTTACAAGTTAATTTTATTTGGGACACACACCAATAGATAGGCAATTTCATAAGCTAGATATTCGCCGTTTAAATTTTTTTTTTTTGTCAATTTTGAACTAAGTTATGTGAAAAATTTTCAACTGAGTTATGCGGCTGACCGCTTCAAGGTTTTTTGCTCGGGGGAGGGCCTTAAAGGCAACCAAAAAAAAGGATAATAAAGTTCAATGAACGTAGGAGTTTTGGCGAGATAAATGTGTGTTACTTCGGTTCTTAATGTGTAATATTGGTAGACTACTAACCAATAAATATCCGGTAACGTGCACAAGAGGTACAACTTTTAAAAGCGTGCTATTTAGTGTTTTCTTTATCCCAATCCACTGACTTGACTCATTGATTGCACTGACAATTTATTTGAACTTTGATTAAAATTTGGACTTAACGATTAAGAAAAACTAGGTATTGAAAACTTATAGAAAAATTCTATATTATATTTTCGCGCCTTTTAAATTGACAATCGCAATGGTTTAAGCTGTATATTTAGAGAAAAAAAACTCATTGTCAAACTTTCACTCAAATTCAAAAACATAACCTCAAAAGTTTCGTAATTCAAAAGATAAATACAAGATTTTGCGCCAAATTTATATTTTGTTGTTGAATTGTTAATAAACTTATTAAACTATAAAAGCAGAGAACAATGCCTCGAGTCAAAATTGATTATATAGTGAGTTTTAGCAGTGAGGATAAGGCAAGTATTGTGTGGATCATCTTAAATACAAAATATTAATAGAAGTTACTCTTAAAATTTTTTTGCTTTTCACGATCCCATTAATGATTAATAGGTAGAATACCGTTTCTCATTCTCAGTGGCATTTATTCCATTTTCCGCTTGATTGACATAGAAGCTAAACACGACATCTTACAGCTGTACAAATAAAAGCTTATTAATTTGTACTGTCTCAACCCTCAATCGCTATTTTCAGGACAACCCAGCCAGCAACTTGCTGTCGTGGGAGATAAACAAAAAGAAATGGCTGTGTAAGGAATGGGAGCCGTCCTGTTCAGTTGTGTTGCAGCTGGCCAAGGCTGTTCAGGTGACTTCATTTATACCGCTGAATACATTAATGCCGACCATTTGATGAAACGATTTTGTATGTATAGTATAAATACAGCATCGTTTATGTATAGTATATGTAGTTGTGTATGTATAGTATAAATACAGTGTTGTTTCTCAACCTTTTTTATGTCACGACCAACGAAAAAGCCAGAATTAAGTATAAAGTTTTGCGACCCCGTCATGATTTTTTTCAACATTTGATATATTATAAAAGATTTGTTCGAAAAATGAGTATATTGTACGCTTATATAGTTTGTATTTTTTTATTTTTCAACAGACTGCGACCCCCTTCTAAAACAAACTTGACCCCCCCAAGAGTCACAACCCACTGGTTGAGAAACGAGCGAGATACAGTGTACAGCTGTGGAAATAGTGTCTAACATACATTCAATGTAGATAAAAATACCATCATTCCACTTAACAAGTTTAATCATATGATTGGGAAAATGGAGTCCCCTCAGTGTGTTCACTGTGGTGTCACGGAAGACTTAATGCACTTGTTGGTGGATTGTGACCAAAATCGTGACCTCAGAAGTCGGATGTTCCCGAAGAATTTGTTTGGGGAACTAATTAATATTATTTTGGCATCGCCTCTCTCTAAGGATGTCCGTTTGTTAATTAAATTTTATGTATTATCTGTGAAGGGTCTCACTTGAATACATTATTGTCTTTATTAATTTGAATAAAATTATGAGGCTGACATAGATGCCAAGTGCACCATAAGCCTCATCAAATATATTGATAAAAAAATAATAAAAATCCTATAAGATATTGGAGCCCTACACACACAAAGTTCAGGCTGTGGCAACATCAAACCCTAGCTCTGAAATGAACATGTAGATTCACGGGGCTCACAGTCTGATCTGGCATGTCAATGCAAACACATTTACCAAAGTTTTATCTGCACACTCGCCTAAATATGATAGACGCCTGACTGAAATTTTAAATAAAAACTATTAAAATAGTAATGATCCATAAAAATTTGCAGCTGTGAGTTTATACTGATTGTGTACACAAATGATTTCCAGATAGAGTCAGTGAACATTGGTGTGCACCACGCCGCACTAGTGGAGGTGCTGGTCGGGCTGTCGGAGAAACCCAATGATCCTTTTGAGGTAAGACAAATTTGATGTTTTAATTTGAGTACCTGGGTAACCGAGCTTCACTCTAGATGAGAGATGAGAAAAAAAATCACATACCTAAATATTTTACCAGGGTTCAAACCCACCACAATCAGAATTTCCGAACAACGCAAAAATTACACATAATATGCATACCAAACTCAATTTTTTTTTCAAATTTCAAATTCTTTATTCACACACACACAAAAAATATATACAAATATTAATAATACATAATTAAATAATATACCTATATCACGTCGATCTAATCCCGTTCTAAGTAGAACTTGTGTTACGGGTATCAGATGACGAATATAATTATATTTTATACAATATATAATAGAATTAATTTATACTAATAACAATATATAGATACAAAATAGTAATATTATACATAACTATATTAATATATACACCACGACTATCTAGTCCCGTGCTAAGATTAACTTGTGTTACGAGTACCAGATATATCAGGTATATATTTTATATTATAACTACTACTATACATATACTATTCTAAAACTATAATCTACACTCACACTCACTAACACACATGTTTATCACGTAAAGTCGGCGTCGTGATGCGCGCTTCATTAGGGAGCCTCCCCCTAAACCTTCGGTAGACCACGTCCGTCGGCCAGAATTCCTCCACCTCAAAGGTCGGTAGAAGATGCGTTGGTACTCTCACCACAAAGGAACTAAAGTTAACCTTGTGGCGAGACTCCAAGCGTTCGACCCTTAAGGTGAAAAACGTCTTCTTCCGGATGTAGTCCACTACGTCCTCTACTGTCGTGGACCAGTGCAGGCGGGACACGTATAGCGGCGTTGCGGGTACCTTACACCGCAGACGCTCCTCGGGTCCGCTGGATGCGGTGCCGCGGTGGTTGCGGACGGCGGGCTTCCTCTTCTTTCTTCTCTCCACCAGTGTGAAGCCCTCCTCATCGCACTTCCTGCACTCGTCCTTGTCGAGTCGAAGAGGTTCAGCTTTGCGGCCCTCTTTCACCCCCCTCGTCTTCACCCGCGGAGGCGGCGCGGGGCAAGCAGCGACGCTTGCATATTTTTTCGGCTGAGTCAGTGGACTCAGTTTCGACTCGACCGCAAGCGGCGAGCTGACGGCGGCGGTTGCTGACCCGTACGATTTCGCTGACATGCAAAACGACGAGTCAAACTGCGCTCCGCGACGCATGTTTACCGAGTCTATCGGATGCTCGGGTGACCTACATAATGAATTATTACTTTTAAGTTGTAATCATTCACTACGCAACTCACTGATTCAATGACAAATTCCGAGGCATCCAATCTTCCTCGCATCTCGTCCAGCTCTGCCTTCATGATGTTGAACTTGTTCAGCAGGCTGGAGACGTTGACGTTGTCCGCAGATACTGCCGGCAGCTCCTTAGCTACAAATACCGGCACGTCCGCTGGATTCGTCCGCTTGAGCAGGGTGATAATGTCCTGCAAGCTTCCGTCGCTCCCATCTCTCCTTCGAGACGTCATCTGCGCGGTCTTACCGAGCGCTTCATACAGCATCAGCTTGCCCTTGCAGATCTCCTCGCTGGTGTAGGTCGACTTGCAGAGCTGCACGATGCTGTCCTCGTCCATGGCGTTGATGACGTGTTGTATGAACGCCAGCAGCTCGTTGGCTACGAGCGCCATGATGACGTGCAACGGCTGTGAGCCGTGCGACTCGCGAAATATTAATTATTAATTAATATTTGCTACGTCATGTGTCGTAAAGTGGAGCACGACCGTTTGCTAGCACGACTGCCAATCGAACTGACATATTAGAGTCAAAATATTGATATATTGTGTCACGACAAAAGGAAAAATATACATAACTTACAAATGCGCAGTTTTCCAGGGATACCTATCGATAGTTAGATCGATTTTTCTCCTACAAAACTCTGCATGCAAAATTTCATGAAAATACTTGCGGCCGTTTCTGAGATTACGATTAGCTTAGCTTGTACACAAGATTAGCTTGTTTAAAGTATAAGATATACGAGCTGTCAATGACTACATACTGGCTAGCTACATTGTTAGCTAGTGTTAAGACTTTAGTGACTTAGTTAAGAGTTATAACGCTTCTTATAATCTCTTTTTTCGGGATTTCGGGGAAATTCGGGAGCTATAATCTGGTAAACTGTGCAATAGAATTTAATTGATAGAGCTATTTCAAAGGAAGCTTTTAAAAATTACATTACTTTATTGCGCTTAGAGCTCCGTGGTCTAGTGGGTAGGCAGTTTGATTCGCACTCGAGAAAGTGCAGGTTCGAATTCCAGGTTGTGGCATGAACCAATGAGACTTTCAGATCTCAAGTACATTATACAGACGCTCCAACGGTGAAGAAGAACCCGAGTTGGCTCCAGACGTATTGACTAATCATTCCTCTGGACTGTTGTGAAAATACCGTATGTGCTTGAGCAACCATACAATATTTAAAAAACTGACTGTCCCAGGCACTACAGTATTTCAAGAGTGGTTACTTCGCTCGGAGAATACTGTGTAAATCGTCCAATAAGGATGAAAAGGCCTAAGTTTTTTTTCCTTGTTGCCAATATCTTGTTGAGTTAGATCAACTTATTAGAGGTATTTAAGTTGTAACTTTGGTAAATGTCTCGTAAAGCTTGTCTATGTGTATCTGCACAGGTGCTGGTCCCCAGCTGTATGTTCGTGAGCGCGGCGGACAGCCGGCGCGGCGAGGGGGCGGAGCGCGTGCGCGGGTTCAGCAGGGACCAGCTGAGCGACAAGCGCGCGGGCCGCTGGGACCGCGTGCGCGTCGTGTGCTCGCAGCCCTATAACAAGCGGGTGCAGGTGTGTTACTGTGTAAAGAAACGCAGACAGTATACATAGCCACTCTGACATTGGCAACTCACGGAGGCCGCCATAATTATAATTATGGCGGCCTCCGTGAGTTGCCAATAAATGAAAAATGCCGGAAGAAGAATAAAAGCGATTGTTTGCCAATAACAAAACCGTGTCGTGAGTCGTGACGCGTCACGCGACCATGAAACTAAAGTCTCAACGCGCCTTAAGATATTTCACTTCAAATTCAAAACACTATTTAGCTTTAATTTCAGCAAATATTTAATATTCGAATAGTTTATAGTAAACAGCTGATTAAATAACATTCACAAACAATTAATTCTAAAGAGTTGTTACGCTATAATCTTACGAAAGTTAATATTTGACAGTATGGCCTGACCTTCGTACACATACACAGCAGCGAGAGCGAAGGCGGCGCAACACCCCAGAAAGCACTGGACCCCAAAACAACCGATCTGGACCCTGCAGCCAAAGTTCCGGACCCCCAGGCGAAAGTTGCGGACCATCCGGCAGCGCCAGGCCCCTTATCACGATTGTTAGGACTGGACACGTATTCATCGGATGATGATGACTTTCGGCCCGGAGAACTGTTCGCTCAGAGAAACACTAATACTGGTCAGCTCATACAATTTTATTGATATTTCTAATAAGAGTTGCCATTATCTTTGTAGCAAAAGTTCAAATATTATGGAAGAGCACTGTATCAAACGTATGTAGAGAAAAATTGAAAGCATTTGTCACATGCTCACAAAAATAAAATAAACAAGTAACATCTCGTGGCAATCTTTAGAACTCCTACACTTGTTAACTTTATAATTAGGGGATATTAATGGCTCGATTTTCACCGCACGGTAAAATCCAGCCGTGTATATGACAATTCGACTAGGTCGCAAGACCAATTTTCCCAACTAAAATGACAAGGCAAAGGCCGCACGCCGAAAATCGACCATGTGGGATGCATAAGTGTGTCAAGCCACTAGATGTCACTTGTGTCTCAATCTCACTAGACTTAGCTCATTTTAATACAATAGGTAGTGGTAAAGAATGGTTCAAAAACTTTGCAACCGCGATTGCCATTAAATAGAAGAAGAAGAAGTAGTAGTAAGACTTATCACTATATTACGTCTAAACTCTAATCCCTTTAAACTATACAATACATGTCTTGAATGTCAATTTCACCAATACCTGTTAAAGTTAATTGTTGATTAAATAGAAGTGTTTTACCTGAAATAAAACACATATTAAATACTTACCTTAGTTAAAGTTTACAACCTTGAGAGTGGCACTTCCAGTTTCCATCACATCCCTATGTCCTTTTCCTTCCTATATCTCCTATACCTCTATCTATCTCGCTCGCACATCCCCCCACCAGGTAGGTCGTCGAGCTGCATTGCAAGCTGCGACATGTTCCTCATTGAGTCGAAAGGAACCGCCAGGCAGATTTTTAAAATTTGTAAACTTTAACTAAGGTAAGTATTTAATATGTGTTTTATTTCAGGTAAAACACTTCTATTAAACACTTGACCGTTAGTTAAAGTTTACAACCTTGAGACCTGTTTGTTATCGCCTGGTGGGTAAATTAAACCTGTATTAAGACGCCAATGTGATCTAATTAGGCTGAAAGTTTAAAGAAAGTTTATACCTTACACTTCTGTAATAGAATTAATATTTAATTAAAAAAGAATGCTGTAATGGTACAAAAACTTATATTAAAAATATTTTGTGCGAGAGTACTACAAAATTCAATAAATAATCAATCAATAACATTTATAACTTATTAATCATTAAATAAGAACAGAAACTTTACTTCACAACGAAAAATGAATAAATTGTTATTATTAATTAGACTGGATTAAGACATTTTTAGAATAAATGCTGTACAAACCAGCCTAAGTTACAATATGGAAAATCAGACATATTTGTAAGGTAATTTTTTTTTTTTTTTTTTTTTTAATAGTATGTTGATGTCAAGTTATGATCTAGATAATCTTCAACATATTTTATGTAGGTAAGTTTGTAGTTTCATTATAAATAACATAATAATGCAAAGTTTACTGAAACTTTTACAGTAAAAATTTAAACAGGATTAAACAAAATTATATCCTCATTACTAACATTGGATGTTACTTCTTTGCAGTAAAACCTTGTAAATGTTGCTTTTGATCTCCAGTTTCCTCCAGAAAGGATGTCATCAAGCGGACAGTTACTTTCCCATTTTTTTGAAGCGACAGCCGATCTCAGGCTTCCTGGGGTTGCTATCACTCCTGCTTCTAATAAAAGCGATTTCACCCAACCTGCTATGAGTGTGCGAGAGGCGGCTTTTGGTGTGCCCCGAATGTTAAGGAATAAATTTGAAATTCCTGCTTGCTGTCGTCTTTCCTGTAAAAGTGTTTTACATAGCTTTACCCAAAACACTGGGTCAAGATTTTTATTCTCATTATTGGAGTAAAGTCTCCATCCAGACTGTCTGTATGCGGCAGTGTCTGTTTTGGACCCAAACACAGGCCATAAGACCAAAGAATCGTTCTCCTCTGAGTAATGTTCTGAATCGGTAGCTAACAAGGTTAAATCATGGACCCTACGACCAGAGCAAAGTAGTAACAGAGTTGCCGTATGCCGAGAAGAAGCAAATATACTAGTCTCGTCCACATTTTGAGTACGTAAGTATGCACTTAAAACGTCTATATCCCAAATAACCTTCTTTTGAGCTATAGGTCTTTGTAAGGCTATAGCTTTTAAAACATGACATACTAGCGGATGTGAACTCAAATTACTAGCATTATAAGTATTGGTTAAGGTGGCTACAACGGACTTATGAAGGTTAATTGTGTTATAAGCAAGTTTATCCACGATATGCAAATCTGCCAAATAACGAGCAAGAATTTGTCCTGTTGGTGCTAACGGATTTATCCCGTGTTGTTCCGACCATTTTAGCCATCTCTTCCAAGCCACCGTATATGTTTTTCTTGTAGAAGGGCGCCAGGAGGCTTGAAGCAATTTAACCTGGTCCTCATTCCAGTCTCTTAAGTTCTGAGTCCACCCCCACACTTCCATACTTCTATTACCATCTCCTGGACTTTGGGAGGTGGCAGGCCTGTTGCTGTGTCGATCAAACAGTGTTGGAGATTTTTTATTGTGAAAGGTGGTGCTATTGCTCGATCCTTCAGGTCTGGTCTCCAGAACGCTCGTTCCCAACGGGGGACTACCAGAAGGTAGATTCCTTGTGCATGGTTCAGGTGTTCCAGGACCTTCGGAATAAGGTATGGTGGGGGGAATACCCATGCCATGGGAAAATTCCACATCTGGGAGAACGCATCGTGAAACATGGCAAGGTGGTCCCTTTGGTCTAGTGACACATAATTCATGACCACCTTCGCCCGTTCCGACGCGAACAGGTCTATCGAGGGAACTCCGAACCTTTGGAATACTCTCTCTGTGCCCTGGGGAAGTAGATGCCACTCGGGTGGAGGCCGATGACGAGAGAGATGGTCTGCGTGACTGTTGTATTTGCCTGGAATATGTTGGGCTTCTACATAAATCTTGTGCTTTTCCAATAGGCAAAATATTTTCTTTGTCAGTTCCATCAAAGGTGCCGATTTGGTTCCCCCCTCTCGTCGAAGAAAAGCTATGACTGTCTTGTTGTCGCATTGCACAAGGATTGTCGAATTGCTCAGTTGTGGACAAAAGATCTGCAGGACCCTCAGGATTGCAATCATCTCCTTTTGATTGCAATGTAAGTTCATCTCCCGATCCGTCCATTGACCTGATATACTGTGTCCGTCCAACTGAGCTCCCCACGCGACATCTGATGCGTCTGTCGTTAGAAAATGTTCTGCAGGTGGAACGTGAATCATTGATTCGCGATGACAATTTTCTAACCACCACCTCAATTCCTTTTGCGACACCGTTGGCAATGTCATAACATTTGTTCCCTCTTTTAGGGCTCTGTTGAGGAATGACAAGGTTCCTCGAAAGTGTAACCTGCCGTATGGAACTGTGAAGCTCGCAAAATTTAAAATGCCTACTAGGCTCTGAAGGTTTTTGGAGGTTATGTTCACTTCTCGCAGAACTGCCCTTAGACGAGATTGTAAATGTAGTATTTTCTGGTCGGGTAGCACTTTCTTGTTTCGCCATGGGTCCCAAAGGATACCGAGGAACACCAATTTCTTTTGGGGGCTCGTCACTGACTTTTGATAATTTATTTGCCATCCCAAAAATTTTAGCCGTTCTAAAACGATCTGGACATGGATTTTGAGTATTTTGTAATCTTGGTGTGCTACTAGAAAATCGTCCAGATATACTAGGACTCTGATACCTTTGTCCCTTAGCGTTTGGGCCACCCAATTGGAAAGTGCTGCAAAGATCTTTGGGGCCGTACTGAGACCGAACGGCAGACAAGTCATTTGCAGTAATTTCTTTTGGTATATTAGCCGAAGAAAACGTCTGTGACTGGGAGCAATTGGCACATTGAAGTATGCCTGTGAAAGGTCTACTTTGCATAGCCAGTCGTTTGGTTGAAGAAACCTTGGCACGCGAAACATATTGACTAGTTTGAAAGGCTGAATCGCGACATACCGATTCAGATTTTTCAGGTTGAAAATTGGTCGGTTGGTGCCGTCGCCTTTGGGGACTAAGAACATAGTGGAGATGAAACTCGGAGAATGAGGTGCCTTCTCCAGCACACCTTGCCGAATCATTTGAGATATGCTCTCGGACATGGCTTCTGTCTCTGGGGTCGTTAAAGGTCTTTGATTTTTGTGAAGTACAAGAGGAGGTCTGGCTTGAAAGGGTATGCGGTACCCTCTGATTACCTTTAGGAGTGTAGGCGGTGCTCCTAGACGTCTCCAACGAGGTACAAAGTGTATTAATTGGCCCGCCTCGAAATAGTCAGAATCGTCGTCGCCTATTCCCCGATTGAGGGTCCTGGGGACCACGTCTCTTATTCGCTGCCGCTGACTCTTGTCTGTTGTTTCTATTGTGTGTAACGCCACGAGGCCGAAAGGACCCACGTGTATTGTTGCCAGTTCTATTTATGCCAAATGTACCCTGCGAGGGTCTGCTGTTAAAATAACCCTGCGAGGGTTGGTTAAACGACGAACCCTGCGGGGGTTGTCTTTGAAAAGCCCCCTGTGAGGGTCTTTGATTAATATTATCGAACCCCTGCGGGGGGTGAAAAATATTTTTGTGCGATGCCTGCGAGGCATTTCTCGGATTACTTTTTATAAGTGGTAGGAAAACTTTTCTTACACCACCTGCTTTCTCTAAGGTTGATGTCAGTTGTTCCGCATTAAAAATGTGTTCGTTAGATGGGGGAATTTTGCGTAGTGTCGATTTAACTAATGGGTCACGGACGTGTTTTAAAATTACGTCTCGACGCATTTGAATAGTTTCGGCCCTGTGCCCACAAACTAACTGTAACATATCCGAAGCTACTTTATTATATTCTCCCTGATTAAATAACTCTACGACTTTGGTATGCAATTCATCAGCATTAACAGTATTACCACTGTCTCGCGCCCATGATATGAGTCTATTCAGGCTATCTTGAAGCAATTCTCTTTGTTTTAAAATACAAAAAGAAAGAGCACCATAACATTTGTCACTATAAGCAAGGTGACGTTGAGCATCGTAAGCCTTGACTTCATCATTAATTTCCAACTGGGTGAAGCCCGGGAAATAATTATAGAATTTTTGAACGTCCGCGTATCTGACATCAAACCACTCAGTCTTATCAAAATGTTGAAAATTTTGTAACATTTTAAGGTAATTTTCTGGGGCTCTAGGTGTTGCGGGCTCCTTCAATTTAACTTGTAAATCAAAACTAAAATTGTTAGCTGCCGTATTATTTATATTATTCGCATGATTATCATCACGAAGATTACAATCATTCAAAAAATTATAATCATTAATATTTAATATTGAAATTTGATCATCATTATCATTTGTAAAATTTATATCAGCAGAGTTATGAGACTCTGGTCGATTCGCACGAGAAGGTTCGCCTTCATAAATGTGCCTGCGAAGTTCGGTTACTTCATTAGATAACCTCTGTAGCAGGTCATATTTGCGACTAGGTTTGCCCCCCCCTTTTTTTAGGGAACTACGGTGCGAAAGTTTTTTGCGGTGGAAATTCGACTCCGAACTACTGGAGCTACTACTATCACTAGACGAGGACTGACTTGTAACAGATTCCCTACGTCTTTTTCTCGTTTTTTGCGCACCAGAGGGCCCAGCGATAGGTTCGTTACCATTTTCGTTAATCTTCTCCATTATAACTAAAAGGAAGGAGAAATAGTGTACGTCAGCACAAAGCAAACATTGAAATTAAAATTTAAATCGAAATAAAGAAAATATTAATTATATGTGGGTAGTATTGTTATAAATCCACATTTCAATATAACAGTTACAAAATCTAAAAGGAAGGAGAAATAAATAGTGTACGTAGCACAAAACAAACATTAAAATAAAAATTTTAATCGAAATAATGAAAGTATTAATTATATGTGGGTAGTATTTTCTATAATTAGAATGTTTTCTAAGATTAAAAAGAAAAATGCGGGTACCCACATAAAACTGAGAAAAAATGTTAATTCCCTTTATGTAACCGTCATTTTTCTACACTATAGTTAAAAGGACACATTTAAAATAAGTATTTTTCTCTGAAACAAAGAAAGATCATCTTGCTATTTAAGAATAATCGTTATTCTATGAATATTTTATTGGAACGGCTAAAACCGTTAGAATTTTAGGATCTTTCTAAGTGTTTCAAAGATTTTAATAAAATCTTTAAAAATAAGACTCACCTGAAATCCTGCGGTAGCACTACGATTTGACTAATTATCGAGAGTGAACCGCCGGTGATAGGAAACTTGACGCCAATGAGGAACATGTCGCAGCTTGCAATGCAGCTCGACGACCTACCTGGTGGGGGGATGTGCGAGCGAGATAGATAGAGGTATAGGAGATATAGGAAGGAAAAGGACATAGGGATGTGATGGAAACTGGAAGTGCCACTCTCAAGGTTGTAAACTTTAACTAACGGTCAAGTGTTTAATATCATATTATTTTTCTCGTACTTCGTATTAATGAAAGAGCAGGCATGATATTTAAACAAATGATAGTAACATTAGCTGGGGTATTTGGAACTTATATGTATATGTTTTACATTACATACATTAAAATATAATATCATTTTTATTTCACCTATTACAGATGCTCAAATAAGACAAGCGTCATCACAAGCGATGAACAACATAAGCGACGCCTCAACTAAACTCGTCAAAACCCCCATAGCTAAGACCACCAAACACAAGCACGGTGGTGAACAGCAGACGGACAGACGTAGGGACAGTCTTCTGTATACTGCAGACGATGGCAGACCAAACGAGAGGATTGACAGACTGATACAGAACCATCGGACCGAACAGGAAAGAGCTAGGAAAAGGAGTCCAGATAGAGAACTTAAGTAAATTATTTTATCACTTTGTTCTTTGTGAAATATCTTGGGATCATGCTACATCTAAGATTCCATTGAATAGCCTCCGAAACTACTGGATTGATTTTGATGAAATTTGCCACAGATAGAGTAGACCACGGGGAAGGACATAGGCTACTTTTTATCGCCGCAAAATGTACGATTACGCACAATCGTACATTTTGCGGCGATAAAAAGTTTAAGTTGTGCTCACGAAGTTTGTTGTAAATTCCAAGAAATAAATTTTTTATCTTTTTTCGTAACAAATTATTGGGCGGCTTAGGATTTAACCAATGTTAGAGGTTTTATTTCAGAAATTATTAAGATTTGTTATGTAATAAAAAAATATTTTCATTTCAGAGATAATGGACGGGCCAAAAGAGAGAAGATAGAGGGGAATAGGGACAGAAACGACGAACAAGCTAAGGAGAAAGCAAAGGGAGAAAGAGATAGAATGAGCAATGTTGAAGTGCAGCAGAAAGGGAACGAGAAACAGAGTGACAGCAGTGGTAGGAAGAATGATTCCAATAGAAATGATAATGGAGCAGGCAGACATACAGCAACATCTGCCGCGGATAAGCCGCAGAAGGCAACAGACGGTAATAATAAACACTGTTACTATGTATGTTTGAACATCATCACGAAATTGCTCATGTTTTAGGGTTTCCATAGTTCACGTCTCGGAACCCTTATTGTTTTGTTCAGAAGTTTTAAGACGGTTTTTGGTATTGAAGAAATTATTCAATTTTGAAGCACTTTTTTGCTCAAATAATCGCAAAGATCATAATTTTCCTATAATCCTACGACATAATACAATATTCTCGGTGATTTGATAGCGTGATGTAGAAATAAATTTCTGCCATCTGTTATAAATTAGAAGAACTAAACATTTGAATAAAGACCTTTCAAAACATGATATAAATAAATTCAAATTAAAAAAAACTAAAAGAGGTTTTTAACATGTCTATTTATCTGTATCGACACAGCAGCAGACATACTGGCGGGGGTGGTGTTCTCCATCAGCGGGTACGAGAACCCGCGGCGCGCGCGCGTGCGGGACGCGGCGGTCGGACTCGGCGCGCGCTACGAGCCGCACGCGCTCCAGCGCTGCACGCACCTCGTGTTAGTACACCCTATTGTTATGTAACACTAGCTGTTGCCCGCGGCTCCACCCGCGTATATACAGTATCCCTCGGGAACACTGTACTTTTTCGGGATAAAAAGTATCCTATGTCCTTTCCCAGGACTCTTAAAGTATGTCTATACCAAATTTCGTCAAAATTGGTTCAGCGGCTAAAGCGTGAAGAGGTAACAGACAGACAGACACACTTTCGCATTTATAATACATATTAATATAGCTTCTCATCAGCCTCTGTGGTCTAGTGGTTGGAGCATGGGAACTCGGAGGTCGTGAGTTCGATTCCCGCATTGGAACAACAAAAAAATGTTCTATCCAAGTTTGGTTAGGACAATGCAGGCGGATCATCTGATTGTCTGACAAGAAAGATGATCCATGCGTCGGATGGCCATGTAGAAAGTCGGACCTGCACCTGATCTCTCGTCAATCGTGTCGGTCATCCGTCCCACTGGATTACGAGAGTAAAGGAAGAGAGAGTGCTCTTGTGTTCTGCACACACACTTGGCACTATAAAATTACTCCTGCGTTACTGAAATCGGTGTGGGAGTTATTTATTATGTAACAACTTTCCTCATGATTTCTGTCGTCAGTCAGTCAGTTAATCAAAAAATCGATTCTTATAAATAATTCCTGCAGTAATACGGTTACGATCCAGTCTCGATATGATAAAACTGCAAAATGGTATTCTCATAAATGTCAAACTAACGACAAACCCGTTTTGATTGTTCCAAACTCCAAAAATCAGTTTACGATATCAAAAGTCGAGACTATTCATTTAAAACTCAATAAAATTAAAGTGTAAGTTAATTACGAGAATTGGAGCTTATGTGAAATATGAGACAAAGTGACACTTCTAAAGCAAATGGTACAGTTCGCAGTATTTTGTTATCTAGCGGCGGCAATCGGTACATCTATAACACCTGAAAGCTGGTGGGTTTGAAAATCAATATATATATATATATATATATATATATATTATTATGTTATGAATCATGTACAGTTGCGCGTTCCCCAACACGCCGAAGCTGCGCGAGTTGCAGCGCGTGAGCCCGGCGGCGCGCGCCGTGCGGGCCGAGTGGGTCGAGCACGCGGCCGTCGCGCGCCGCCGCCCGCCCGAACCGCCGTACGCGCCGCACACGACCCCGCCCCCCGCGCCGTCACCCCCGCCACCCCCGCCACCCGCGCACGTGGTGACGTCACCGCCGGCCGACAGCGACGCGGACACGGACGACGAGATAGAGCGCGCGGTGCGGGCGGGCGCCGAGGGGAGTGGAGGTGATGATGATGGCGCTGACACGGAACCCGACGAGCCGCCACCCAAGTGTGCAGACCCGCAGGTGATTGTGTTACTAAAACTAAATACAGTTATTTTATACAAAATTATGTTTAGCGTATGTAGTTCTGCGAAGGTTAGATTGCCCTTGTAAGAACTAAATTACAGATCTATTTTTATTGCCTTTAGGTTGCCATTAATCGTATGTCACTGCCACTGGAATTGTTGATAGACAAGGGACATTGGGAAGTAGTTGTATGAGTTTATAAGCGGACTTAACGGTAAAGATTTTGTTTCTATAAACAATAACATTTTTCTCAACATATCTCCGCAGCACCTCCCCCCGCTGTTCGCGGGCTCGCAGTTCGTAGTGGACGCGGCGCTGCCGGCGCGCACCGCGACGCTCCTGCGGCGCTACCTGCGGGCGTACGGCGCGCTCGTGTTGCAGGTATGTACATACGTCTGTCTCTCGCCCGCGGGCTCGCAGTTCGTAGTGGACGCGGCGCTGCCGGCGCGCACCGCGACGCTCCTGCGGCGCTACCTGCGGGCGTACGGCGCGCTCGTGTTGCAGGTACGTCTGTCTCTCGCCCGCGGGCTCGCAGTTCGTAGTGGACGCGGCGCTGCCGGCGCGCACCGCGACGCTCCTGCGGCGCTACCTGCGGGCGTACGGCGCGCTCGTGTTGCAGGTACATACGTCTGTCTCTCGCCCGCGGGCTCGCAGTTCGTAGTGGACGCGGCGCTTCCGGCGCGCACCGCGACGCTCCTGCGGCGCTACCTGCGGGCGTACGGCGCGCTCGTGTTGCAGGTATGTCTGTATCTCGCCCGCGGGCTCGCAGTTCGTAGTGGACGCGGCGCTGCCGGCGCGCACCGCGACGCTCCTGCGGCGCTACCTGCGGGCGTACGGCGCGCTCGTGTTGCAGGTACGTCTGTCTCTCGCCCGCGGGCTCGCAGTTCGTAGTGGACGCGGCGCTGCCGGCGCGCACCGCGACGCTCCTGCGGCGCTACCTGCGGGCGTACGGCGCGCTCGTGTTGCAGGTATGTACATACGTCTGTCTCTCGCCCGCGGGCTCGCAGTTCGTAGTGGACGCGGCGCTGCCGGCGCGCACCGTGACGCTCCTGCGGCGCTACCTGCGGGCGTACGGCGCGCTCGTGTTGCAGGTACATACGTCTGTCTCTCGCCCGCGGGCTCGCAGTTCGTAGTGGACGCGGCGCTGCCGGCGCGCACCGCGACGCTCCTGCGGCGCTACCTGCGGGCGTACGGCGCGCTCGTGTTGCAGGTACATACGTCTGTCTCTCGCCCGCGGGCTCGCAGTTCGTAGTGGACGCGGCGCTGCCGGCGCGCACCGCGACGCTCCTGCGGCGCTACCTGCGGGCGTACGGCGCGCTCGTGTTGCAGGTACATACGTCTGTCTCTCGCCCGCGGGCTCGCAGTTCGTAGTGGACGCGGCGCTGCCGGCGCGCACCGCGACGCTCCTGCGGCGCTACCTGCGGGCGTACGGCGCGCTCGTGTTGCAGGTATGTCTGTCTCTCGCCCGCGGGCTCGCAGTTCGTAGTGGACGCGGCGCTGCCGGCGCGCACCGTGACGCTCCTGCGGCGCTACCTGCGGGCGTACGGCGCGCTCGTGTTGCAGGTACATACGTCTGTCTCTCGCCCGCGGGCTCGCAGTTCGTAGTGGACGCGGCGCTGCCGGCGCGCACCGCGACGCTCCTGCGGCGCTACCTGCGGGCGTACGGCGCGCTCGTGTTGCAGGTATGTCTGTCTCTCGCCCGCGGGCTCGCAGTTCGTAGTGGACGCGGCGCTGCCGGCGCGCACCGTGACGCTCCTGCGGCGCTACCTGCGGGCGTACGGCGCGCTCGTGTTGCAGGTACATACGTCTGTCTCTCGCCCGCGGGCTCGCAGTTCGTAGTGGACGCGGCGCTGCCGGCGCGCACCGCGACGCTCCTGCGGCGCTACCTGCGGGCGTACGGCGCGCTCGTGTTGCAGGTATGTCTGTCTCTCGCCCGCGGGCTCGCAGTTCGTAGTGGACGCGGCGCTGCCGGCGCGCACCGTGACGCTCCTGCGGCGCTACCTGCGGGCGTACGGCGCGCTCGTGTTGCAGGTACATACGTCTGTCTCTCGCCCGCGGGCTCGCAGTTCGTAGTGGACGCGGCGCTGCCGGCGCGCACCGCGACGCTCCTGCGGCGCTACCTGCGGGCGTACGGCGCGCTCGTGTTGCAGGTATGTCTGTCTCTCGCCCGCGGGCTCGCAGTTCGTAGTGGACGCGGCGCTGCCGGCGCGCACCGTGACGCTCCTGCGGCGCTACCTGCGGGCGTACGGCGCGCTCGTGTTGCAGGTACATACGTCTGTCTCTCGCCCGCGGGCTCGCAGTTCGTAGTGGACGCGGCGCTGCCGGCGCGCACCGCGACGCTCCTGCGGCGCTACCTGCGGGCGTACGGCGCGCTCGTGTTGCAGGTATGTCTGTCTCTCGCCCGCGGGCTCGCAGTTCGTAGTGGACGCGGCGCTGCCGGCGCGCACCGTGACGCTCCTGCGGCGCTACCTGCGGGCGTACGGCGCGCTCGTGTTGCAGGTACATACGTCTGTCTCTCGCCCGCGGGCTCGCAGTTCGTAGTGGACGCGGCGCTGCCGGCGCGCACCGCGACGCTCCTGCGGCGCTACCTGCGGGCGTACGGCGCGCTCGTGTTGCAGGTATGTCTGTCTCTCGCCCGCGGGCTCGCAGTTCGTAGTGGACGCGGCGCTGCCGGCGCGCACCGTGACGCTCCTGCGGCGCTACCTGCGGGCGTACGGCGCGCTCGTGTTGCAGGTACATACGTCTGTCTCTCGCCCGCGGGCTCGCAGTTCGTAGTGGACGCGGCGCTGCCGGCGCGCACCGCGACGCTCCTGCGGCGCTACCTGCGGGCGTACGGCGCGCTCGTGTTGCAGGTATGTCTGTCTCTCGCCCGCGGGCTCGCAGTTCGTAGTGGACGCGGCGCTGCCGGCGCGCACCGTGACGCTCCTGCGGCGCTACCTGCGGGCGTACGGCGCGCTCGTGTTGCAGGTACATACGTCTGTCTCTCGCCCGCGGGCTCGCAGTTCGTAGTGGACGCGGCGCTGCCGGCGCGCACCGCGACGCTCCTGCGGCGCTACCTGCGGGCGTACGGCGCGCTCGTGTTGCAGGTATGTCTGTCTCTTTCTTTGTTTAGTTTCTGCAGGTATGACAGTTATTGTCTCTTTCTCTGCATAAACTCACAAACATGTTAATTGTTCTTTTTTTGTAGATTAAGGAGTATGATGGATGCAAAACATTCTGCAAGTGTTACGTCAATATAAAATTATCGCATTAATTATTATCACCCTGTGCACTGGTGTTAGTTTTCATTACAGGGTAATTCATTAACACAATTCAATAAATGTTGACTTATTATTCGCAATAGATGCGTTTATAATATAAGTAACAAAAAGTGTTTCATAATGTTTCAGAACGAAATGTAAAACTTGTTTAAAAAAATATATTTTTATCTGTATAAACAATTTGTTTTCTGCGTCTACTTTACTATTGTGTACCTTTAATAAGTTAACATTTACAGCCGGACGAGGTTCTAGATGACAGCTCTATAGACTACGTGGTGACGGGCGCGGCGGGCGGCGCGGGGTGGACGGGCGCGCCCGCCGCGTGCCGAGTGTCGCCGCGCTGGGTGTGGCGCTGCCATCGCAAGCGGAAGGTGTGCGCGGTCAGAGACTAGACCACAGAGCGGAGAGTCAGAGACAACTTAACTATCTCTATGGCACTACACTCTTGTAGTGAAAAGCGCCTTACTCACGGTCCAGCCGGCAAATCCAATTCCGTGGCCTTCAAGCAGACTTGTAGGGAAATATTGTAAATGATAGACATTATTGACACTAATGACGGCTGTTAGTGCCGGTGTTGGAATTGCAGGCTGGAAGGTGGGTGAGGCGTTTAAGGCGCTAAAGACTAGAATCTAGAAATTCTAGATCATAGAGGGGTGTGTGGTCAGAGACAACTAGACTAGATACTATTTTGTTGAGTGTAAATAAAATGTTTTTGTTTTTTATTCGTTCTTCCTCTGTAAAATAACGCTGTTAAGTACGTCCCCAGTTTGCTTCATTGGAAAGCTATATAATACATACTAAAAAGAGACTAGAAACAAATACTTTAGGTATTTCAAGGTTTTTAATTACAAATTTTCAAATACAAATAAAAAAAAACTTTCCCTAAAGTTTCATCAGGATCCATAGTCGATTTTAACATTAATTACTATTGGTAAGAATTTAAATAAAAACGTAACATTATACTGTATAGAATGTATTGAGACCGGTACTGTACAGCGGGGTTGGATGTTGGATGACGTCACATGACGTCAACTTGTAGTGACGTCACGCGCTACTGTGACGTTAGCAGCGTTAACTTTTCGTTGAGCTGTAACTGCGTCTTGATAAGCTGCGCTAGCGTCACCACCTGAAACGATTTCACAAGTTTTACTTAGTATAATAGGTTTTCATATAATCTAGTATGACAGGAAATAAGCGCTGACTATTTTATACTATTATACTACGAAAACTTTGATTTCGTAGAGAACTATATTGACCTATTAAACTATACTTTATGGATATATTTTGTAAAACAAAAGTTGTCTTGTCCCTGTTAGTTACATGACGGTAAATAATAGTATATTTATTATTTAATACTTTTTATTATACTTAAGATTAATTATAACCCCGAAACATCGGAATATTAGTGCAACTTTGACCGTAAATATAAAACAAACGAAGAATGAAAATAAAAAAAAAGCACCACATACCGACACAGTTTTATTATTCAGCAATTGAGATAACTTTACTTAATACAAAAATATTATTTAGTTTTTTTTTATAAAACACTAACAGCTGAGTGTCGAATGGCGGCGACTTACGTTTGTGTGAGATTTACGGATAATTGCCATTGGCGTACTGGCGGCCGATCGTCTTACTTTGCAGTGAATGTGTGCGTGCGGCACGTGTCGCTACGATACGGCCGTCTTTGATGGCTTCACTATTCATATTACTGAAGCGGTGTCCGCCCTTTTTTTACGTTCATGGCTCCAACGAACTAACCACTGAGCCACAGAGCCCGTAGTACACTCACCATGAGCAGATCCTTGACGTTGGACGTGAAGGCGTCGACGAAGGTGTCGGACGCGAGCGCCGGCGCCGCCGCCACCAGCTGCAGCAGCTCGCGGCCGGCGGACGGACGCGGCGGCGAGCGACCCGCTAGCACCTGGAATTAATTAATAATGTAGTACCACAGGCACGGGCAAGTTCTGTTTTAGGCAGAATTGGCCTGGGGCACAAAATTTCTAATATAAATACGCGTCTGTATAGGGGTCATCCACATGGACCAGCTGACCTTTTCAGCACCGCAAACTTAAAGCAAAGTAGACTAAAATGATTTTCACTTTATCCAGTTGACATAAATGACGGCCGTATTTTGTATGGGTATCACTTTTCGGGGGGGGGGGGGTTAACCCCTAGCTACGCCCGTGACCACAGACCATCTATTGCCTAGACCACGTATGTATGTATGTACTTCGTGTGTGCCTTTGAATCGTTTACTCTGGGACGGGCAGTTCGCATCACTAAATCACTTGTGATGTCACAATATGTAGAAAAATAATGGCATGGCTTGGTTTCTATACAGACTATGAGACTTGCGTTATCTAGTCAATAGATGTATGTGTGTAGTACAATACAAAGTAACTAGCTGACCGAGCAACATTGTTTTGCCATATCAAATATCACTCAGTGGCCAGCACGCTCAGCATAAACATCAATGAAATGGTTTGTCTGGTGGAAAGATCGAGAAAATGACAGTTTGACAGAGAAAGTCTGTAATTTTACCCATATTATTTGTCAGTATGTCTAGACCTGTGTCTTGTGTAGACAAAACGCATTTCTATGGTGGTCGCGCTATGGGTGCTGGGGTATTAAAAAAATAGCTTCAAGTTAGTAAGTAGGACAAATAGTTTTTCTCATACTTTAGATAATTATCTTGAGATTTAAAAATAAAACAACCAGTTAGTAATGAATTTTTGAGTTGTTTTGACCTGTTAGCTACCACAATCGAAAGTTATTGTAAGAAGAAAAGTTGAGCGTTTCATCAAAATGAAAGAAAAAGATATGTAGTAATAAATTGCAATACATTATAAAGTAACATAAAAATTACTGAGAAAATATTTGTTTTATGTCTAACTAAGGGCTGATTTTTCAATCGTCAGATAACTCCTGAGGAATAAATATGTAACTTTGACAGATTTTGTATGAAAAATCTGTCAATGTCACATATTTATTCCTCAGTTAAGAGTTATCTGACGATTGAAAAATCGGCCCATAATGTAACAAATAATGAAGAAACCACAAATATAGCAAGTCTAATTATCGTCATACAATATGTCGGCCGGGGTTTATACTCTGCTCAGATCCAATTTAAACTAGACTTAAACACAAGAAAATTAATTCGACCAAATTTATGTGTCATTGTATTTTTTTATTGCACGGTAACTAACTGAAATTTAAATTGGTAGCATTATAGCTTGCACTCTCTTCGTGTATAGTGCTAATAGTCTCCGTGGTCTAGTGGTTAGAGCTTGGTTTGATGCGCTTGATCTCTAGCCAGTCGTGTCAGTCGTCCGTCCCACTGGGCTACGAGAGTAAAGGAAGAGAGAGTGCTCTTGTGTACAGCGAACTTGGGCAATATCAAATTACTCCGGCGTAACAGGCCTGGTTTCAATAAAACCGGCCACCATCACCGACATCGGTGAGGGGAGGAGTTACTATAGTGCTGAACTCCCCCACGGCACTCACCTCCTCCACGTACTGCAGCAGCTGCTCCAGCAGGCCGGACAGCTTGGAGGCGGCCTCGGCCACCTGCGCCAGGTCCATCATGGGCTGTACCTGCCGCGAGCGCCCGCCGCCGCCCATCGTCTTCTGGCACAGCTGCAGACCAACCACCTGCGGAACAAGTCAACAGACGCTTTTAGTCTGAGTATAAAGTTATAAATAAAAGAGAAAAATGTAATGCCTACCTATCAGTGGCGAAGGGTTCATATAATTCCATTCCTATCGGCTTCCCTTGTCACTTACCTTTTGCAAACCTCCATAGAAATCCCTACCTATTATACAGGCTCCGGCTTCCCTATGAAGGAGAAGCAGCCTTCGCCACTGCTACCTATTGACTATCGTCAAAAGTAAATGGGTACTACTCAGTGGCGAAGGGTTCCTATAACTCCATTCCTATCGGCTTCACTTGTCACTTACCTTTTGCAAACCTTCATAGAAATCCCTACCTATTATACAAGCTCCGGCTTCCCTATGAAGGAGAAGCAGCCTTCGCCACTGGTACTACTATGGTACTAGTAAATGGGATGCAAAATGACATTCAAATGACAATGCTTCCCAATCCATAGCATGTGGCGTCACAAGCTTTACTTAGCTTGATAGAGTCTTTGAAAGCTATTTATTATGGCGTAATTGAAATTTTGATGAATAAGATTGAACATAATTAATCAGGTAGATATTATCTTATTCTCTAAACTAAACAGAATCCTCTGATTTTGCTATAATAGTAATTTTTGACAACCCCACTATGATAGCAATCGTAATCTACACAAATATTATAAAGAAGAAAGATTTGTATGTGCGTGTGTGTGTGTGTATGTAATGAATAGACTCAAAAACTACTGTGCCGATTTAAAAAAATTCTTTCACCATTAGAAAGCTACATTCACCCTGAGTAACATAGGCCATATTTATTGCTAGAAAAGATAAGGGATCTTTACTAACAGCTACATTCACCCTGAGTAACATAGGCCGTATTTATTGCTAGAAAAGATAAGGGATCTTTACTAACATTTTAGTAATGTGTAAAAAACCGAGGTGTAAAAAAAAGCCATAAAACATCTTTCATCGCATGTGCTGTGGAAACTATTAAAGAACATCCATCCATTCATCCTCACAAACTTTCACAGTTATAATATTAGTATTATTAGTAGAATGGATGGATGGATATTTGTTACGCTTTCACGCAAAAACTACTGAACGGATTTTGGTGAAATTTGGTATGGTAGGAGCTTGAGCTCTAGATTAAAACATAGGCTACTTTTTATCACGAAAAAGTACAGTGTTCCTGTGAGATACTGTATTTACGCGGAGCCGCGGGCAACAGCTAGTAATAAAATATATTATGTGACAATCACTTTTTAACGAAATTTGAGTACAGGGGTACTCTGATACATGGATTTCAGCACAAATGAAGTTGTGGACAACATTTCAACGTTTCAAGGACCAATTCTGGCAAAATCCTTAAACATACCTCGGGATCGTAGCTGACGAGCGACACGTCGATCGGCGTGAACATGCAGCCCTGCTTGCCGCGCGGCACGCCGAGCGCGACGCACACGTACGCGCGGAGCCCCATGCGCGCGCCCGCCAGCGACGTGTCCAGCGTCACGTGCACCGGCGAGCGGCACTCGCGCGCGTAGTACTCGTGGATCACGGACGAGTGGTTGGTCACCTCGTTACCTGTTGCCCACCAGCCTGCGAACACAATGATAGATTTTAGGGACCGTCCATTAATCACGTGATGCCTAAAGGGGGAGGGGGGGTCCGAAAAAAAATCACCAAGTATCACCAAGGGGGGAGGGGGTATAAGGAGACATCACGTGTATTAATTTTTGAATCTAATCTATGCATACCGAAATTATTTTTGGTTGTAGATTCGTAGTATTGTTTAAATACTTACAAAACAAAGGACTCGTATAGTTCTAATTGCTTAAAATATTCGATTAAATTGTATTTTAAGTTAAAATTTTTCTTCAAACATGACCTGCTCACTATGTAAAAAAAATACACGTGATCTTAGGTGGGGGAGGGGGGGGGTAGTATAAAACCTCACCACGTATCACCAGGGGGAGGGGAGGGGTCAAAAAAGTTGTTAAAAACATCACGTGATTAATGGACGGTCCCTTACATGTTGGTATCTTATTGACCACTACTACTAACATTAGCAATTATGTTTTGTATAAAAGTTTAACAGAGACATTTTAATATAATAGATATATTCACTAAGCCCATGGAGAGCCGCTTCGCTACGTTGAATGTAAGAGGAAGAATGGATGGTAAGAATGAAAGTGGACCAAGCGAAACAAGTATGTAAGGATCGTAGCAAGTGGAAAGAAGTGGTCTCTGCCTACCCCTACGGGAAAGAGGCGTGATAATATGTATGTTACATACATACATATTATCACGCCTCTTTCCCGTAAAATGTAATAAAAATTGATTTCAATAATTGCACACAAAGTCACGAATTATTAAGATTAATGACAACTACTTTTTGCCCGTGACTTCGTCCGCATGGAGTTCGGTTACATCATAGCGTAATGTAGCATAGGCGAGTACTAAGAAAGGAAGTAGAATTGCACGGACGAACTTGAAGATCAATACAAAATAGGTACTTAAGTATTTCTTTTGGTTTTGCCATTTTATTATTTTTACAAAATATATAGGTATTTGGTTTTGTAATTTTCATTGTTTTTTAATTTTAAATTATAATTTTTTTATTTAGGTGTAATTTTGTGCAATTTTTGTGAAATATTTTTTGTTTTCATAATCAGTGACCCGATGAACCATAAAACCTATGTTGAATTTCAGAATTTGTCACCCCTTTTCCACCTTTTAGGGGATGAATTCTGAAAGAGCTTGAAACACTTGTTTACTCATTTATTGATAGTTATATAGAATTCCTGTGATGTTTGAATAAAATACTAATCATGTTTCCCTATACAAACTTTCAACCCCTTTACACCCCCTTAGGGGTTGAAATTCCAAAAACCCTAGGACACGTTATTTTTTATTTCTTAACATTAACCTAAAAACCAAAGTTTCAGGCTTGTAGCTCTAAAAAGACAGAATTATCACAATTAATTTTAACCCCTTTAGGGCAAAAATTTTCAAAAATCCTTTCTTAGCGGATGCCTATGTCATTACAACTATCTGTATGCCAAATTTCAGCAAAATCCGTTCCGTAGATTCGGCTGTGCGTTGATAAATGAGTCAGTCAGGTTTGCCTTTTATATATTCAAAATTAGTGTCCGACCGAAAGTTCGGTTTCGGTTTCGGCCGAGTTTCGGCCAAAAATCAAGTTTCGGCGGCAGTTTCGGTTTCGGCCAAAAGTGGCCGAAACTTTTGCCGAAACCGAAACTGATTTCGGAAGTTGTCGTGCACGCTCCGCTAACTTCGTTTCTTGCGGCAACGCTTTAGCGGACGCTGGCGGCCCTGTTCGGGAATTGTCGTGCGCCGTTCGGATAGCTCTGTAGCAACACAACTTAGTCAGTGCGTTATCGCCCGACGCAAACATTCTTTAGAGTTTGTTTTGATGGAACTGATTACATGTAAGTTTTTGTTTCGTTTCTGTACTTGAATGATTTATATAGTTAAATATTGAGTCAGTAACTTTGTTTTGTTGTTACTAACAAATCAAGTCACATGTAAAAAAGAGATTGTAAATGAAAAATGTGAAGTGTTTAATTTGTTAAATTACGTTGTATAGGTAAACTTAATTCAAGATTTGTTTTTCATTCCGATGACCTATTGATATAGTTTTGCTGTATTAGGGTTATTATTACAGTTTTATTTTTAATTGTTTCAGACTAAAATGTCACAAAGAGAAAAAAATTGTTTCCATTTCATGTCCTAATTAATGCAGAATAATGGATAAAATGCACCAAATTTCAGTATTTTAAGGAATTTTCTACTTGACCACGTGAGTTTCGGTTTCAGTTTCGGTTTCGGACGAAACTGAAGCCACGGCCGAATATTCGGTTTCAGTTTCGGTTTGGGCCGGAAAACCAGTTTCGGTCGGACTCTATTCAAAATCTATATATATAAAAGAAAGTCGTGTTAGTTACACCATTTATAACTCAAGAACGGCTGAACCGATTTGGCTGAAAATTGGTAGGGAGGTAGTTTAGAACCAGGAAAAGGACATAGGATACTATTTATCGCGGGAAAATGTACGGTTCCCGTGGAATACTGTATTTACACTTTTACGTAAAAACTACTTAACCGATCATCATGAAATTTTGCACGGATATAAAGTAGACTACGAGGAAGAACATAGATTACTCTTTATTGCATAAAAATGTACGGTTCCTGTGAAATACTGTATTTACGCTTTTACGTAACTACTTACCCGATCATCATGAAATTTTGCACAGATATAAAGTACAGCACGGGAACGGACATAGGCTACTTTTTATTGCAGAAAATGTACGGTTCCCGTGGAATATTGTATTTACGCTTTTACGTATAAACTACTTAACCGATCATCATGAAATTTGGCACAGATATAAAGTAGACTACGAAGAAAAACATAGGTTACTCTTTATTGCATAAAAATGTACGGTTCCTGTGGAATACTGTATTTACGCTTTTACGTAACTACTTACCCGATCATCATGAAATTTTGCACAGATATAAAGTACAGCACGGGAACGGACATAGGCTACTTTTTATTGCAGAAAATGTACGGTTCCCGTGGAATATTGTATTTACGCTTTTACGTAAAAACTACTTAACCGATCATCATGAAATTTGGCGCAGATATAAAGTAGACTACGAAGAAAAACATAGGTTACTCTTTATTGCATAAAAATGTACGGTTCCCGTGGAATACTGTATTTGCGCTTTTACGTAAAAACTACTTAACCGATATCATGAAATTTTGCACGGATATAAAGTAGACTACGAGGAAGAACATAGGTTACTCTTTATTGCATAAAAATGTACGGTTCCTGTGGAATACTGTATTTACACTTTTACATAAAAACTACTTAACCGATCATCATGAAATTTTGCACGGATATAAAGTAGACTACGAGGAAGAACATAGGTTACTCTTTATTGCATAAAAATGTATCCCATGACAACTGGTCAATTATATGTGGCATATTCTCGGATCGGAAGATCATCTGCGTTATTTATTCTTACGCCTGATAATAAAACGAAAAATGTCGTCTATTACAAGATGCTTTACTGAAGATTGAAACCCATGCACCAAAATACATGGCCCATTTTAACAATCATTATAATAATTGATTTCTTTTTAATTATATCCTAATGAAAAAACTGCACTTAATGAAATCCAAAATCTGCTCATTTATTGCCTCTAAGGTAGAACAAAGTTTGCCGGGTCAGTCCATTCCTCCTCTCACATTCAACGTATGCTCATTTATTGCCTCTAAGGTAGAACAAAGTTTGCCGGGTCAGTCCATTCCTCCTCTCACATTCAACGTAGCCAAGCGTCTATCCATGGTCCGCTTTTCGCCTCCGCGAGAAACGAGACGTGATGGGTGGCGAACCACATCGCCGCCATTTTGGATAACTAAATTATTTTGATTATCCATTGCGTTTCCACGGATTGGTGGAGAGGGTAGGAATAGGGAAAGGGAAGGATAGGTGGTGTGGAAAGGAAGATTGGTAGTTAGAGTGGGAGATAGGGAATGTAGGATATTACTGTCCAGGAGGGCAAGGGATAGGACAGTAATAGCTAGCCGGGGTCGCATACCCGTATACTATACCACAACTACCGGACAGGTAAGTTGGGAAGAGTATCCCATGACAACTGGTCAATTATATGTGGCATATTCTCGGATCGGAAGACCATCTGCGTTATTTATTCTTGCGCCTGATAATAAAACGAAAAATGTCGTCTATTACAAGATGCTTTACTGAAGATTGCAACCCATGCACCAAAATACATGGCCCATTTTAACAATCATTATAATAATTGATTTCTTTTTAATTATATCCTAATGAAAAAATTGCCCTTAATGAAATCCAAAATCTGCTCATTTATTGCCTCTATGGCAGAACAAAGTTTGCCGGGTCAGCTAGTATTAGATAAAAGTCAAAGTACTAGTTCTCTTTTTAAACTGTTTACAATACAGAAGTTTTATTAGTTGGAGTTTTGTAGATACCAATACTCGTTAAATACACTTTACAGTATCATGTAAATATTGTAACTAAAATGTTCTTACCGACTATACTCTCTGAAGCATTAACTCTCCTGTTCAGCTCGTACACATCCATGGCGTAGTTGAGCTCGGCCTCCACCTGGTCGGCGTGCTCCTTGTGCGGCACGCAGAAACAGTTGGTCACCTCCACCACTCCCTTGTCTGACGTACCTGAACCATAAGCACAATACAAACATAAACTACTTGTTTACACCCGAATGGATACAAACGACCTACAATGCACCAGTGAGGGGTTTGATTTGGGAAATTTACACTTACAAGTACAAAAGCATTGTTTTTATAGTACAATTTATTAAACACATAATAAAACTACCAAAATAGAGAGGTTATGTTGTAGTATACGTTGACGCATAAAATGTAACTACCCCTTCTAATTTACACACGAATTGATACCCACCCAATAAAGTGCCGATAACTCGGTGTGAATCTGCATTTCGCCGTTCATATGCATCTACAATTTGAAACAAAACAACAGGATGAATTTTAACAACTAAATTCAGCGCCATGTTGACGGCAAAGAGAATCTGACATAATTCTTTTTTTTTTTTTTTTTTTTCTTTGGTTTTGGCACATAATTCTTTGATCTGACAGCTGTCAAGTGATTGACATAATGGTTGACATTGAATTTTTTTTATGCGAGTTTAAGCATAGAGTATAGCATAGAGTATAAAGAGTAAAGGCTATTAGCAAGAGGAAAATTATATATCGTACCTTATCCCCCTATATGACACATACCAATGAGAAAGAAAGAGATATCTAGTTGTTCGTTAGTTTCGTTTTTTGTAAATGGTTACAGGTTTTGAACATATGTAACCAACTTCAGACAGATCAGCTGTCTGAAGTTGGTTACAAGTTGCATTGCTCGTATTTATCAGCAACTTCATATGTAAATATATTCCCGTCCGCCAGTGAAGTCCCTAGTCGGCATTTTGTGTCGATAAAAATCAAAATGATGATGAAAATCTTAATCTTTTCATAGCATAAAATGAAGTCTTTTATTCCGCTTTATGGTTGCTTAGATCTTTTAAACTATTAAATGAATTTAAATGCAGTTTGCAGCCAATAGATAGAATGATTAAAGTGGAAGATTTATGCGTAATGATCTATGCACCTTTGTGATTTATAAATTATTATCAGTCGATCAAAAACGAATTTATGCAGTATTGTCTACAACAAACAAAGTATGTTGGGGAAGCTAGTCTCTTGAACTATACACCCACACACTATGCAGGCTATCGTCCGATCGACTTGTCAGTTCTATATCCTACTCAAGGATTTTGTAAGTATTATATACAACTGGAAAGAGCTCTCGGCATCAAATCTGTGCCGAGAGGGAGATACAATACAAACCGCTCCGTCTCTTTTTAACAAGGGTGACAACAATATTTTTAATTTGGGGACAAATTAGTTGAAGTTTGGAAACATATGGTGATTTCAACTTTTTCTAAAGAAGTCTAAGCACATGCTATCAAAAAGTAATATTTTGCTCCAAGGTATACCCTGGATCCAAAAGTATAGAACAGAACTCCTGACTCATTATAGATACATGTTTGGGGATTTCGGCGTTGTTTAAAGAACTGCAAGCTGCAAGCATATGCCACCCTGTCAATTAGAGTAAACATCATCATCACCACCACTATCACACCATACATCATCACATTATGATGATATAAAAGGTACTTCTCATAGTATTTTACACTAACACGGAGATCAATGTTCAAAACATTACTCTGCTGTTTATGGACCTATTTGAAAAATTATTTTGTTGTTGTAAAGGGTTTAATTCGAAATTAGTCATTTAGTCACTAAGGTGGAAACCTGATAATGCGATCCACGATTATTCTCAGCAAGCCCTTTCATTTGATACCCATATTGTAGGATTACATTAAAATTGACTGTCGGCCATCTTGGACGTTCCGTCATGTTGGATTTTCGAGTTTTCTCAGCAATCCCTTTCATTTGATACCCATATTGTACGTGCATTAAAAATAACTTGTCGGCCATCTTGGGTGTTCCGCCATGTTGGATTTTCGAGTTATTCTCAGCAAGCCCTTTCATTTGATACCCATATTGTAGGATTGCATTCAAATTGACTGTCGGCCATCATGGATGTTCCATCATGTTGGATTTTTGGGTTTTTCTCAGCAATCCCTTTCATTTGATACCCATATTATAGGAGTGCATTAAAAATAACTTGTCGGCCATCTTGGATGTTCCATCATGTTGGATTTTTGGGTTTTTCTCAGCAATCCCTTTCATTTGATACCCATATTATAGGAGTGCATTAAAAATAACTTGTCGGCCATCTTGGATGTTCCATCATGTTGGATTTTCGAGTTATTCTCAGCAAGCCCTTTCATTTGATACCCATATTGTAGGATTACATTAAAATTGACTGTCGGCCATCTTGGACGTTCCGTCATGTTGGATTTTCGAGTTTTTCTCAGCAATCCCTTTCATTTGATACCCATATTGTACGAGTGCATTTAAAATAACTTGTCGGCCATCTTGGGTGTTCCGCCATGTTGGATTTTCGAGTTATTCTCAGCAAGCCCTTTCATTTGATACCCATATTGTAGGATTGCATTCAAATTGACTGTCGGCCATCTTGGATGTTCCATCATGTTGGATTTTCAAGTTATTCTCAGCAAGCCCTTTCATTTGATACCCATATTGTAGGAGTGCATTAAAAATGACTTGGCGGCCATATTCACGCCAACCAAGATACTCGTCAAGACGAATCATTACGAGCCCAAACTCGATGGGGTTGCGTCGTTTAATTACGGAGTTCCTATGGCCACCTTCCAGCTCCATCATCAGATCCTGGTTACCATATAGTATCAAAATACTTGTCAAGACGAACTAAACGAGACCAAATTCGATGGGACTATGTGGTTTTATTTTGGAATTCCTGTGGCCACCTTCCAGCTCCATCATCAGATCAGCTCCACGTCATCATAATATTGCACTGTCATGCGGTTTACATATTCGTGTAAAATTCTCTAAAATTCTCTTAAAACTCAATCGGAAACCGGAAAGTGGATCAAATTTAACTTGCAAGAATCCATTACAGACCGACAACGGGACAGGTGAAACTAAATAAAAGCTTATAAAATTAAACACAAGTTCTTTGAGAACTTACCACGGGACAAGATTGATGTGGTGTGAAGTGTTCATAAATATTATTATTATTATATTATAAGTCATCCTATACAGATAAACCTACCTACTAATATTATAACTCTGTCTGTCTGATGTCGCCCGCCCGCCCGCGTGGTTATCACCAGGGGCGGACCGTGAATTTGTGGGGCCCTGGGCTGAAACTACTTAGCGGCCTATCTAAGTACTCTTTTTTGACATGGCTATTACCATGTCTTGTTGCCCTTGTAACCTCGGGGCCCTGGGCTGCAGCCCAAGCAGCCCTTAGGTAGATCCGGCCATGGTTATCACGTAACTATGCGCACATAATAAGCACTCAGGGATTAAGAATTTTTCTACCAGTGAAAGAATTTTTCAAATCTGTTAGGTTTCAGAAATTATCAATAACATACAAACATACAATGGTTTCCTCTTCACAATATCATGAAGGTAGGTAAAATAATATAAATGTCCTATATTCCATATTAAATCACATTGTCACCCGAACATTTAGAATGTTCCAAGGGACATACACGGCGTTTTGTGTTGCAACTATTCTATTTTCATTTCTTCCATTTTACTCTACCAAAATGCAAATAATCAAAAAATAAATAACAAATTTCTAATTATCGGTTAGTAGGTAGGTTCTAAATAACTAGTGATTTTTATTTTACATTTCTCTCTCAGATTATGAATAACATAATATTTAACCGAGTTTATTAGTATTTCTTTCTTATACACTATATCGCACATAAAATCTACCAAACCTGAAATTTAAGGAAAGATATAAACTGGCTACACTAGGTTACTTGTTAGAACGAGACACAGGGATAACTTATAGCTATCTCACCGGGACCGGTTTTTTTATTGCGCACGTGATAAGCTTTAAGTCTGAGTAGTAAAGATCATTTTTGATTGAATTAAAAGAAAATAAAGTTTGAAGTACTCTTTCCTGTTGTATATAATACTTACAAATTCCTTGATCCTACTACTATTATAGACATGAACGTTCGTGAGGATGGCTGGATGTATGGATGGATGTTTGTTACTCCTTCACGCAAAAACTATTGACCAGATTTCAATGAAATTTGGTATGGCAGTAGTTTAAGCTCTGGATTAAAACATAGGATACTTTTCCCTTGGATACAGCTAATAAATATATAAACAGTAGACGTATAAGACTTTTTATGTCTTTATGCATTTCTCCCTTGAGTTGGGGTACCTACGTGGAATGATAAATAAAAATAGGAAATTTTAATAGATATATTTATTATTTGTTAACAATTGGACATCATTTATTAGCTTACACGTTACGATAACACCAAAAAGCTCTCAGATTGTCAGCATGGAGCTAAATATGTGGAGAAAACAGAGCACAGCAGTCCGTTTACGTGGGAGAGCCATGCTTTGGCACGAACGGTCCACCTGGACCAGATAAATACCACGGCCTCCGGGTACTCAAGGAGTAGTTGCGGATTTTAAGACCGGGATCGTACTTGTGACTCCTCCTATTATGGTATGGCGAGTATGTATAGGTGGCAATAATGGCTCTCCATCTGGCGATCAGTCTGCCCTTTTTCTGGTCAATTAAAAAAGTACATAGAAGTATCCTTGCAAAAGGCCACCTAATTCCCTGCAAAACCACAAAGCTAAGTTAAATTTGAAAATTTGTGTCATGTTTTTGTGATGATGTACAACCGTAACTCCATTATAATATACAGAAATTATTAATTAATAATTATAATTAATAAAAAATACACCACACTATTTTATATTATATATTATCACTTAGTTTATATTTTAGATCTTACTAATTTGTATAATTGTATGGTGTTTGGTAAATATAAAGTAGGCAAAACATTTTTCTTTCAGATTAACATATTTTCTCTTTCGAAGGTTTATCGATATCCAAAACATCACTATGTAAATACGCAACCTCTGAAATTTATACAAAATTTCTATTATATATTATTGAAATCCGCATATAATGGACAATAAACACATTTATCTACAAGAATATAATAACTTCAGTATAATTGCTTGTATTTATATAACCTGAAACAATTCGCAACATACTGGTGAAAAGTTAACACTTCTTCATGATTTTCTTTCCTCGCAGAGTGTGATTTATAGCCCTCCACCAAACGGGCCATATTAACTTGAGCACAGCTTTGTTTTCTAATAAGACTTTTTATTATAAACTAAGATTTTTACCAAATAACACACTATAAATTCATGATTTGCTTCTTCTTCTTCTTGTATCATAATGCACACGTAAACAAATGACATTAGCTGTCAGTGCCTAATTTCAGGCCACATCTACTGCTACTAATTCAAAATGTCACTTATTGTTAAGGCAATAAAGTCGTAATTCCAACGTCTAAAATTGGACTCCAATTTGGACTCCAAATTGGAGCAACCTTGGAAAAAAAACGTATAGACATAGAGATGGCTTTCTCTTTCACTCTTATTGGTTTTGCCTTTGATGTTTTGTGAGACAAACAGCTGCCAACGGCTTCGATTTTTGTTTTAGTTCTATGAAACTCCTATTTCTTTGGAGTATAGCAACTAAAAACAAGTTTTTAATATGCTGGTGCTTTACTGTGAGCTTATTAATGTACCTTGTAAAATGTAAAGCATGTTATCACATATTAGTGGCAGCTAGCCTCTGCTGATATCTGTTGATAATAAATAATATTAACCCCAAGCTTAAAGCAGTGAAGTCATAAGCGATTTTCACCCCTTTTAATATTATAGGACTCACATACATATATGACGGACCAATCAGCGTACAGCCCTAAATCACACTATCGAAGTTTTCACAGCTCGGCACTATATATACGACTGCTGAAATGCATACAAGGGGGCTTCGGCCTGACCGAGCATACCACCTCCCTTGGTCGGAGATCTCTCTTAGGGGCTACCATATTCCCACACATATTTTGCGAACATGAATCCCCGGAGATAAATAATAATAAAAATTTAACTCCATTTTTGTTCTTTTTAATGCAAAATTGTGGAAAATTTATGATTGACAATATTTTCTATGACAAATAGATAAACAATTATTATCTGTTCGTACTGCATCATATCTTTTCCATGGGACTGCAAAGAGGTACAGGAAAAATACTTAGGTGCTGTTTATTCTATTAAATATCACATTAAAATAAATACAGAAATTACAACATAATTTCAACATAAACTATATTTCTAAGGTATGAAAATCATTTAAAATTTTGAGAAATTTAACAATGCTAGGTTGATGTTTCAATACTTACAATCATGTAAGTACAGAATGGGCTTGAACTTAAATTACCTACATCATTTGTTATTTTTAGATGGATTTGTATGTATTCTGATACCATGCATTTCAGCTATTTCACTTTTCAGGGATTCCGTTACAAGTCTGTGCTGTTTCACCCTGGACAAACCAACAAATTCTTTGGCTTCTATACTTATCTGGAAAATTAAAACATAAGATGTTTAAATAAAAATTACACATGTTTAATAATCTATTTGTAGTTAGAGTGCAGCAAAACACTATTGTTTTCCTTCTTATTTTAGGACTAAGTACAATAGAAACAATGAAGTAACTCCAAATTGACAAAATCGGTTCATCCACTTAGGAACACATGATAGAACAGACACACAGACAGAATGACACGTCAAACTTATAACACCCCTCTGTTATCATTGTGAGTTAAACTGTTACAGGTCGCGCAACGAATTAAGATCTTATGACAAAAGTAGAGGGGGTATGCGCAGAAGTCAGTTTTTGGGTGTGTTTGGTGGTAGCGGGCTCGGGCAGGGAGGCGTGGATGTGCCGAACGCATGCCGAACGTGGCTGCCGACACGTTATTGGTTCGTTAGTAATATATATTCTTTGCTATTGGTCACATGCGCGAACAATCCCCTTCACTTTCACTGAGCGCTCATAAACCGTTGGGCGACCTATACACTGCTTGCTACGTTCTAACCCCATTGTAGAGATGTGTAGGTACTGTGAGTAATGTATTACGCGTAATATAGCACAACCGCGTACTGAAGCAGTACGCATTACCCGACAAAATGTAGCATGACGTATTACATTAAACATGGCATGCCCCGGCGGCCGGCATGCTCTACGATCGGCGCGGCCTGCCGTGTTCTGATAGTACTTGGGTGTCCGTCGGATAATATCGGTACGGTTCGAGTACAAGTGACGAGGAGTATAGTCCGCCAGACGGGATACTGTCTCCGTCACACGGATTTGTTTCCTATATACATAAAATATACCTAATTGCATCCTAACATGCCTGTTGTGTGATTTTATGAAGTTGCGGTGGTCCTCCATCCCTGAATATTGCCAGTCCTAAGCCTGAAAACTCTTTTCGTAATTTTCTAGTATATCATAATCAGGGTTAAGTATGAAGCGAAATCAACTTTGTCAAAAATAAAGACTATATTATAATAATAAAAGGCCTACCTATTACACAGAACATTCAGTACAATCACAGGTATACGACATATGTAATAGCAGGCCGTTCGTATAGCGCGTCATGTCAGGTCATGTTTAGTGTTCTGCGTACTGATAGCATGCCATATGACGCGATGCGAAATGTCATGCTATATAGCATTATACTACAGGGTACTGTTTTGAGAATGTCTACCCCATTGACTATTTTTTTTTAGTATTTACCTCGAACATAGCACCACAGCCACCAGATATGTCCTCGACACTCACATAAGTGATGCCCGGCAAAGATTTCTTCAAAGCTTCAGTCAGTTGCTGCTCTTTCGACACACAATTCCGTTCAAATGCACTGCCAGCACCTCCTACCGTGCGGGTCTGCTAATTTACAAAAGATTTCCATTAAAGACCTTATATTTATGTAATAAGATCGAGTACCTACAATCTAAAACAATCTTGTAAACTTACGAGACTATTTTTGAGGGGCTCTAAGGCCCTAAATAGCTGTCGGAACATTATTTATTATTTCTTTTTATATGTATTGTTACTTCTGTACTTATTTGAATAACATTTTAGCAGAATCTTTTCTATTTTCTAATTTTTCAAAGCCTAAAATTTTGTGGTATCGCTATGTCAAAATTCCGTACCTTACCTATTTTTTTTATAAATGGCGTCGGCTTACATCAATTTGCCAGTGGCAAGTTAAAAAGGCTGAAAATAGAATAATTGTTTAAATTTTCAATACCGCAAGTCCAAAGTCTAGTCAAAATTCAAATAAATAGTCAGGGTCTAGTCACTTCATGAACTTCAACGAAGTTAGGTAATCAGCAGCCGGCCACAAACGTTCTTAATTTGACATTTTTAATCGATACCTAATTATGAAAGTCAAATTCAGGTCGAAGCAATACCTACTATAATAATACTTCTATAGGTGTACCAGAATCTCATGGCAAATAGGGAAATAAAATTTTGTAGTGTGCAATACTGGGGAAACAGGATTAAACGATCTTGATACTGGTTAATTTTTAATTATGTCTTTAGTATTATTGAACATGAATTATAATAAGACTGTGTGAAGAATGTTCGGTGTATAATATAGAAAACTAGCTTTTGCCCGCGGCTTCGCCCGCGTGGAATAGTGTTCTTGGAGAAAAAACTACTTCGGCGAATAACGCTCTACCTTCTTACAGCAATATACTTCTGATACAATATTGAAAATGCTTTTAGGTTTGCCCAATGCAAATTGTTAAAAATGGGACCCTATATCCTCGACACGACATGCGCGACCACTTGATAATATACTTACATAATATTATATTTATGGCACTTGAATATAAATTTTACCATAATCTTAAAGACTAAATACTTAAAGATTTGCGCAGATTTAAAGATCTAAGCATACAAGATTAAGCATACAATATACTATACCTACATAGGGACAGACAGATTAAGCGACTTGTTAAAACAAACTTTACTTACTACATAGGACATAGTATAAATACTATGTACTATGTAGTAAGTAAAGTTATTTGACATTCCAACAAAACTGACAAACCACCTTTGGATATTCCATAAGAATTAAGAACTGCAATTACTATTATGTATTCTGTGGTGCAGTTCAAAATATTCGTGAACCTCTTTATACTGTATACGTCCCGCGTTTTCGACTGCGTGATGTAGAAACGCGAGCGCCCGCGCCGCGCAGCAACACTATATCCCTGCATTTTAAATCTGTAATATCTTCGAAAATATTCATTTAAATTACATGCCGTAAAGGGCAGTATTGATCTATCTTAAATGCACAATGTATTTAAGGTACTTAATTGGATAAGGATTAATACTGTATTGCTTAAAATCGCTTTGTAAATAAGCTATTTAATTAAAATCAAAGTAAAGGATAAAAAAATGGTTATTGTGGGTTATCCCTAAGAGATAGACATATGCCATCGCGGACTTTTTTGTAGGCTTTTTAAAGATGAATACAAACTGTAGTACATAATTTTGATCTATCTCGTAGTGTTCAGCCAGCATTTTCAATGTAAGCGCAAAATATGTGATTTTTTAGGACTTTAGAAACCTCTAAAATTATTTGTGTACCTACCTCTACTATGTTATGCATGTTACAAACCTAAAAACCTTCCCGTTAAATCACTCTATCTGTTAAAAAAATGGCATCAAAATCCGTTGCGTAGTTTTAAAGATTTAAGCATACATAGGGGACAGACAAAAAAGGGACTTTGTTTTATACTATGTAATGATAATGATATTTCATGAAAAATAAATCAATCGTGAATTACTTTATATACTTATTTATTACGAATAACATACAAATAAATTAGCAACAGTTTATTTAATGTCGTAATTTCCTTCCGAACTGTATAGAACTCGTTTACTTAATTCTTAATCAACTATAAATCGAAACTGTCTTATATTGATTTTCTTTTTTCCTCCTCTCCTCCTTTTACCAGGCATGGAAAACAAACCATCATTCGATGTGCCATCAGCTACGATTCACCTTATTGTAGTACTGGAAACACATTTAAAGAAGTCACAATAATTACCTAAGAAAATATAAAAAAACTAAAAGTATCAAAACAGCTCACTCTAACTTACCGGTCAACTCTACCACAAGCTTTAAATTATAAGATTGAGTACGATTTACACCTTCTTCTTTCTATATTTTACTATAGACATAGAAAACAATATTTCTCGCTTGAGATCGAATTGCCTTTTTGGATATTTCCACAAAAACAACAAATTCCAAGAACATAATCACAAAATTTTAACAGCTGTTGACAGATCACGTACTTTGATTTGACGGGTCATACTTGACATTGCCATATGAAAATCACATTTTTTATTTTTTTTAAAATGCCATCAGATTCTGGTAGACCAACCCGCGGCCCGCGGGCCGCATGCGGCCCGCCGGGCCTTTATCTGCGGCCCGCGTGAAATCTGTAACCGTTAGATAAAGTTGTGAAAAAGCGTTCAAAATTCCAAAAATCTCACTGAGTGAACATAATTATTATAATACATATTTGTTATTTTATTTTAGTTTGTGTCGTTAGCTCATCTTAAATGTTTAGTTTCACTCTTTTAACTACCTTGTGTTATTCTATTATTAAATCGTTAAAAGAGATGTTCTAGAAATGTATGAGGCGTGGGCCAGCCCTATGTACACTATATGTAAATAGTATAGCTACATAATATAGTAACTGTTTCCTATCCTAAGGAGAGCAACACAACGTAAAATAAAACATGGCGAATTAGATCAGAATTAACCAAAGAATACTGTCGTACAAGGATCTTTTGGCACTTGGATGGGGGCATGAGTGTCGCAAATAAGAACAATACTTATTACTAAAAGTGAAATTTTACAAGACGGCGATGTTAGTACTGATTTTATCCACATGCCAAAAGGTAAGTGTCGCAACTACAAAACAATACATAATATTAAAAGTGACATTTTACAAGACGGCGATGTTAGTTCTGATTTTGTCCACATGCCAAAAGATCCTTGTCAGACTGTATCATTTTGACAATGACATGACTTTTCACAAAGAAAGACGTATGACACTCAAGAAGATGTATCTTCCTAAAACTATCAACTACGTCAAAAGTCAAGTCAAAACAACTGTCAATGCCGCCCTAAAATAGGGTTCTCGCATTAAAAAACTCTTCAAATTCCTTTTTTTGTATTTTTATGAAATTCCCTTATATTTTTCCTATTTACCTATGTGATGTACATAGAGCTGGCCCAAAATCAAACATCTCTTTTTTTTGCCCCTAAAAAATTTTGGTTGCGGCCCGCGACACCAGGAGTACAACGGGTTTGTGGCCCGCGTAAAAAAAAGGTTGGGGACCACTGTTCTAGTAGGTGTTGGTCGAATGCAAAGTTTCCATATAACAATCCTAGATCCATGTACAAAACACGCATAGCCCATCCGCGTTCATAATAATTCAGATTCTTAATCTATAATATTGAAACGAAGTTTATTACAAGATTAAACAATTTTACAATAAAATAATAATAACTATCTACTTTAAATTATTTACAGACTAAAAGAAAGAAAGAAATAAAAAACTAAAAAAGATAAAACTAAAGTACAAGATATGCTATAAAAATAAGAAAACCTCTAGGTCGTCCCCATCAGGCAGAGTGCCTATCAGGCTCAAAGAATTCCCTTGCTGGATGGCTATGCTAAATCTTTGAGCCAGATAGGTGCCGGCTTTGGGGTCTCGGGTGGCCTCTACGAGTTTTTTCGAAATTTCTCCGAAAAGTTTGTGTGCCCCCGGACCCCATGTACCTAGGGTTTCAACCCCAAACGGTTCAAATATGAGATCCCTACTAAGGTTCTCATACTTTCGCCGCTTGAGGTTTTCTGCCTGATTTGCGGCCGCACCTGCAGTACTTGAGGTGCCCTGGACATGGGACGGAGCGAGTGTATCGACGCAAGCAGTGTTGCCAACCTGTTCCAAATTTTACCCCCATGTTTTTTTGTAAATCCCCCTGAAAACCCCTAAATATAGGCTTTAATAACATATTTTTATGTGATTTTTTTTTGTATGTTCAATGATTACTCCGTCGCCTGTGGACCGATTTTCAAATTTTTTTTCTGTGATGTATAAGGGTGTAATTCCAAATTGGTTTTTTTGATATCAAAGTGGTAACCTGATGATGGGATCCATGAGGAATCGAGGGAACTCCTCGAAATTTATATGGACACATATTATGGTGATTTCGACTTTTTCTGAAGTAGTTCAAGCATATGCTACCAAAAAGTAAAAATTTGCTTCAAGGTATACCCTGGGTCCAAAAGTACTGAACAGAACTCCTGACTCCTTAGAGATACATGTTTGGGGATTTCTGCGTTGTTTAAAGAATTTCATCATATGCCACCCTGTCAATTAGAGTAAACATCATCATCACCACCACTATACAAAGGTAGGCATTCACGAGCGATCCATATGGCTCTCGCGCCATTGGCTCGATACTCGATGTCGCGCCGAGCCAAATTCATGGCATTCACGAACACGCCAGCGAGCCGTTCCATTTGATAATTTTGGGTGTAGGCGTCGACAGCACCGGACATGTTCATAATGTTTGTTATCCAACGGCTAAACGTAAACTAAAATCAAAATGGCGTCTTTGGCTCGCGAGTAACACCATTCACGAACGAGCGAGCCGTATGGCACGACGGCTCAGACCGACGGACCGTTGGTTTTCTGCATTCACGAGCGCGCCGCCTGCGTATGCACGCCGCGCCAATTGGTTCGGCGCGATGGATTTCGGCGCAGTTGGAATTCCATCGTGTCGAGCCGATCTATTTAGACCGACAGTGTTTTCACATTCATGGACGAATTTTGGATCGACAGCGTGCCAAATAGATCGATGGATCGCTCGTGAATGCCGGCATTAACGAGCGATCCATCGATCTATTTGGCTCGACACGATGGAATTCCAACTGCGCCGAAATCCATCGCGCCGAGCCAATTGGCGCGGCGCGCATACGCAGGCGGCGCGCTCGTGAACATCGCGCTCTCTATATAATATACTGTATTATCTATGCTCATGAATGCAGAAAACCAACGGTCCGGTCGGTCTGAGCCATCGTGCCATACGGCTCGCTCGTTCGTGAATGGTGTTACTCGCGAGCCAAAGACGCCATTTTGATTTTAGTTTGCGTTTAGCCGTTGGACAAGAAGCATTATGAACACGTCCGGTGCTGTCGACGCCTACGCTCAAAATGATCAAATGGAACGGCTCGCTGGCGTGTTCGTGAATGCCATGAATTTGGCTCGGCGGGACATCGAGTATCGAGCCAATGGCGCGAGAGCCATATGGATCGCTCGTGAATGCCGGCCTTTACACCATATATCATCACATTATGATGATATAAAAGGTACCTACTTCTCATAGTATTTTACACCAACACGAATCTTTGAACATTACTCTGCTGTTTATGGACCTATTTTCAAAATTATTCTGTTGTTATAAAGAAAGGGTTTAATACGAAATTGGTCCTTTAGTCACTAAGGTGGAAACCTGATGAAGCGATCCATGAGGAATCGATGGAACTCCTCGAAATTTATATCGACACATATAGTGATTTTTACTTTTACTGAAGTAACACAAGCATATGCTCCCAAAAAATTATGTTGAAACCAAGGTATACACTAGATCCAAAAACACTGAATAGAACTCCTCAGTCTTTAAAGATACGCGTTTGGAAATTTCGGCATTGTTTAAAGAACTGCAAGGATGTTTGCTGATGCAAAAGTAGACGACTTTTACGCGGTAATGCGTAAAAAAGTAGCGTCGATAGTACATCGAGTGCGGGGGAGCCGGAATAGTGTCCTGAGAATGATAGGAGACAGAACTAGGGTTGCCATATCTTACATATGACTCACCGGATAAGACGCGTGAAAACCCCGGATTTTGGAGTACGAAACCCGGACATAGAACAATTTTTACCCGACTACGGCAATGTCAAAAAGAAAGGAATATTTATTATTGCTGCAAATCAAAAAAAAAACTTAGGCCTTCCTAATTCTGCCTACAAAAACCCGGATAGCAAATAAAATCCGGCCCGGACGCTCCCCGGACGCCCTTTAAACTAGGACAAATCCGGGGAAACCCGGACGGATGGCAACCCTAGACAGAACTGACACTGCTCTCCTTCGCAGACTCACTGAGTTACATGTTAGGGTAGCGAGATAGGGAGCGTGCTAATTATTTTAATAAGTTTTGGTTCCCCTCTCTAATTAAGTACTAAGTTTTAATTCTTATATTATTTATTATTATTTATGGAATATTGCCTGAAAATAAATGGATTTTATTTTATTTTTATTTTATTTATTTTATATGCCACTTTGTAACTTACAGTGATGATCATCATCACCTTAACAACAATACCTAATGGAAACATGGCGCGTATTCAATTATACATTCGATCGTTTATTTTAGACGTTCTCAAGACGTAATAATAACAATTTAACAAAATATATAACTAAAAAGGGTGAAATTATTATTTTTAAACAAAAAATTAAACCGACTTCCAAAGTAAAAATACATAAAAAAGTATGAAATAAAACTTATTTTCTAAATAATTCCCCTTTTAAATTTAGCTATTTCTCTACTTAATCTTCTTAATTTAGAAGTCGGTACCAGCCCAAAGGTTTATTATATATACTCTCGGCATTGTTCTCAACATGAAGCATAGATACCAGGAGTCCGAACGGTATAGGCTTTTTAATAATAATTATGTACACAATAATAGGACCAGATCTTAGTTCTCTTTTCTGCCGCTAGGCGTGCGAGACCGACGAGTACCGCGTGTTGCCAATACTATTATACCGAGTGTTGCCAATACTATTATTTATTACAATTATTTTTAAATTACCGTTAGGCAATTACCGTGTTCTACGGTATCTATTTTTCGAGAACAGTTTCTAAGAATTTCCTAAAACTTTTATATAATAAGATTTCAATCTTTCCAGAGCTGTCAATAGCAACTTTAAACTTCCCGCGTAATTTCAAACGAGTGCATGTCGGACCGTCGCGCGCTCTACCGGCAAAAATCTGTCCCCGTAATTGAGACCATTATTTTAACATTACGTTCGGACTCCTTGTTATCTATACTTCGTGGTTCTCAAATTCACACTCTTGTCTTATAATATAATAATACCACAAGAGCCCCACTTCGTTCAATTTGTACCATGCGTTCCGTTCTACGCACAGGGCATAGGATTTTGTTACTCTTAATTAATACAGGTTTAGTTTGAATTGAAGACCCCTAAAAAAACCCTGAAGGTTTTCTGCCCCTAAAATTGCCCCTTTTTAAAACTTTTCCCCCTAGATTTAGGGGGAAACCCCCGAGGTTGACACCACTGGACGCAAGTAGCGTCCCATACAAGAGCCCGTCCCAGTCTCCAAGGGACCAGGGTCATTCCGTCTGGTCTCTTGCCATCGTCGCGCGACAGTCCAGAGGGTTCCAGCACAGCTGGTACTCCGGCAGTGACAAGCGCCCGACGAATGAGGTCGTTGAGGCAGTGATGACGGGAGATGCGACCGGCGCTTCGTGGACAGGACAGACCGTGGTGTCCGAGGCTGTCTATATTTGTACCACAAACGCAACGATGGGGGACGACGTGGGGGACGCCAAGACGCAGGGAAGTGGCTAATCGAAATGTTGTTCGATCCAGCAATGTGCCCGTATTGGGTGACGGTAGCGCTTGTAGCCAAAGGCCCGCCTCCCATTTCTCCACAGCTAAGAGGCGAGCCTGCTCCGTAGGACTGGACGATGTGTTAAGGAGATTGTTCCGTACCAGTCTACAGAGAGGCTCGTCCCAGAGCCTTTGGGAAAAGGTATTGGCGGGCAATTCGTTACAACCACTAGCTACGCTCCAGGCGTCCTTGGCCTCGTCCAGAAATGGAACTGCATTAGTATAGGATGGGTGCTCAAGTATTTTAGAGATAAGTATACGGTTTGCGTGGACTGAGGACAAGAAGGCCGGAAGGGATACGTCCGAGGGTTCTCGGACACCTAGGCCACCGAACCTTACTGGAAGTGTTGCCTGAGTCCATGAGCGGTCGTCGAAGTTTATGTTCAAAATAGCGGAAATCGTATGTCTTATGGTGTCATCCAACTGTTTGAGAAGTTGAGGGAACTTCCACAGTTGACAACACCGCAAGACATACGTAAATTTAGGTACAAAAAGGCAATAACGTGTTAAGGTGAAGGCCATGTGACAGTTAATTTGAAGAAGGCGATCTAAAGTTTCACTGAAATTTTGTAATTTATTATTTATGAAGGCCGGGAGAGACTCGTCTAAAATAGGTGAACCTAAGAGAAAGAGCGAATCCTTTTCGATGACAGACAGTTGTGGAGCTATTTCTTTGAAGCTAGATATAATTGCATTTCTATCCCCACAACTATCTGGCACAAAAAGTTCACACTTCCCTAGGTTCAGCTCTAGGCCGATTTTTTTGAACTCATGAATCAGCGTACGAAAGTCGGTTAATACAGTAGCTGCATCGCTTCCAAGAGTCCCATCATCCAAATACCAAACATTAAAATTAGAATTTAGAAGCTCGATGGCCGGGTGTATGGCAAGACTAAAAATTGCTGGACCTAGAGGGTCGCCCTGTTGGCAGCCAACTTCAGGTCGGATGAGGTGATTTTTGTAAATGAGTTTGGAGGGGTTGTTATAGCACTGAAGCATGAATGGTAAAATGGCTGGTGCTTTCGATTTGATTTGGGCCAACATGGCGACACGGTTAACTGAGTTAAAAGCGTTCTTGACATCGACCTTCAAAAACACATCATCGCCTTGATTTTGGATAGCTGTCCTGAATGAATGAACGGCGGCCTCACAGCCCCCTTTGCAGGCAAAACCTAGCTGTTTCGGCTGAAAGTATGCTGAAAGGGAACTAATTGACTTGCAGGCAAGTTTGGCCGTAAGCCGTCGGAATGTACAGCCGACGGCGATCGGGCGGATGCCTCCATCTCTCTTCTTCAGGGCGCAGAGGTTAGCTCCGTACAAAATATCCACGATATCTGATGCAACCTCTCCACGCAGCATCAGGTTGCACAGATTCGTGAGTTCTTGCAGGAGCTTCTCGCCGGCCTCCCCGCAGCAGCCGCTGATGAGATCCTTCAGATGCTGAGGGGTGAGACCGTCGAGGCCACCAGATGAACCCGGAAGAAAAGACATGATGGCTCCCCGTACTTTGTCTGCCGACGTTTGTAGGGGTGGTGTTGCGTCGTCGGAAGCTGTGAAGGGATTGGGTGTTAGTTGTGGGGGGTGTTTGTTCTGCAAGGCGATGAGGGTTTCTGGGCAATCGGGAGCGACCGTGTCGTTGGAAAAAAGGAGCCGGGCTGCACCTTTAATGTCTCCCTCACTTACTTTTTTCTACATTTTTTACAAGGTTATATTTGGCCGAGTAGTGCGAAAAAGAATTCGGGTTGAAATCAGTATCCGAAACACATTTTTTTTTTAATTCGTGAAGTGAGAGAGGCATTATTGAGCGGATCTCTAGTGACATGTAGAATGCTATAGGGAAAGGTGAGTAATTTTTCCCAGGCTTGCCTCGAGTTATCAAGCGCTGTATGGCGTACTGTCTCGGCAAGCTTCTGGGCCACGGCCACTCTTGCACCCCTAGGGATCCGTTTTACAATCGGGACAGAACATTTAAATTTTGATATTTCTTGCCAGAAATTGGTTGACAGGTGGGGTTCGGAAGTGGAGAAGTAGCTGGGGGAATAGGGTCGAAAAGCTGTTTGTGGCATTTGCCTCTATGAATATTCAAACCCCTCTGGCTTTTAAAATATCGTGCTTGGGGACAATGGGAGCATTGCACCAGATTTCCCAAGGACACGGTCGAAATATCAATGGAAGTCCCTGCATCTTGGCTGCTTAACATAACTTGGTAAAGCTAATATATAAAAAAACTTATTTACTAAACTAGACTAAGTATAATTGAAAAATAATTCTATAATATTGGTAGAATATTTATTATCATTAGATATTCATCGACGTGCACATGTGTGGTAAAGTGATGCAACTAGAAAATGCGTGCTATTTTGTGTTGTTCACCAAAGTCCCCTACGGGCTACGAAGAAGTTGAGTCAGTAATGCGTCTACCACTTTACTGATCAACTGACTTGACTCATTGACTATCCTGATTATTTATTTAGACTTTGACTAGACTTTGGACTTGACGATTTAGAAATACGGTGTTGGAAATTTGAACGAATATTCTATTTCCCGCCTTTTTAACTTGACACTGACAAATGGTTATAAGCCTAAAGCTGACGCCATCTAATAAAAAAATGCTCTTGTCATGTCAAAATCAAATGTGTCAAATAGTAGAAGAAGAAGTTAAAAAACAATGCGCCTACCAACACGTGCATAAAATTGCAAAAAAATAAATTTAGTTTAAATTTAACTTTAAATAATGCCTCCTTTTAGAAAAGGTTTAGCTAAGAGAAAAATTGAAGCTGAAGAGTCAAGTGAAAACCATGATGACAATGTAAGCATTGAAAATATAAAATAATATGCCTACATATTCGTATAAAATGTTTTCTTCGAGTTTCCACCGTTATGGTTAAAATCTTATTTCCTATCATTGCACATTGTTAATATCTTGTCCAAGTTGTTAGTATTGTTATAATTTTAGCGCACAAAACGCGATTGGCATTGTTATCATACTAAACATTACTTTTGACCATGTTTTGTCGTACTAGTCAAGCAGTTCAGAGGATGGTGAGGATTTGATGCCTGGCGAGATAGACGGGGAAGGAGATGCCACAGACTCCGAGCAGGAGGAGCCCGCGGACTCAGACGCAGAGCAGGATGTATGTACTGTTTACTAAAATAAGGTTAAATGGCTTACAGTATGTGGGAACAGTAGGAAGAAATCTCTTACTGAGCAGGTTTAGACCCAAAACCCACTGAAGACATTTCTGTAATTATATATGTGACCGTAAAATTGTAAAAACTCTTAGATTGTAATATAACTAGAGAGATTATAATATGTCGACAGATTGTCAAATAAAAATTCTCAAATATTTTTGTAAATAACATTATAAGTACCTGCTTCATTTTAGGGTGTAATAACTAATATTAATTAATTTTCAAATTTTAGGAGGTGCTTTTCAATGAGAGTGACGATTCAGTGATAGAAGATAATAGTTCGGACGAAGAAGCAGAGTCCTCCGTATGTAATTAAGTTCAATTTAAGCACTAAACAAAACACATTTTATTTATTTTTATTATTCACACAAATGTAAGTATTGTATGTCTTGTATGTTATTATTAGTGTACATATTAAACTCAGTATACGTATTATGTATGTATTAATCAGTATACTTTATTAATTACTATAATAATATTATGTAACATGTATCCGAAGGTTAAGACTTCAGTAGAATTATAAACGTCTATTCTGTGTGAGGGTTTATTAGAAACTAAGTTTGTAACTCATTCTAAAAATGAGTCACAAAACTAAAAGCTTACAAGTTAACAAAAAATATAGCCATAACATTAAATCATGCTGTCAACACATACTCTTTAATAATGTACAATGCGTAGCTTAAAAACTTACAACGATAACATTTTAAGATCATGCTTTCAACACATAAAACGCTTAAAAGTTAAAAGCTCTTGACCATAGTAAATATTCTTAACAAAATTTATTGAGTAGGTGTCGAATTTCATTTCTGTTCAGTGACCCTAGAAATTTGTTGAATAATAATAACTCTCCACCGATTTCGGTGACGGTGGCTGGTCAGCTTTATTTTTGAGCTCGATAAGCTCAAAAATGACGCATTAGATAAATTATTTATTTAATACTTACTACATATTAGCTCGGATACCATTGAAATGGTATCCGAGGGACGGAAAGAGGAAAAGAGGAAGGCAACACAAACGGTGGGAAGATGACCTACCAAAGAACTGGAGAAGGGATTGCAGAGACAGGATCAAATGGCATAATCTGGAGGAGGTCTATGTCTTAAGACAACCTAACAAAACAAAAAGGAAATAAGAATGAAAAATGAATAAAAACAAAATTAAACACGTCAATAATATTTTAAAGTAGAAATTTACATACTATTGTTGGGAATAAAGGCTTATCTTATCTTATCTTATCTTTACATATTAGCTAACTTGCTTGCTAATGAACTTAGATGGACTGTTTCACATTTTTGCAAGTTAAATGTTGTTTAAATAAACAGTGAAATTAAACAGGAATTGGAAGATTCAGAAGAAGGAGCAACAAGTGATGAAGAAAAAGATGATGATGTAAGCGATAACAAGGAATCGGCGGCAGACAGCAATGACAGTGGAGCGGAAACCGGTGCTACCAGCACTCCTCCCGCGTCCAGCGATGAAGCCAACAGGAAAGAGACAAAGAAGACAAAACAGAAAGTGAAAAAGAAAGATAGTACTCAGAAGGAAACCTCTAAAAGTATAGATTTACTGTCCAAGAAGATAAAGGAAGTAGCAACAATACCTGTTCAACAGAAAGGTAAGAGAATACATTATATTTTTTATTTTTATGAAATAAAAGTAAAATAAATCTCGTGTTTGTGAATATTTGCAGTTATCTATGACTTAAATTTGTATATAAATGAAAGAAAAAAAGTTTAATTCCAATGTTTGTATTTTATTCCAATATTATCACAATCTATTGTTTATTTTGTCTAAGTAGATTTAAGTAGACTATTTTATAATAAAAAACTGCAACCTTTGTAAAAATAGAATTTTATTATTTTATTGAAGGAACTCTTTTCATTTGAAGAAGCTTTTCACAAAATGTAGTACACATAACATGTAATGTTCCAGACGAGTATGAGTCGGGCGACACGTCGGACGAGGAGGACCGGCGCAACACTGTGGGCGACGTGCCCATGTGGTGGTACAGCGAGTACCCACACGTGGGCTACGACCTCGACGGCCGCCGGATCATCAAGCCGCCCCAGCGTGACCAGATCGACGAGTTCCTCAAGTGAGTACCGACAGTCGGGCGACACGTCGGACGAGGAGGACCGGCGCAACACGGTGGGCGACGTGCCCATGTGGTGGTACAGCGAGTACCCGCATGTGGGCTAACGACCTCGACGGCCGCCGGATCATCAAGCCGCCCCAGCGTGACCAGATCGACGAGTTCCTCAAGTGAGTACCGACAGTCGGGCGACACGTCGGACGAGGAGGACCGGCGAAACACGAAGTGATAATTTTTATGTCCAAACAACATTAATTATTTGTTGTAGTAGTCACTACATAATATTGTAAAACAAAGTCCTCAGACGCGTCTGTCTGTTCGCGTTCGTGTAGTTTCCGTCAATCGATTTCCAGCATTCTTGAGGAAGTTAGGTTTGAGCGGAATATAATTTTTTAAGTTAAGTAGATAAATAAATATTTGATTGTTTGATGCACGGGCGTAGCCAGGTTTTAGTTTCGGGGGGGGGGTTCAAGAAAATAAAACGACTACGGGGGGAGGGTAGTATCAAAGTTCTGATTTAGGCTGTTGATAATTTTTCTAAAATAACTTCAAAAATCATCTTTCAGATAGGGTTAATGGGGCGGCAAAATATGTTAATTGGCCTCGGGCGCAAAATTTCTAAATACGCCTCTGTATATTGGTCAGATCTCTGTATTATATATACCAGCCGGCCCATTTCGGGGGGGGTTTGAACCCCCTAAACCACCCCCCTGGCTACGCCCATGGTTTGATGGCTCGTGTTGCAGGAAATGCGAGGACCCGGAGTTCTGGCGCACGGTGCGCGACCCGAGCACGGGGCAGGACGTGGTGCTGTCCGCGGCCGACCTCCAGCTGATCGAGCGCCTGCGGAGCGGCCGAGCGCCCACCGCCAGCGAGGACGAGTACGAGCCCTGGGTGAGTCGTATGCCATCATTTGTAACTTCCGCTCTGTTCAAATCCAATTGAATCCAATAGTTTACAAAATTATATTGGTCTAAACTTGTTCTAAACAAATATAACTAATGTACTTTGCTTAACCTTTGTAAATGAATGTTCTCTTTCAGTCGATCATTTATTTCACAGAATGTGGTTAACGATGGTGGATACAATAGGTACATCAGTTCTTAGTGGAGTTTTTACAATCCTACCACAACAATTTATTTTATTTATTTATTGTAACTTTATGCACAAACAAATACAAAGGCGGACTTAATGCCAATGGTGTTTGAACGTCAACAAGTAATTATTAATTTTATATATAGAAAATACAAATATTGAATTTGTTTAGTTGCCTACATATTAATCAATTTTTAATATTGTTACGTGCTAGGGTTCGAAGGATTTGGAGAGAAAGACCTGCTGACTATTTTGAAGACTTTATTCACTAGCACTAGGTCCAACACAAAGCACTAGGTCTAACACTAAACACTAAGTCCAAACACTAAACACTAAGTCCAAACACTAAACACTAAGTCCAAACACTAAACACTAAGTCCAAACACTAAGCACTAACGATGTCCTATGTCGTAGCCAAGTCGTGGGTTTCACTTGTATTAATCACTGGTATCACTTTAACTTATCGCCTGTTTCGCCTCGAAAGAAGCTCAAGACTGAACTCGACTCGCTCGCATTCTTCCGACGTATTTATACCGGTCGATACGAGTCCCAGACGACTCCAGAAGGTTCTCGAGTCGCGCGACCGTGTTGGATTTATTCTGGAACGTTTGCACAGTAGCGCCATCTAGTACTGAGTAGGAGGCCCCACGCTGTCCCTGTTCACACCAAGTGGTTTCATTGGTTGACGCTAGATGGCGCTATTCTCTCGCGCTCAGATTCCGTTAAATGTGTCCTTTGCAACGGAAATCACCCGGCCAACTATAAAGGCTGCACTGTCTTCAAAGAACTGCAAAAACAAAAGTACCCGCCTATTAGAAACAGGAGAGTACAAGTACCGCACGAGCAAACTGGCTCTATTCCAACAAACGCTAGTGAGCCCCAGTACAAGAAAAACTGCTCAGAAACATCAAACGACAGGAGCAAAAGAACCTACGCAGATACCCTAAAAACCCCTCAAATAGACCTGAACATTACACGTAATGCAAACACCCAAAGCCAACAAACCATTGAAATGAAACACCTTCTTGATATGTTAAATCAAATTATGAACCAGATGTGTGTGATGATAAACCTTTTAACAAACTTAATGTCTACTATGAGTAAAAATTCCACCAGCTCAAAATAGCCTTCTGGAATGCCAATGGCTTACCACAACACTCCCTAGAAGTCAAAATATTTATTGAGACCAACCAAATTGACATTCTCCTTGTTTCAGAAACGCACTTCACAAAAAAAACATATTTTAACATTCCAAGATACAAGATGTACCAAACCTTGCACCCAGATGGTACTGCACACGGTGGCTCGGCTATATTTATAAAAGAACAAATTCGTCATTATGCCAAAAATGCTTACCAAACTGATCAAATACAAGCCACGAACATAATAATCGAGGATATCAGAGGCCCCCTATTAATATCAGCACTATACATACCGCCCAAGCATAATATGAAATGCGAAGATTATTCTGCCTTCTTTGTCACTTTGGGACACCGGTTTATAGCCGGCGGCGATTTTAACGCAAAACATAGAGACTGGGGGGCTCGAATTACTACTCCTAAAAGACGACAACTCCTTAAATCAGTACAATCCCTGAAATTAACAGTTAGCACCACTGGCGAAGCAACATATTGGCCAACTGATACAAAAAAGAAACCAGACCTTGTAGATTTCTTCGTGAGCAAAGGATTACCTCCCTCTTCAATCAGGTGCAACTCTTGCTTTGAGCTGTCTTCCGACCACTCACCAGTAATGGCACAAGTCAATTCCTCAGTAGAAAAAAGAGAAAATATTTGTAAGCTGCATAATAACAAAACCAACTGGTCATATTTTCGAGAACTAGTTACAAATTCATTGAATGTTAAAATACCCCTTAAATCAGACGATGATGTGATTGAGGCAGTTGAACATTTCAACAACAAAATTCAAGAAGCTGCCTGGTTAGCTACCCCTGTCCAAAGAGTGAATACTCAAAATATTAACAACTATCCAAAATCCACGCTAGATTTGGTTAAAGAAAAACGCGATGCTAGAAAACTTTGGCAGACCACAAAATATCCGGATCATAAAGCAAAATTCAACAAACTAACCAAGAAACTAAAAAAAATACTCGCAGAACAAAAACAAATTGCCACAGAAAACTACCTCAAAAGCCTTGACGCTACACCAGCCACTGAGTATTCCTTGTGGAAAGCAACAAAAAACTTGAAAAGGCCTATTACTCACCAGACAGCCATTAGAAAGGAGGACGGTACCTGGGCTAAAAGCGATAGGGATAAAGCTGAAGTGTTTGCGCAACACTTATCAAAAGTGTTCACCCCGAATGCTGACTGCGGATCCACAAAGTTAAATGAAGTCTCGAATGCTCTCACAGAAACCTATCAAAATGACCTACCCATCAGGAAAATATCAACAAGGGAAGTAATTGGTACTGTTAGAAAACTGGATGTTCATAAATCCCCAGGATATGACCTTATCACAGCCAAAATCCTAAAAGAGTTGCCAGAAACGGGATACAAATATCTTACCCAATTGTTTAATGCCTGCCTTTGGAGAAATTTTATTCCACTGCAATGGAAGGTAGCTGAAATTATTCTAATTCCTAAACCTGGAAAAGACACTACAAATGTCACATCTTACCGACCAATCAGCCTTCTCCCCACGACGTCTAAACTTCTGGAAATCCTACTTCTTAAACGTCTAGCTCCAATCATATCAGAAGCTAAATTAATACCCGAACACCAATTCGGCTTCAGACCCTGCCACAGCACGATCGAACAAGTACACAGAATCGTTGAAAAAATTAACAACACGTTTGAAAAAAAGAGTTGGTGTTCTGCTGCTTTCCTGGATATCTCACAGGCTTTCGACAGAGTTTGGCACGATGCACTCCTATTTAAAATCCGGAAGAACCTACCCATAAATTACTATCTTTTGATAAAATCTTATTTAAATGGCAGACATTTCTATGTGAGATATGGCGACAGCATCACAGAACTACACGAAATAGAGGCTGGGGTCCCCCAAGGAAGTGTAATGGGTCTAACACTCTATTTAATATATACATCAGATCTACCACACTCAGAACATGTTCTGACTGGAACGTATGCCGGTGATACTGCGATATTAGCAGTCGACGAAACAGCTACTGGAGCATCTATCAAGTTACAAAAAAAATTTGACGAAGTATCTCGCTGGTTAAAAGACTGGAAAATAAAGGCTAACGAAACCAAGTCGGTACATGTTACATTTAGTCTGCGACACGAAACATCCCCCGAAGTAGAGCTAAATCAAATCAAAATACCACAATCCGATGATGTACGATATCTTGGTGTATACCTGGACCGTAGGTTGACGTGGAAAAAGCACATCCAAACAAAAAGAAAAGCACTTGATCTCCAGCTCCTTAAACTGCAGTGGTTAATGGGCAGAAAATCACAACTCAGTCTCGAAAACAAACTTCTTCTCTATAAATGTATTCTAAAGCCAGTTTGGACCTACGGTATCCAGCTATGGGGAACAACATCCTCATCAAACATAGCGATCCTGCAGAGGTTCCAGTCAAAAACCCTGCGAATGATAACTAACGCCCCCTGGTATATACCAAATACGCGTCTCCATAAAGACCTGAATGGTGAGTCTGTTATGGATGAAATAAAAAACTCCCTACAAAAATACTCAAAAAGGATAGATAAGCACCCGAACCTCCTGGCTAGGGAGTTGATGAGCAAAGACCCGAACTCAACCTTCAAAAGGCTTAAAAGACGTGCTCCACAGGACCTGATGGCATGAGGAGTTAGCACTAATATGGACATATCACTGGATATTGTACCATACACGCCCACGACATATTTACTTTAAAAATCCAGCTCAATGTCGAAAAGACAGATTGCAGGAGAAAAGGAGTTTAAAAAAAAATTCTCTGTGTTCGTAACAATATCTAAACAAAGTTTTTTTTCTAAATACTTACGGCGTAAGTTAGTGATTTATTTTTCGTCGTAGAAATATAAGATCCAGACCAATTGATGCAGAAAAAAAAATTATAATGATATAAAAAATGTTATCGATTTTTTTGTGGGTTACACGCTTTGATTAATTATAACATAGATTATACCCTTACAAACACTAACAATGTTTTTTTTTTTTTTTTATTTATTTAGGAAACAAACAGTTATTTAATACAAATATTTTGACAAGTTATTACATAGTTAAGAAACGTAAACCTAGAGTTCCATAAAAATAAGTAGTAAATACTTTTAATAAAACTTAAAGCTACAACACATGCATTCAGATCAGCTTAAAATCATGTTTCTAATTTTATCATTTGCATTTTTTTTCATTTTATTTAAAGAGCAATTAAACAGATCTAAATCAATAAAATACTTATTATACATATTGCAAGATCTTCTAATAAAAGCATTATTAGCATTTGAAGTCCTGGATTGTGGTAAACTAAAGAGGTTTCTTTTTCTAACATTTCGTTCTTGTTTCCGGGGCACACGAATCTCAATATTGCTAAGTAGCTCAGGTGTATCTACAATGTTATGAATTATTTTGTATAAGAATACAACATCACAAACTAGACGGCGCTTTGCCAAGGGAGGTATGTTATATCTCGAAATTGACAATTCGTAATCAGTATATAAGTTACCCATTCTAAATTCCAAGTACTTAATAAATTTTTTCTGTAGTGTTTCCAATCTCTCTGAGTGAGTTTTGTATTGCGGAGACCACACCGTACTAGCGAACTCTAAGTGACTGCGGACATAGCTATAATATAGTATCTTGTAGGTAAAAAAATTTTTAAAAGGCTTAGAGATACGTAGAATGAAACCCATTTGTTTATAGGCTTTAGTTAATATTTTATTAATGTGTGAAATAAATGTAAGTTTAGAGTCCAACCAGACACCCAGATCCCGAATCTCTGATGTTCTTTTTAAATATTTCCCACCAAGTTTATATTTAAATAAAATCGGTTTTCGTTTGAGGCTAAAAGTAATTACATTGCATTTATCAGGATTAAGGAAAAGATTATTTTTAACACATTCATTTTCAAAAACTGTTATATCATTTTGAAGAAGTTCACAGTGGTGTATGTTATGGATAACTCTAAATATTTTTGTATCGTCGGCATAAAGAAGGGTGTAGCTATTTTTTAAAACATTACTTAGGTCATTTATGTATAGAATAAAAAGTAGTGGTGCTAAATGTGACCCTTGAGGCACACCAGAGGTTATTTGCCTATAATTAGAAGTAAAGCCTTTTAATACAACAACCTGACACCTGTTTTTTACATAAGAACTTAACCAGCGAAACAGATCGCCATGGACACCAAGATTCCAAAGTTTTAATAATAAGGTGTAGTGAGAAATTTTGTCGAAAGCTTTGGCAAAGTCAGTGTACACGGCGTCTACTTGATATTTTTTGTCAAAAGCATCGCGAATAATTTCCGTAAAAGATAAAAGATTACTCTCAACGCTACGTCCCCTATAAAAACCGTGTTGTTGCGGAGAAATAAATGGACGGGCAACAGCAAATAGTTGTTGAGCAATAATGTCTTCTAAAATCTTTATAAATATACAGGTCTTAGAAATGGGTCTGTATTTTTCTATATCATCGCTTAGAGAACCCTTAGGAATTGGTGTTATCCAGGCTTTTTTCCATGCTGAAGGAACACAACCTTCTGATATAGATTTTTTATACAATATAGTCAGAGGAGTTGTTAGTGCAGATGCACATTCTCTTACGAGAATTGGATGTACACCGTCAGTTCCAGCCCCTTTTTTAGGATCAACTGATTTTAGAAATTTATTTACTATATTTTCGGTGATCTCAATAGTTCCAATGTCAAACAGGGGATTACTAGGCGGCTGTAGATTATTTATGGGCTGACCGTTCACTGTTGGGGGTTCAAAAACGGAATGAAAATGTTCATTAAACAAGTCGCATATATCTCTTCCAGTACAGACGTATTTATCTTTATAATGCATTTTTTGTGGCAGTTCACCAAAATTAAAGTTCGACTTTACATATGTCCAATAACGAACAATGTTTCTGTGTCGCGTCACACTCATTGACAAGAGTCGCGTAAACGTATTTATACGTGCTACTCGTCGACCGGCTCGACACACACTAACACAAAAATTGGCCCGCAGTGGGCCAATTATGCCATATCTACCTCTTTTTAATATAATACATCTATAGTTACACGTCACAGCAAATATGTTTTCTTACTTCGATATATAAGATATATAAATATAATTATATCTCTCAGGTGGAATGGTTCACCCGCGAGGTGCTGGCGACGCCGCTGCGCGCGTTCCCCGAGCACAAGCGCTCCTTCCTCCCCTCGCGCTCCGAGCAGCGCCAGGTCGCGCGCATCGTGCACGCGCTCAAGATGGGCTGGACCAAGACGAGGAAGGAGATAGCCGCCGAGCGCCGCAAGCAGCGGGTGAGTGGCACCACACGCATACGGAAAACCGCCGTCAAATAGTCCAGAGCCAAGCTTCGGCACGAACGAGCCGGCCCTGGAGAGCTACCACGGTCTCACAGTAAACTAGCGTCAAACAATGATCGCGTTGAGTGTGCCAAGTAGGTACATGTTCAATTGAAGAAGGTTAACAATAAATATCAATGTATTATACACATGCATACAGTAAAACTATTTGGCTCGTCTTCGTTTTTTTATGGAAAAGAAGCAAGAATTACCGAAAGACAATTGAAAGAAAGATTGTGGTCGACCTTAGTAGTTAGTACACATACGCACCGGCGTGTTTAATGGTTACGTCTTGTATGTGTCACCGTAAAATTGTAAAAGCCGTTAAATTGTAAAATGTTGATAGACTTCGGACTCGAATATTCTACCTACAATTTAACACATTATTTTTCGTTAGATTATAAATATATAGTTTAGAATCTTTCGACATTTTTTACAATCTTGTTAGTTATTTTACAATCTAACGGTTTTACAATTTTACGGTGACATATGCACTATATTAATATTTGAGTCCAGTAGCGAGTGATTATGTAGCGTAAACGGGATTGAGACACTAACTATAAACTACACACGACAGGAGCGCCAGTTCTACGACCTGTGGGGCTCGGGCGAGGCGGCCGAGCGACGGGGCGCCCGCCACCTGCCCGCCCCGCGCCGCCCGCCCCCCGGACACGCGGAGAGCTACAACCCGCCGCCGGAGTACCTGCTGGATAAGAAGGAGGTATGTTGTGTTAACAGTCAATTGTGATTCAGTTAAACTTTTGCACTTAGAGCGCTGTGTTTATAAATTAAATGAAACGCAATCGTGATAGGAATGCCGAGATACAAACAATAATAATATACAACATTGTGAGGCTTTCAGTGTGAAAACAATCTAGAGTAACTCTAAGTAATTTTTTTTTTTCGTTTAATCGAGCTGTAAAATTTTGAATAAAATAGTATGTGAAAATTTTGAATAAAGTAATAGTGAATCCGTAGATGAAATCTATGTGGGAAGTGTTCCTTTTTTTATTGATATTTTATTTATATCCGGTACCGTTAATTTATATTTTTTGTTTTCTGTCCACAGATGAAGGAGTGGGACCGCCTGTCGCAGACGCCGTGGAAGCGCAAGTACACGTTCCTGCCGACCGCGCACGCCAGCCTGCGCGCCGTGCCCGCCTACCCGCGCTACGTGCGCGAGCGGTTCCTGCGCTGTCTCGACCTGTACCTCGCGCCGCGCGCCATCAAGATGCGCCTCACCATCAACGCCGAGGACCTGGTGCCCAAGCTGCCCTCGCCGCGAGACCTCCAGCCATTCCCCACCGCCGAGGCGCTGTGTCTGCGGGGGCACAGCGGCCTGGTGCGCTCCGTGGACTTCGACCCCAGCGGCCAGTACATTGTGTCGGGCAGCGACGACGGCACCGTCAAAGGTACAAGCTTTTCTGCAGTTCGATTATTCAGTAACGCCGGCGGTGCTGTCCAGAATGGACAGGAGCCGAGAGACTCGCGGACCTCCTGCCATAATGTGTCCGTAATCTCAGATCAAATAAAAAGTATAGATGGACTTCTACGAACAACATAGTGAAGCCGGTTTTTTATGCATTGTGTGCGTGAGCCGGTGTTGCCATACTAAATTTTCATTACCATATGTTGGCTAAACTTTCGAATAACATCCCACATTTGTACTATTAATTGGTTTATGGTAATTTTACCGCTTAAAGTTCTTTTACTGTCGCAGTAATTTCGCAAATTTGCAAAATTATAAGATCCGTAGTTTTCGAGATAACAATATAATTAATTTTCGAAAATTGTATAGGAATTCGGCCATGTTAACGTTTCTGTGATATTTATGTTTCGTTTTCCATAGCTTTATGTCAAAAAACTTTGCAGAGCCCTATTTTACGTAAAAGTTGTAACACGGCCTCACAAAAACCTGGCGCGAAACAACGTTGTCACAACTCTCCCCAACTATGGAATTCTAAAAATGGGTTAGATTAGAATATTTTTATTGCGTTCAAACGTCTTTAATAATGAAAAAAAAAACAGAAAGTGATAATTATGTTCATTATTTATTTATAGATAAATTTAGATAAAGGGTAGGTAAAGATGAAAAGTTTCGATTTAGGTGTACCAATACATAATATTATGGTAAGTAATAGGGTAGTTAATATACGGTCACCAGTCACAAGTCAGTGTACCACTTGCCTATTTTTTTGGTAGCATAATACGCTTGTGTTATTTCAGAAAAAATCTAAATCATTATATGTGTCCATATAAATTTCAAGGAGTTCCCTCGATTCCTCATGGATCCCCCATCATCAAGTTTCCACTTTAGTGACTAAAAGACCAATTTCGAATTTATACCCTTTACAGCAATAAAATAATTTTGTTAATAGGTCCATAAACGACAGAGTAATATTACAAGATCTCCGTGTTGGTGTAAAATACTATAAGAAGTACCTTTTATAACATCAAAATGTGATGATGTGTGGTGGTGATTGTGGTGGTGATGATGATGATTACTTTAACTGACAAGGTGGCATATGCTTGCAGTTCTTTAAATAACGCCGAAATCCCCAAACATGTATCTATAAGGAGTCAGGAGTTCTGTTCTGCACTTTTAGATCCAGAGTATAACTTGGAGCAAAATCTTACTTTTTGGTAGCATATGCTTGGACTACCTACTTCAGAAAAAGTCAAAATCACCATAAATTTCCATAAAAATTTCGAGGAGTTCCCTCGATTCCTCATGGATCCCATCATCAGGTCACCACTTTTTTGAAAACCGGACCAACTTGGGATTATACCCTTTATATCAAAAAAAGAATTTTGAAAATCGGTCCACAGACGGCGGAATTATCGTTCCCGATATTTTCCGTATACCGAATATAGGGGCATTTACCTTAAATTACTTCAAACTTCAAAACTTCCTAATTAAAAAATAAAAACACAGTCTGACTCTCTACTTCATAATTTTGTTAAGAATTTGCCTACAAATTACTTACTATATTTTAGGCTATTGAGAATATGAAATCCTGGCAACACTCTCTCGATCCGCCATCATGAAATTGTCTTTATTTGTTTCGAGTAACCTCTTGATAAATTATCTTAAACAAACTACAGTTTTGTGTGTACTTACTTATGAAATGTTATTCCCTGACACTTTTTGTTCGCCTTCGTACAGTTTTTACACCACTTAATAGCGCAGGACGGCATTTTTGTGGCAAAATCACTGCACGACGACTCGTTCGATACTGACGAAAAGTAGCGTACTTTTTTTGCATGAGTGTGCGTGACCGCGTGTGTTTACACAAAGTAGCGTAGTTTTTGAGGCTTCAGTTGAAACAAGCGCCATGCGCAATCTAGTTTTTTATTTGATCTGAGTCCGTAATTCATTGCAGTATGGGAGACGAGCACGGGGCGCTGCCTGCGCACGCTGGAGCTGGGCGCGCCGGTGGCGGCGGTGGCGTGGACGCCCGCGCGCGGCCTCAGCCTCGTCGCGGCCGCCGTCGGCGCGCGCCTGCTGCTGCTCAACCCCGGCGAGCGCATCGGCGCGCACCGCGTCGCCGCGCGCACGGACGAGCTGCTGCGCGAGCCGCCGCCGCAGCGGGACGTGCGCATGGACGAGCGCACCGCCGCCGCCGTCACGTGGGAGGACAGCGACGCGGCGCAGTGGGCGCGCGGCGTGCGCCTGGCCGTCGCCCACTTCCGGCCCGTGCGCACCGTGGCGTGGCACGCGCGCGGCGACTACGTGTGCGCCACGCTGGCGGACGCGGGCGCGCGCGCGGTGGTGGTGCACCAGCTGTCGCGGCGCCGCAGCCAGCTGCCGTTCCGGCGCGCCAAGGGCCTGGTGCAGGCGGCGGTGTTCCACCCGTCGCGGCCGCAGCTGCTGGTGGCGACGCAGCGCGCCGTGCGCGTGTACGACCTGGTGCGGCAGGAGCTGGTGCGCACGCTGCGGCCGGGCGCGCAGTGGGTGAGCTCGCTGGCCGTGCACCCGGGCGGCGACCACGTGCTGGTGGGCTCGTACGACCGCAAGTGCGCGTGGTTCGACCTGGAGCTGTCGTCGGCGCCGTACCGCACGCTGCGGCTGCACGGCGGCGCGGTGCGCGCGGTGGCGTTCCACCCGCGCTACCCGCTGTTCGCGAGCGGCGGCGACGACGCGCGGCTGGTGGTGTCCCACGGCATGGTGTACAACGACCTGCTGCAGAACCCGCTGCTGGTGCCGCTGCGGCAGCTGCGCGGCCCGGAGCCCCGCGACGACCTGTGCGCGCTCGACCTGCGCTGGCACCCCACGCAGCCCTGGCTCGCGGCCGCCGGCGCCGACGCCACCATCCGCCTCTATACCTAATAAACTATATCAGCACAGAGCACCACCCGAACTGTCGTATTATCTCTATCCTCTATCCCATTCGACGAGTAAAGTGATTTGCTAAAACTTCCTAGAGAGTTTTAGAGAGAACGCAAAATAGCACGCTTTTTGAAGTTGTAACCACTTGCCCACACTTGTGCATATAAAAGAATATTAGGAATATTATTATTAGGAACCGAAATAACATAGAACAGGGGTTTTCAAACTATGGGGCGCGCCCCCTAGGGTAGGCGCAGATACCTTCAAAGGGGGGCGCAGGCCACTTGTATAGTTAAGTATAAAAAACTGCGACCGATGGAAGAATGCTTTCTAGATATAATATAATATAATTAAGTTAAGTAAAGTTAAGAAGCTTATTAGCGATAAACAAAAAACATTTATTTTGTTATTGAATACTTTTTAATTCTGATCTGATGATCTGGACAGGATATTGGGAGGCGCAATTTTTTTTTATGGTCGAAAGGGGGCGTTTTCCAAATAAGTTAGGGAACCCCTAACATAGAATGATGCGTCAAGTTGGCCGGTATATCAGATATAATTAAAGCTAATACGATCTAAAAATTCAAATTTCATTACGGGTAGAACAAACTACCGGAGAAAATAATTATGACCCCTAACATCATAGGAAGTATGAACTTAAAACACTTCAGTATGTATGATATTCTCATACGCAAGACCGTGCAAAGCCCCACACCACCTTGCAGGTTGCAAAACTCGACGCGCGTTTCGCCCCGAACCCGGAGCATCCTCAGGAAGTGGACCTGCGAACAACGTTAGTTAACGAATTTTGTTTCTGAGTACGCATAAGCAGTGTGAGAGAATGGAGGTGCTTTATGCATGCATATGCGTGCACTCACCCATTTGATTGCAGGTTGTGGGTATTATTTGGCGGAAAATTGCTTTAAATCATAATATTAATAATTATTTCTATGGTATAGATTTCCGCAAAGTAACGCTTGATTCTAAACTACAGGCCAGGTTTGTTGAAAAAGTATCGATATATCGATATTTTTAATGTGATACATCGATATTTTTATCCGATATATTTTGATCCGATATATCGATACAAAATGTCCAATATCGAAAATAGTATCAAAAACTATATATTTTTAGTGACTAAAGTCACTAGAATACAAAACCCGAAACCGCAAAGGATAGGAATGAACGGAAAAAAAAGTTACTGTATTGGGAACCCCCTAATTAGGTAACTTTTGTCTTTTACGGTAATGAACTTCATTGTCTATGGTCAAAATTTTGACGTTTGGATTTTTGAAAAATCAATACAAGTAAAATCAAAGTAAAATCGTCAAAATTTTGACATAACAGCTTATTGAAAATCTGGCCTTTATCTCGATATATCGATATTTTTTTCCTTGAAATATCGACGTCGCTATTGATATTTTTATAAATATCGATACATCGATATTTTTTTTCACTTCCGCCATCGCTATGAAGAAAGAAAGAAAGAAAAATATTTATTTTCAATAGACAAAAGACACAAGTAACAGAAAAAAACAAAAAAAAAATACTACAGGCTGACACAAGAATTCGGCGATCACGAACTATAACGCGGTTCAAATGAGAATAGGAACGTCAATGACCTTTATCTGTCAAATATCACTTGAAAAGTGAGATTTTCAGAAAAACTTATGTGCATATAAATAATAATTGTCTTGCATCGAATTTATATAACAACGTTGAATAGTAATCAATTATCTAAACATAAATTTAACTATCATAACACTCTAAATTCGAAACAATATGGCGCCGACTCGATCCTATTCTCATTTGAACCGCACTATACCTACATATTGTAAAGGTGGGTTTAGACCAAAAGAACATAGAGCAAGAACTACACAAGAACATTCTTTTGTATTCGTTTTAAGGTGGGTTTAGACCAAAAGAACATAGAGCAAGAACTTCACAAGAACATTCTTTTGTATTCGTTTAATGTAAACGATAATTCGTTAAGACATAGTTTACATCATTTACACTAAACATTCCGAACAAGAATTTTTGCTCTTTATATGAGAATCATTTAGACCAAATGAGCGAATGCTCATTGCTCATTTGCCAACGATAAGTAGTACTGTTCACACTACACTATGTCTGAGTGTGATAGCGACTATATTGTGATTTCAAGTGCTTCATTTATTGATAATACGTAATTAATGAAAAAGAAAAGAAGGAAGAGACGTTGGTGGGTGACGATTGCTGTTGCAATTTGCCTCCAGGCATCTAATGTTCATAAAACATAAGTTGTATCCCATAAACACCTTATATTATGGTACATTTCTATCATACATTTTTCGTTGCTCCAATCCATATTTACGAATAAACCTAAAAGTAGCCGCCAAAATGTACAAGAATTCAAGAACACTAGAATCCCTTTGAAGAGACCGCCTCAAGTAGCGAGCACGTCCGAACACGAAAGAACGCTCTAAGCCACAGAAGCAACTGTTTGTGCGCTCTTGCGTCGGTTATACCAAACAAGCGAGTGTTCTTAGAGCATTCTACCAAATTACCGACGAACACGTGGCGAATACACCAGAACAACGAAAGAATGCCCGTTGTTTGTTTACATCAAAAGAGCTTTACTAGAATGAGCATTCGCTCGCTTGGTCTAAACCCACCTTAAGATATCACGAAGTATAGATACTAGATGCACTAATTACTATCTATACTCTATGGCGTTCTAATAGCCCTATGTTGGCTGCCTTGCTTTTTAATATGTCGCCATACTTGGTTTGTAATTTTCCCTGTAATTATCAATTTTGCACAATAGATATTATAAATAAATGAGAAAATAATAATATAGTTCAAATCAAAATAAAAAAAGTTTTATTTCCATATTGGTTACAAAGTAACGCTTAAAGAATTGTCCCTACTTGATGCCTACCACCGGTTCGGGAACTAACCCGGCGAGAAGAACTGGCGTAAGAAACTCGCACGGGGCCATCTTTTAGCAAAAAGATGGAAAATTGTTCTTTTAAAAAAATTAAGATGTTTACAATGTAAAAACTTAATTCTTTATAATATTGACAAAAGTCAGATACATTTATTACATAGAAGCTGCCTTGCAGGTGGCCATCCTATTCCCAAAGTGTGCGATCGTCAATAAAATCATTGACCTTATAATAGGCACACACAAACGTTCTTTAACTACTTTTTTAATGGAAAGATTTTGAACGTTTTCTGTGATTCTATTGTATAGGCGTATACATTGACCTTTAAATGATTTGCTTACTTTACTTAGTCTGATCACTGGTATATCTAGCTTGTGCTTATATCTAGTGTTTCTACAGTGATTGTCGCTTTTAGTTTTAAAATTACTGATATTATTTGTAACATATAATACGTTATCCAAAATGTACTGAGAAGCGACGGTCAGAATACCTATTTCTTTAAACTCTCAGAGATTCAAAGGGGGACATTTTGTATATTGAACGTATTGCTCGCTTCTGCAGCACAAATATTGTATTAATGTCTGCGGCACTTCCCCATAAAAGGATGCCGTAGAACATTCTACTATGAAAGTAACTAAAGTAAACTAGTCGCGCCGTGTCTTCGTGAGAAATTCCGATAATTTTTCTGACTGCATGGTTGTTGTTAGATATCATTAATTATTTTCGGTTCGGTAACTCAAAAAACTTTATTTTCGACGAAAACGAATTTTAACTCGAAATAGTTTACGAAACTTAATTGAAATATTATATTAGGTTTTGCCCGCGGCTTCGCCGGCGTGGAATAGTGTTCTTGGAGAAAAAACTTCTTCAGCAAATAACTTTACTCACTGCTGTATACTTCTGTAGGTATACAATATTGAAAATGTTTTTAGGATTTCGTACCGAATGGGTAAAAACAGGACCCTATCATAAAGACGCGTCACGCGACATGCGAGACCGCTTGATATATTATTATATTAAAGGGATGAGTATATTACGATCTATACTAATATTATAAAGAGGAAAGGTTTGTTTGTTTGCATTGAATAGGCTCCGAAACTACTGGGCCGATTTTGATGATATAGATTAGACCACGAGGATGGACATATTAGGCTACTTTTTGTAGGCCGTTCCTCGCGGGTTTTTAGCTTTCCTTTAGCGCTCACGAAGTGGTGGGTAACATCAAAAGAAGAATATTGAATGTGGCCACAGAATACATAATAGTACCACGTAATATGGCGGGAAATTTAAGATACGTAATTAAAGTCTAATTGACCGTCAAAACCATCAAAATGTTATTTGATATTTCAACAATACTAATCAACTACCTCCATAGAAAAAACTGAATTACTACTGTGCAAAATATTCTTGAGCCTTTATATATGTACTTAAAACGTCCCGCGTTTTCGATAGCGCGATGTAGAAATGCGAGCGCCCGCGCTATGCCACAACACTATGTCTCTGCATTTTAAATATTCTGTAATATCTTCTAAAATATTCATTTAAATTACATGCTGTAAAGGGCCATACTGATCTATATTAAATGCACAATGTAGGTATTTAAGATACTAAATTGGATAAGGATTAATGCTGTATTGCTTAAAATCGCTTCGTAAATAAGCTATTAAATTTTAATCAAAGTAAAGGATTAAAAAATGGTTATTGTGGGTTATCCTTAAGAGATAGACATATGCCATCGCGGACTTTTTTGTAGGATTTTTGAGATGAACAAAACTGTAGTACATTATTTAAATCTATTTCGTAAGGGACATCACATTAGAAACATCAAAAATAACAGTATTTCTCCACTATTTCATGGATGTTATTATACATATAAACCTTCCTCTTGAATCACTCTATCTATTAAAAAAACCGCATCAAAATCCGTTGCGTAGTTTTAAAGATTTATGCATACATAGGGATATAGGTATAGAGAAAGCTACTTTGTTTTATACTATGTAGTAATATTGATAGTTTATATCTTCGGCGTTTACCAAAACCCAGAATTTCGTAGTGTTGCTGCAAAAAAGTTACGCATCCTCAGTGCAGTTTTTTTTCCTGGTTAGGTTTTACAAACTAAATAGGTATTAACATAAATAGTAATAGTAAATTTTGTAGTGCACCAAACTCTGATTTTTAATCTCAATCATTAAAATATCAACCAAAACATTTCTCTGTCCTAAGGCTGGGACTATAATATGCTCCGGAATCCGGAACACCGGTGAAAATTGATTGTAAATCGCACAGATACAGAGCATTAAAATAAAACTCTGTGCTAATAAAATATAGTTTAAAATCGAACACACAGGTGTCGAGTCAAATTTCAATGTTATGTAATTATGACAGCTCGACACTTGATATTTCTCTTCAGAGTTCTATTTTCAATGATCAAAATTTTCTACGGCCTTCCGGATTCTGGATCATAATTCATAAAGTCCCAACTCCCAGCCTAATGTCTATACTGACAATAAAGAAAGAAAAAATGAAGGTAATAAAAATAGAGTTATTAATTCATTAATAATTGAGATTATTTTCGTAGTTAGTATTAATTTTATACCTTGGTACAATAATAATAATTATCGATTGAGGTTTTTTAGCTTTTGTAGTTATATTAATATTACCATGATATGAGTAAACTTCACTAATCTGGTAACACTGATGATGTCAAACAGGGTGAGCCAACGTTCAGATTTTATGTTTGTTGTCTGTTGAGCTTTGAAGTTTCAAAATTAAAGCTTTTTGATTTTTGAAGTTTGGTTTGATTGTTTTTCATTAGTGCGGTTGGGTTGGTTCTAAGCAATGGCTTGACGTGAACTGTGTAGTCATGCCGATATTTCGAAAATAAATCGGATTTCTACTTTTTATAGTGATTTTATCAAATATGTATATATTTATTTTACGTTACCGATAAATGTGAATTGTTTAAACTTATTTGTGATACATAATATCTTCACAATAGCAAAGAACTAGGTATGAAAATACTGTGCATATTTTTAATATTATAATTTATAACGATCACCTGAACTGGGTAAAAGTGTTTTAATTTAACTTTCGACCTTTTTTATCATGTGCTACGAATTGTAAAAATAAAAGTGAAAAATAGACTGAACTGCTTCTAAACATGAATAAGTGCTAAAGTTTTAAGTACTGGTATTTTTACGATGTCGGGTTCCGGCACGACGACGCCGACGGCGGTGGAGCCCCCGCCGCTGGACGACAGGGACCTGGAGCCCCGCACGCCCATGAAGCGCCTCGGCTCCACCAGAAAACTCGCAGCCTTTAACAGTAAGTGCCTTTTTTTAAATAAAAAATCGAAACTTTCGTTCGAAATTTTAACAATCAAACTACAAGTTGCAGGTACCTACTATATTTTATTAATTGTAGCTTATTAATATTAAAAAGAACCACAAAATTCAAAGACCACACAAAAACAGATAGGTACTTATTAACAAAGAAATATATAAATAATATAGCTTCGTAAAACCTAAAGGCTTAGCTAATAAACATCTGCATAAAGATAAGATAAACACACCAAGCAAATCAGGGTTTATTTACTAGTAATTTTAGTAGCTGTTGAATTTTATTTTCATAGCATTCTGAAAATGTTGGATTTAATTTTGGTAGGTAACAATTTCTTTGTTAGATCTTCTATGCACTAGAAGTGCATTACTTTCATACTTCTTCACTGACCATAATTATTGTTTTTGTAGGTATATGATGTAAGTAAACTAATGGTGTAGGTTTTTTATACCAATTAAGCTAAAAATATTGAAACCTTTTATTGGGTTTGTAAATGTATCTAATTACTAAACTTCACATAAAATTGTATATTTTTGTATGTTTATCAAGTAGTAATACATAAGTACTTCAATATTTCCGAATATATTAACCAACTACCTAAATATTATTTTACATGTAGTCATGTCCTCTATTGGAGAGCTTTGTATGTATTGATTTGAATAATAATCAGACTAGGTAGGTATATAAAATGAAACAAAGGATATAACACCACAATGGCATTGACTCCTTGTTGGAAACACCTGTCACAAATTGAATATTAGCATAAAGCTTACAAGTTACATATTTTATATTTCATTTTATTTATTTGGTAAAACAGAATATAGCCAATAATAGTACAGTGTGTAAAAGTGACAACCTTATATTGCTGGGTTGTTATGTTTGTAGATGAGGATGAGGTAAATAATTCATTAAACTACCTAGTAGTTAGGTAAATAATAAAATAACTCCCCAAACCGATCTTGTTGATGGTGGCCGGTTTCAACCAGGCCGGTTACGCATAAGTAATTTTATAGTCCCCAAGTGTGTGCGCAGTACACAAGAGTACTCTCTCTTCGATCACTCTCATAATCCAGTGGGACGGATAACCGACATGACTGATGAGAGATCAAGTGCAGGTTCTACTTTTTACGTGCCCATCTGACACATGGATCATCTCTCTTGTGAGACAATCCTAACCAAACTTGGAAACCACATTTTTTGTTGTTCCAATGTGGGAATCAAATCGAGAGCCAATGTTCTAATCACTGGACCACGGAGGTTGTTAAATAATATAGTTATCTATATCTATACTTAATATTATAAATGCGAAAATGTGTCTGTCTATCTGTTACCTCTTCATGCTTTAACTGTTGAACCGATTTTTATGAAATTTGGTATAACTATAAACATACTTTGAGTCCCGGGAAAGGACATAGGATATTTTTTATCCTGAAATAGTACAGTGTTCCCATGGGATAATGTATTTACGCGGGCGGAGCGCGGGCAAAAGCTAGTAATATTATATTGTTTCTTTATTAAATACATACAGACAATGACTACTTGACGGCACCACTTTTATAAATTCTCATTGTGTTTATGAAAGAAAATGATCTAGATTAGATTTTAGATCAAAAATTGAAGCAAGGAATAGAATTTAATATTAAGAAGATAAAGAGTTTGTTTTATGGAATGTGCCAATGTCGTATTTTTTTTTCTAAAAACTCAGAAATTTTCAAACGAGCAAATGGATCACCCAATGGAACACAATTGGACATCCATGGACATCCACAACATCAGAGCAGTCACAAGTGTGTTGCCGGGCGGCGTTTCGAAAAGGAATTCACTCTTTTGTTGATTTGTTGTAGGTTTGAAAGATAATCATATTCAATGAAACAAATAAAAAATCAATTCAATATAAAATATTTAAATTTAATAAATTTTGTATTCATTAATTTTTATTTTATTATCTTGTTATAATTAATCTTATCAACACATGCCACATCTGCACTCTGTCCTTGCCCTTCTCAACTGTTATCAGCGACAGGTGAGCTTATCCACGGCAAACAGGCTGTTTATTAGCTCATTCCCGTCACTATCAAGGACCTTTATCTCATTTATTTGCATATTCTTATAATTGTTGTCCATTATACTCGTGAAATTCATCTTTTTTCCTTCTTGCAAATCTGTCCGGTTTGCAACACAATGGTCAATCTTGTGCTGATGGTATGCAATAAATAGTTAACAATTCAAGGTTCCTTTCCCTTCAAAATCAGCATTAATGAACAGTTAAATTGTAAAGTTTCAATGCAAAGATGTTTGCAAATGTACTCTATATTCTAACTGTTCCATAGTAACAGTTGCTACATTATGTGTTGATCCACTATTTGCAATCATTCCCTATGTTCATTTCCACGTTTTTGTCGTCGCATTAGCAAAGACCGTGGGACTGTCTACACTGTAGGTTATGTCACGCCCCGCGCCGCGGGCGCAGACAGTTCATATCTAACGCCACTGAGCTGTAAGACACGTGGGGACAATTAAATGATGAATCTCGTCTGGGTCGTAAACTTTGAGTCGTCTATATGACACACATTGGACCATACAAGAGCATCTGTGGCATAGTGGTTGGACTGTAGAGGGTGCAGGTTCGATCCAACCTTTTCGTGCACCAATGAGAGCTTTCTAATATCTCAAGCAAGAAAAACTTTGTCAGGAAACTTGCGTGTCGGGGTAGAACATATATTTGAAGGGCAGTGAAGTCTGCACCAGTAGCGTGGACTATAGTGTATCTTTACATTGAGGAGAGGCCCACCGCCCAGCAATGGGGTCGTAACTCGTAAGTGGTGATGCTGATACTTGCGTAGATTCCACGATGTAGGGCAAGCGAGTAGCGACAGTACTACCGGTACTCCCTATTACGTCGAACTCGACAAAAACTACGAGTTCCAGTTACAAGTATAAAAAGAGCGTACAATTCCTAGAACGTGCGGCATGTATTGTCTGCACGTTATTAGCGGGTTAAACACAGATATGGAGTTCGTCTGTAAGGAGTAAGGACAGACACAAGTCACAAATACACAATCAATGAGTAACGTGAGCGGACGCATGCGACGTGCGATCGCTTTGTCCGCGGATCATTATGCTAAAATAAGCAATCATTAATTATTTATTATTGTGCATATTCTTAGTAATTCAATAGACATCCAAAACTGGAATGAACAGGAAAAAATTTTGATATCTGATGTGAATCATTATTTAGATAAATCACAACGTACAGGGCATAATATCACAGCCTATAGAACTTACCTAATATTATGGAAATTGGAATATTGGCTGGCTACTGGGGATACGAAATGCATGTAAAGCAATATGTAGAGTTTCATTGAACCATTGAACGCGATTACTTAGCATCCTGTTATCAGATTTAATCTAGACGTAAATAATAAGACAATAGTATGTTTGTACGTTATAATGCTACCAATTTAGATGTCACTTATTAACCGTGCAATAGAGCAAAACAAGGACACATTAATTCGGTCAAATCGGGGATCTGAAAGGAGTATAATACAATGGGAGCTTCTCTCAGTGCGTAATCTGTGTAATGTAAAGCAGCACAGCCAGGGGTGGTCGACTTTGTATGAATGACCTTGGACAAAAAAGGGGGCAGTTCGGTGCGACAAGAATGGTTATATTTCAATATATCGCTCTCTGTCTTACATGGTTAATATTACATAAAAGTTACTTAAAAACCACAACAGATGACACTATCCCGCTTCTAGATCGCGCTATCGAAAACACTAGACGTATGTATATAAGGGCTCACGAACATTTTGTGACGTAGTAGTTATGATTTGTGCGTGGAGGTGGTTGCTCGGTTTTGTTGGAATGCAAAATTTAACTCTAAAGAGAAATTTAACGTTATCTTAAACTTTAATTACGTATCTTCAATTTCCCGCCATATTCATATAATCAAATATTTAGTCCTCCTTTGTTGGAAGGCGGTTAAGAGTTTGAGGGGGCAGCTCACTAGAGGCGCTATTTGGTCCCAATTTTTTTGTATGAAGTCGACCTTCTTCTCCGCGAGTAATAGTGTTCTGTGAGCACAGCACAGCTAGCTCGGCACCGCACCCCCGCCCCGCGCCTCACCCCCGCCCCGCGCCTCACCCCCGCCCCGCCACATCTGGCGCTCACACGCGGGGCGCCGGGTCGGCAATCGGGAATACATAAAGTATGAACAGTGAACTGATAATTACTCACTCGTACTAATAGGGAATATGCATGTGAAACCAAAATGGATAAAATATTTTTATTTGTAATCTTTATCGCTAAAGAAACATACCCGTATAAATTGTTTTTTTAATTTATCGTGAATTAATAGTGAAAATTAATCTTCAAAAAGTATTGGTTTTGAAAATACCGCGCAAAGGGCACTGTCCACTTTCGGCCATCCGTGAACACGATGTTATGAAAAAAGTAAATTAATGGATATTTTTTATTTATTTTTTGTTAATGTTTAGTAAAAAACAAATTGTGTAAATAAACACAACAAAAAACACAATATTTAATTTGAATTTCCATGATCGGAAGTCGGCAAACGGTTCCGATGTTACCATTATCAAGCGCCGAGAAATGCACTAATCGACATCCTTATAGTCATGCCTCTGTTTTATGATATTTTTAGCTATACTACGCAACAAACGTTGCTAATAGACTTTAGAAATGCGCAAATATTTTGCTATTATTAGAATTGTATTTATTTTAATAGTTTTTTATAGTAAATCTTAAAAAATGTACCTCATTGATTTAAAAAATATAATATACACTAACTTTTTATTATTATGGCAATGCAAATACGTCATGATATGTCAATTGTCAAAGTATGAAACGTCATTCGCTTTGTTTTCGTGCGTCGTGAATGTTGTTTTCGTTTGAGATATTATTGCTATTACTTGGCTTTTTACAATGGATTCCGACTCTTCTTCCCATTCTGACGACCCTGGCATGAATATGGACTCCGAACTTCTCGTGCCTGAAGGCAACTTGTTGGCAGGAGATGAAGCAACAACGCAGCGATGTGTGAATTGTGGGACCGATTTGTTGTTTTTAACTAAATATAAAGTCTGATACAAAACTAGGTTTATATTCTCCTTTTTACTGATCTGAAGTATTTAATTCATATCACATTATTAGCATAATGAACTGTTCACGAATGGCCAAAGTGTCTATAGAAAGTGGGCAATCCCCTTTTTAGGGTTCCGTAATACTTAAGGAACCCTTATAGTTTCGCTCTGTCCGTCTGTCTGTCTGTCTGTCTGTCTGTCTGTCTGTCTGTCTGTCTGTCCGCGCCTCTAGCTCCTGTAATTATGAATATAAATTGATGAAATTTGGTGCAGTTATAGATTGTATATAGATCACGGTTTCGGGATCATAAAAAAATAATAATATTATATTTTAGGGGTGGCTCTCCATACATGTGAAGTGGGGATGAAAAATATTTTTTCACTCTACCCCATCGTGTGGGGTATCGTAGAATAGGTCTTTTAAAATAAAGGTAAGGTTTCATACGTCACTTTTCTATAAAGTTGACCATTTTCGAGTAATTGGCCTCCAAAGTAGTTTGTAAGTTGGTCCCCCCCCTAGCATTTTTAAACTATAGGAGATAGAAACTTGCAAATTTCCTTGCTGATAGATCATGCTAAAAACTCTTTAGGAAAATTATTTTGAACCAAATCGGACAGTAACTTTTGGAGTAATTAAAAAAAAAACATATTACGCGTTTATAGTTACGGAACCCTCCTTAGACATGTCCTGACATGCTCTTGGTTAGGTTATATAAAAGGATATTATTGGCTGAACAAAACGTGACGTCATATACCGCACGGACGTGTGTCAACTTTCAAAACTTTTTTTTTATTTAAGGGGGAAGGTATTAAACCATTACCAATGTAAAAAATTTCATTGTGTCAAGTGAAACAGAAATTCCATATAAGGCTGGGACTTTAATAAGATCCGGAATCCGGAAGGCCGAAGAAAATTCTGAGCATTGAAAATTTCTGTTTTCAATTATAATTTTGTATTATTTTTTTAAATTCATGTTATTTCGGTTTTTAATGTGTAATATTGGTGGAATATTAACCATTAATTATTCGTTGAGGTGCACTAGTGTGGAAAAGTGATACAATTACAAAATGCGTGCTAAATTGGGTTTCCCGCGAAAACTCCCTAGGAAGTTTCATTAAAGCGTCTATCACTTTACTGAATCGACTGACTTGACTGATTGACTACCGTGACTATTCATTTGGACTTTGACTAGACTTTGGACTTGACGATTTAGAAATAAGTTGATGAAAATATACTTGACACTGGCAAATGGTGATAAGCCGACGCCATAAATAAAAAAAAGTCAAACAATGATTATAACTGTCAACTGTCTATCCAAGTGCAATGACGTTGTGACGTCATAGTCCACAACTCAAGCGCTCGAAAATGGCGTTTTTAAGTTGCCCAAAAATGATTGTGATTTTAAAACATTTTTTCCACTATAAAAAATAATATTTTAGATGTGTTATATATATTTTGAAATGTTATAACCAGTAGAAACGTTTAAAAGAATAAAAAAAATACATGCATATTCCCTATTACTATCGTAAACCTAGGAGACAGCAGAATGTATTGAAAGCAGTGAGGGATCAGTGGGAACCTCCAATGGTTCTACTTTGTAGGTCTATCCAGGGCCGAGCCGACCCCCGGCAGCGCCTGTGTGCGAAACCCATGAGGCGCCTCTTATTTTTACGAATCTTCCTGTTTTAACGTACTTTTTTATTATTTGTTAATTTTGACTGAAAGAAAAATGTTCTTCAGTTTAATATACTAGTTTATATATTATCTAAATTTTCTTAAAATACAAAAAATAAAGCGCAAATTAAATTGTTACATACTTAGTGTGTATGTATGTGTAAGTATGTAAAACTCTTATAACTTTTGAACGGTTTCACCGATTTTATTGCGGCTGGCGCCATTCGAAAGGGCTTGGCCAAACTTAGATTTTGAATACAATTTGGACCGATTTGGATAGATTTCAAAAAATCTCAAAAATCTGTAAAAAAAATTAAGTTGTTTTTTTGGAACAACTTTTAAACGGCTTTATCGATCAACTCCAAAAACTAATCAGCTCTTAACTATTAATAACCACGTGGATGACTGCTAATTCGTCAAAATCGGTCGGTTCGTTCGAGAGATATAAAAAAATTGGTTGTCGATTCTTTCAAAGGACACTGAAGAAAACTGCATCGTTTGCCGCCAATCACGTGAAAATTGGTTAATTCATTCCAAAGTTATGACAGTTTGAAATTTCAAAAACTATTTTTTGAAATTTCAAACTATCATAACTTTGGATGTTTTATTTAACTTTCCAAGGTTGACGAAATAAAATTTTCAGTGAAAATTTTTAGAAGCACTTTTTTTGAGCTCGATAATCTCAAAAATGACGTATTAGATAAAATTTAAGTGGTAAGTGGGAAATTGCACGGATGGCCTTTAGGTCAACTGTTTTCCTAATTTTGTTTTAAAATAGTTTTTTTGGAATAACTTTTAAACGGCTTTATCGATCAACTCCAAGAACTAATCAGATCTTAACCTTGAAAAACCACGTCGATCACTGCTAATCCGGTCGAAATCGGTTGGTTCTTTCGAGAGATATCGTGAAGGAAAGAAAACCGAAAAATGTTTTTTCGGAATAACTCCGAAATTTTCATCGAAAAAATTTTTGTTGACGATTCTTTCAAAGGACATAAAAATCTACATCGATTGCCTCCAATTGCGTGAAAATCGGTTGATTCATTCCAAAGGTTTGAAATTTCAAAAAATATTGTTTTATTAAACTCCAAAAACTGATCCGCTCTTAACCTTGAAAAACCACGTCGATCGCCATCAAAATCGGTCGATTCTTTCGAGAGATTCTTTTGGAATAACATTATGACAGTTTAAAATTTCAAAAAAGAGTGTTTTATTAAACTTTCATCAGACATCTCAAAAGTCTGATGAAAAAAAATTATCAGTGAAAATTTTTAGAAGCCCTTTTAGCTCGATAGGCTTAGCGGGAAGCTGCACTGATGGCCTTTAGTTAACTGTAGTTAACTGTTTTCCTATTTTTTTTTAATATCTATGGACGCCTCACACCATAATATATTTATTATTTTTATATTATACACTTATTTTCATCATCCGTGACCCAGGAACACGGAAAAACTTTTTGTTCAGTTCAACAGTTATTGTAATCGGAGGGATTCGAATCCGCGTTGAAAACTCAAACCCCCGGGGGGATTGAGTTCTCAACTGAAAAACTGTTATATTGTAATATAACTAGTGAAATTTTAAAATGCTCATAGACTTCCGACGCGAATATTCTGCCTATAATTTAACACTTTATTTTTCGGTACATTATAAATATTTATTAATTAGTATCTAATGAATCTTTCGACATATTTTTAATTATATTATTTTACAATGAATAAAATATGATTGTTCAATTGTTCTGACTAAACGTTAAAATCGGGGAAACCCCGCGATCCCAACGCCCGCGCACCCGTGCCACCGCGCTTGCGCGTGCGTCGCACGCATCGCATCGGGATTCGGGTTGCGTTCATGAACACACTCACGGCGCAGCGCCGCGGGCGGTTATTTTGATTCGCTGAGTAATTAACGTAAAGTAAATGTATTATATGTTTTGTTATTTACAAGGCATATGTTGCGCCTATTGTACCTATTTGTTATCGATACTCCACTACAAACAATATGTTGTTGTGTAAGTGTTAAAGTGTAACATAAATAATTTCGGTGGCGGCCCGCGGCGCCCCCATCGTCTTGGCGCCTGTGTGCGCCGCACACATCGCACACAGGGGCGGCACGGCCCTGGGTCTATCTACATAAGGATCGATGAAAGGACAAAACTTAATCTTATCATAACACTGTTATTCTTGCCGGGGTTTTAAAAACAGAAAAAAATTGAGTAGCCTTATTAAGGTAGGTCTATTTCCTCAAGAATCTCACTCCCTCATACGGTATGAGGGAGAGAGATGAGTCATACCCTCATACCTAATACCTAACCTACTTGCCGTACCTAACCTACTTATTTTTATAGAAACCACTACCGAAATCTTCAAAATAACCTTCAATATAATATGTACAGTACGACACGATTTCAATCGAATTTCCACAGAAAAACGGCGAGAAATTGGCAACATGGTCTTATTCTATGATGTAACTTACTCCATAGTTCATATTCCATTGTTGGCAAACTGTATTTGGACCATAGGGGCATATAATCACAGTACACAACATTTTGCAACAATTACCTAATGAATTTTCTTTAATATTCATACATTTGCGAAGTTGTGTAACTCCACATCACCTGCTGTACAGCTGCAGTACCTAATCAATATGTATCAGTCGGTAACGATATTATCATAACCTGTTGGGAAGTGATCACGGAGAAAGGATCCTAATGGTGGCAGATGCTTGTCACCGATAGTTACGTAATCGCTCGATAGTCGATACCACTAGCTGAGCAGTTTAGTGGATCAAACTAATGAAAAGGTCAAGTCAGAGGACTAGTTCCTCTGGTAATCAAAAGTACAAAAAACACTCAATAATATTTAAATATTTGGAATATAAGGTCGAGATAATTAAATCTGCGATAATACAATTACGATCCAGTCCCAATATTATGTTAAAAGTTAAAACTGCAAAATTGTGTTCTCATAAAGGTCCGGACGCACTAGGCGGAACTGCACTTCGGCGGAACTGAGCGACACGTCGCGTCAAAATATTCTTTATATGAAATTATATGAGATAACACGCACTAAGCGGTAACGGAACTACACTGCAGCGAACTGCAAGACAAATTTGATCAACTGTCAAAAAGTGTCGCGAACTGCAGTTCGGTTTGGCCAACTTCATTTTCATAGTCAGTCAACCGTGATACTTGGGAGCGCGATAATCGTTCGTTAAAAATGTCGATAGATGAATAAAATTTATTGTACTCGTGGGCCAGTATCCGGAGACATAATAATATTATGACGTCCAGCATAAAAAGTAGGTACATGAACACTTCTATGAAAAAAAAAACTAACTTTGGAGTGAAACGACCTCTGTGGCTCAATGGTTTGCGCGTCGGCGCTCAAGAAGCCCGGTCGCGTGTTCGAATCCCACCGGGAGACAAAAAGTTTTTTATGTTCCTGGATCATGGATGTGCAATAAATGTGTATTATATAATAAAAATCTTAAATATATGTATAGTATAAAAGTATTAAATATATTTCCGTTGTCTGGTACCCGTATCACAAGTTCTTCGAGAACTTACCACGGGACCAGATTGACGTGGTGTAAAAGCGTCCATAGATAGATATTATTATTAAATAGTTCAAGAAATGGGAATAAATGGTAAGTTAATTTTTTTATTTCTTTTTCCTGTGGATGAACGACGACCTCTCCAATGTTAATTGGTTTCATAGTGAAAATTATAATAATTATAATATCTATGGACGCTTCACACCACGTCAGTCTGGCCCCGTGGTAAGTATCCGAAGAACTTGTGTTACGGGTACCAGACAACGGAAATATATTTAATACTTTTTATACTTTACTTTAATATAAGATTTTTATTATACACACATTAATACACATCCATGACCCAGGAACACAGAAAACTTTTTTGTTCCCTGGCGGTATTCGAACCCGCGACCTCCGGTTAAAGCGCCACTGCTCTCACCACTGAGCCACGGAGGTCGTATGTAAATTATTTAGATTGTAGGTATGTAGGTACCATGGACGAATAAAAAAGTATAGACTGACAGATCCCATACATTAAAACATACACAAAGTAAAGGTCCGGATTCTGCTTAGCTCTAGATGGCGTTAGTTACTAGCACGAAAATCAATAAATTGCACAAATTAGCGAAGTAAATCAATTAAGTTCTCTTTTAAACAAGAAAAAATATTTTTCCGTCTCTTTCCAGTGTGATTTTAAAGTTCATAGGCGGATATTTGATAATTGTCTCTAAATCCAAAAAATGACCTCAGTAGCTTGTTTTTAGACAATTATGGTAGATGGCGTAGTATTAGGGTACCACATGTGATCACGAGATGGCGCGCAAAAGCATCGAATAAAAGTAGGTACCTACTTATATAAACAGGTACAATACAATGTTGTATAATGTAGATATTGATCATAATAATTATTGTAGCTTGGTGATGTCCGCGACTTCGTTCGCGTGAATATGGGTTATCGCGGTTGGATTAAAAGACAACCTTAATTATTATGAAAACAAAACTAAATATGTACCTACCTACCTATCATAAAAAATAATACAACTCTTTAAAATACCAAGAAATCGTATTTTGCTTAAAATACCTACCTATTTAAATAGAAAACTACACGAAATCAAAGTGTAACTTAATTAGAATATTGAATTAAACGATAAGTAACCACAATGAAAATCAAAAATGTTTGAAATTACGATTGACAAGTCATTTTGCAGTCGCGGACAGATCAGGTGAACTTTATTTTGAACCTTATTATAAGGTATAAGGTTGAAAATGATACACCGTATCTGTCCGCACGCTCTATGCTTTGGCATAAGATTGTTTTAAGTTTTTCCAAAGTTTTTCCTCGTACTAGCAGGCTTAGCATCACGCAGCGACGCGAGCCGAAGAAATAAATTTAAAGAAGAAATATTCTATATATAAAGACTGAAACTAATTGTCTAGGAGCGCCATGATGTGGAGTAGTTGACATTATTGTAAGACTAGATGTTGCACGCGACTTCGTACGCGCAAAAGGAAATCCCGCGGTAACCGTACATTTTGCCGCGATAAAAAGGAGCCTATGTCCTTCCCCGTGGTTTCATCTATATTTGCACCAAATTTCATCAAAATCGGTCCAGTAGTTTCGGAGCCTATTCAATGCAAATAAACAAACAAACAAACTTTTCCTCTTTATTATATTAGTATAGAGTATTTGACGTTAAATTAAGAAAAAGTTTCTACTTTAGTTGTCAAAAGAGGACATTTTTGGACCTCATGCTCGGGAAGAAAAGAAATATTTTTTCTCATAACGACGAAGCATCAACCGTGCTGCCTTACAATAAGACCTATTCTGAATTCCGAATGGTATTAACGTTTCTTCAATCTCTCATTTTGTCGATTCTTCGGTATTTCTTGCAGGCTTAGCATGCATGCACATCCAATGTGTATGCTAAGCCTGCTGGTAGTCTGTGTAACAAAAGAGATGAAAAAGGATTTCGTGTGTCATATTATATGACTAATGACACTGACATTTGACTCGACACTCATGTGTTCGATTTTCAACTCTATTGTATTAGCACAGAGTTCTATTTTTAATTAATTAATTCTCTGAATTTTAATCCGCTGTTTCGGATTCTGGAGCATATTATTTTTTTAAAAAAAATTAAAACGACTTCCAAAGTAAAAATACACAAAAAAGTATGAAATAAAACTTAATCTCTAAATAATTCCCCTTTCAAATTCGGCTAAAATTTTTACTATTTCTCTACTCAATCTTCTTAATTTTGAAATCGGTACCAGCCCAAACAATATTCTACAATATTTTATAGAACTTACGTTCATATTTGCTGGTACCGACTTTTTTTTTTTATGAAATAAGGGGGCAAACGAGCAAACGGGTCACCTGATGGAAAGCAACTTCCGTCGCCCATGGACACTCGCAGCATCAGAAGAGCTGCAAGTGCGTTGCCGGCCTTTTAAGAGGGAATAGGGTAATGGGGGAGGGTAGGGAAGGGAATAGGGTAGGGGATTGGGCCTCCGGTAAACTCACTCACTCGGCGAAACACAGCGCAAACGCTGTTTCACGCCGGTTTTCTGTGAGCCCGTGGTATTTCTCCGGTCGAGCCGGCCCAATTCGTGCCGAAGCATGGCTCTACCACGTACAACTTTACGTGTACGTACACGACTTCAAAATTAATAAGATTGAGTAGAGAAATAGTTAAAGTTTTAGCCCAATTTAAAAGGGAAATAATTTAGAAAGTAAGTTTTATTTCATTTTTTTTGTGTATTTTTACTTTGGAAGTCGGTTTAATTTTTTTGTTTAAAAATAATAATTTCATACTTTTTTGTGATATATTTTGTTAAGTTATTATTAATACATCTTAAGAACGTCCAAAATAAACGATCGAATGTATAACTGAATACGCGCTAAGTTTTCACTAATTTGTTAATAAGATGATGATGATTACTGTAAGATACAAACTGGCATATGCTTGCAGTTCTTTAAACAATACCGAAATTTCCAAACACATATCTTTAAAGACTGAGGAGTTTTGTTCACTGCTTTTGGATCCAGGTTATACAAAAGATCCAAAAGCACCAAGGTGCAACATCTTATTATTTGGTAGCATATGCTGATGTTACTTCAGTAAAAGTCAAAATCACTATGTGTCGATATAAATTTAGAGGAGTTCCCAAAAGCACCAAGGCGCAACATCCTATTTTTTGGTAGCATATGCCTTGTGTTACTTGAGTAAAAGTCAAAATCTCTATATGTACCGATATAAATTTCGAGGAGTTCCCTCGATTCCTCATGGATCGCATCATCAGGTTTCCACTTTAGTGACTAAAGGACCAATTTCGAATTAAACCATTTACAACAAAATAATTTTGCAAATAGGTCCATAAACGGCAGAGTTATGTTCAAAGATCTCCGAGTTAGTGTAAAATACTATGAGAAGAGCCTTTTATATCATAATAATGTGATGATGTATTAAATTACTCTAATAGGGATGTTGCCTAGTGTGGAATTTCACAGTTATACAAATTAAATTTTAAAATTGTTGATTAAAGATACATAAATCTGAAAGAAATAGGTATTTAGAGTGACGGGATTAAAAATATAAGCAAATAAAAATTATTGTCCATCTCTTTCTCGCAAAACGATTCGTGACGTCACAACCTGCTACCGCCATAAATTTTGTTATGACTTATGAGAAATGTATAGCTGTAGCAGGCTGTGACGTCACAGGCCAATATATCGCTCTCTTTCATATTGTAAATTTCAATGGTTTGTATCTAAGTTATTTTTTCAGATATACAAAAATGGGTTCTGGATTGTTTATTAACATGTTGTCTAAAAAAATTTTTTTTCGGCAACATGCCTATTGACATGGTGGCATATGCTTGCAGTTCTTTAAACAACGCCGAAATCCCCAAACATGTATCTATAAGGAGTCAGGAGTTCTGTTCTGTACCTTTGGGTCCAGGGTATACATTGGAGCAAAATCTTACTTTTTGGTAGCACATGCTTAGACTTGTTCAGAAAAAGTCAAAATCACCATATGTGTCCATATAAATTTCGAGGAGTTCCCTCAATTCCTCATGGATTCCAACATCAGGTCACCACTTTTTTGACAACCGGACTAATTTGGTATTATACCCTTTACATCACAAAAAAAAATTGAAAATCGGTTCTTAACGACGAAGTTATCTGCAAACAAACATAATATTGAATTTTTAGGTCATCTGGAACTGGGTTAAAGTTTTGATCTATAGGTTAGTCAGTGATCAAAATGACGATTTTGAGACGTTAATATCTAAATAACCGTTTGGGCTCCAAATGATTCGTGTAATATTACACACGGTGCCGCTCGCCAGTTCTGTTACTTGAACTTGGCTTGAAACACTACCGCGTGTCTAGATTTGTTTTTTATATACAATTTGTCGAGTAAATTAGACTATTGCACAATATATTATAATTTTATTGCACACAATATTGTATAAACAACGAATGGATATCTTCGATTTTTATAGGAAAATCAATTAAAAACGACTCATATCGACTTTACGAAAATTATCAAGACCACGTAGTTCTTTGATTCTTCCTAGATGTCGCTTTTACGTTTATAGTTAACTAAACTATTATCTAAAACATGTAGATGGTAGGTTATGCTGGTTCGTATGCCATTTCTATTTCATTAATACCTATTTGTTTTATAAATACATTTTGACGAGTAAGTTTATTGCACAATACGCAATTTTATTTTTTGACCACGTAGTTCTTTGAGGGCTTCATAGATGTCGCATTTTCGCCCATACGTATATTGCAGTTCATAAAATGACCAATAGATGTCAGAAAATCATGAATCGAAAGCCAGTTTACTTTTAAACTGACATGGCTAGGTTAAATGTTCCAACTAAATTACATGGCCTTTTTTTTCCCCAACTATGTGAGCATTAAAAAATGTACTTTTCAAAAATTTGTAACTTGGCTAAGTTCCGCTTCTGACCAGCCAGGCCTTCATTCTCGTGTTGAGGTACAATAGGAGAAGTACAGGACAAGGTTTCATCGTGCCTCAAATACCTACTCTAAATTTCTCAGTAGCTCTTGGGCTATAACGGTCAATAAGAAAATTAAAAAACGTCGTACGTTTTAATGTATGGGATCTGTAGGTCTATAGTTTTATTCGTCCATGGTAGGTACATATTTATTAAAAAAAAACCTTTTAAATTTCAATCGTCCATTCGTCCATCTTGCTCGGAGGTTGCCTAGCTACTAAATATATTTTTGTAGCGCCGCTGCAGTTGCAGTGCGACTTACCAAAACGTGTCGCGCAGTTCCGCTGAAGTTCAGTTCCGCCTAGTGCGTCCGGACCTTAAACGTCAAACCAACGTCAAACCCGTTTAGATTCAGGTCCAAACTCCAAAAATCAGTTAATGATATCAGAACAGTTTAACAAAGGCTCCGCCTGCGTAAATACATTATCCACACTACTTTTTCGGGATAAAAAATATCCTATGTCCTTTCCCGGGTATGTCTATACCAAATTTCATAAAAATCTGGTACCTATAGACAGCAGTCGATGCTAGCCGAAATGACAAGGACAGGATGTGACTTGAGCGTCACTTACTTTAACTATCCTTTCAGTTTTCGGCCGTTAAACTACTCAACAGATTTAATGCAGTTTTCAGCAGGAGACAGAGTGATTCAAGAGAAAAGTTTATATGTATTATTTATATACTTATACATTGCACCCGTGCGAAGCTGGAGCGGATCGCTAGTTAAAAATAACTAGCTCGAATGTAGACATTGTTTTCTCGTCGTCTGGAACTTTACACGAACAAGACGACTTCTAGCGAGACATCTCAGCCTGAGTCTGGACTCTTATCGTAAAAAAATACGTGGTCTCTCAGAGTAATAACTATAGCATAGATATTAGTAACAGAAGAAACACATTATGTCGTTTCTTATGCCTCAACTAATTATGAGTGCCTTAACCTAAAAGTTGCCCAACCAACGTCGTAAAAATGGACTCCAAAGCTGAGATTATATTAGAAAAAGACGTAAAGATAGATTTGCTTTCTATTTCACTCTTATGGGTTTTTGCTATTGATGTTTGATGAGACAGGTAGCTGCTTACGGCTTTGATTTGAGTACATCTTCCATGTTTTACTCGGATTCTATTCAGATGTAGACCAATAGAATGACATAAACAACAATCGGATGACATATTATTATAACATAACATAATGTTGTCCAGCACATATTATCTACTCGTGTAGTTGTCGTGACACATAGCGACAGCTAATAAATTAGTTGTGTTCGCGTGATGTGTATGTAATTGAGGTACGCGCTACGTGCTAATTAATTTATAATAAAACACACATTATTAATTAAACATTGTATAACGCACGTCACCTCATTGGTATTGTCAAAGTTTATACCTGTGTTAGTGGCTTAAATAAGACGAAGATTAGTAATTACGTTGAATAGAGTTGACAAGGATTTACCACTAACTACCAAACAATTCGTGGCTTATGGTTAGAGATGTGATAAACGGCTTAAAATCAAAAGTTAACTTATTCGTTATTGAATATTCAAAAGCAACTTATGATAACTGCTTATCTGCTTATATACTTATTGCAACTTATAATGTTTTTTGCGCTTATGTTACGTTTTTTGATCGCTAAAACTGATTTCAATGAACTTTCCTTCGTACTTTGCAGGCTTAGGACTGTCTGAAATCTGAATAATATTAATACGAATTATTGCGTAACGTAATATAACGTGTTTTCGTCAATCCGCAAAGCGCAACTAACAAAAAGTGAATAAACATGAAAAAGCATATAAGTACAAAAAATAAGCCGTTTAAATAAGTGATAAGCTACATTACAGAATTTTCACTCTTATTGCGCTGTCATAAGAACTATTTTTCTTTGCTCATACCACACTTATGGCTTAATGACTATAAACGATATAAACGATAAGTATAAGCGTTAAACGCTTACGTTTTAAACGAACGTTTTAACGTTTTAAACGAATTTCAACTTATTTATAAAAGCACGCTTTTTTAAACGCTTTTCGTTTAAACGGCCATCTCTATTCTCTACTTATGGTCTTGTCTCATTAAATAGTAGTTAAAACTTAAAAGATACATTAGACGTACTATTAAACTGTGCTGCTGTTGTTGCGGTCACTTCTGTTGTGTTAAAGCAGTGTTTTTCAACCTGTGGGTCGCGACCCCCTGGGGGGTCGCGAAGCTTCTGTAGGGGGGTCGCCGGAGGTCGAGAAAACTTTAGCAAAAAAACAATAAAGATTAAAAATATTGATTTATTAAGTAAGAGAATTTTAACAAAAGGATAAACTCATAATTCTGCAGTACTGGCCATTTCAAATCAAAATAATTTTCATTTGGCTAAGAATGCTAATTTCAAATTAATTTTATTGGAATTCTTTTTCCAAAAGTAGTCGTTTGTTTATTGATTAGTGTTACATTTTCATCGCATTTCAATCTTTTTCGTCATCATGGATACGTTAAAAATTCGAGTAAATATGGAATATGAGTACCGTCGTGGCAGCAACGCGGCACAAGCGGCACGCAACATCAACGACGTTTACGGAGCTAACACTACAAACCAATGCACTACCTGTTATTGGTTTGCTCGCTTCCGTTCTGGAAATTTCGACCTGAAAAATGAACCTCGCGGTCGTCCGAAGACTTTGGTCGACAATGACGAATTAAAGGCGATTGTGGAGGCTGATGATACACAATCTACGGCTGAATTAGCAGCAGCTTTCGGCGTTAGCGTCAAAACAATATTGGTCCATTTGCGTCAAATTGGCAAGGTAAAAAGCTTGTCAAATGGGTGCCTCATGAACTCAATGATCGCCAGCGCGAAGTACGCGTCGAGACGTGCCTTGCACTGCTCAACAGACACACAAATGAAGGAATTTTGAACCGCATTGTTACCTGCGATGAAAAATGGATTCTGTTTGATAACCGCAAGCGCTCAGCAAGTTGGTTGGATTCCTGGTTCAGCACCTAAACAATGCCCTAAACGAAAACTTACCCTTAGAAAAGTGATAGTCACTGTTTGGTGGTCTAGCGCCGGTGTGATTCATCACAGCTTCTTACCAAACGTGGTGAGCATTACTGCAGATGTGTACTGTGAAGAGCTGAACACAATGATGGAGAAGCTGGCACATCTCCAACCAGCATTGGTCAATCGCTCGTCTTCGCTGCTCCTGCACGACAACGCGCGACCTCATACTGTACAGCAGACGGTCTCCAAGTTGCAAGAACTGGGGTTGGAAGTTCTCCGTCATCCGCCCTACTCACTAGACCTTGCGCCTACAGACTACTACTTTTTCCAGAATTTGGATAGCTTCTTGGCGGGAAAAAAATTCAATACCCGAGAGGCGGTACAAAATGCCTTTGAAGAATTTGTTGCCTCCCGTCCAGCTGATTTCTTTAAGGGCCGATTTTTCAATCGTCAGATAACTCTTACCTGAGGAATAAATATGTGACATTGACTGATTTTTCATACAAAATCTGTCAAAGTTACATATTTATTCCTCAGATAGGAGTTATCTGACGATTGAAAAATCAGCCCTAAGAAGGGTATCAATAAGCTGCCACTGCGTTGGCAAAGATGCATTGATTGCATGGGTGATTACTTCGATTAATACAAATAAAAAATATATGAAAAAAATTCGTTTGAATTTTTCATACAAAACGGCAATTTCATAGGTAAAGACCTAATATATTATGTACTTATATCCGAATCCTAATTATGGAGACGCATAAAAACGTCGTATGGAATGAATATTTGTAACACTGTAACATACACATACATAGGTACATGACAAAAAAGCGAAGGGTCGGGGGGTCGCGAAATATTTTTTCATACAAAGGGGGTCGCGTCATGAAAAAGGTTGAAAAACACTGTGTTAAAGTATTTTGAGGCGTCCCAGTGCAAAGGAAAATATTTAGAAACCTGTAAAGAAGGAACTTTGTTGATATTGATATTGATTGGCACTTAAGTGCCCCAAAAGTTTGAATACCGCTGAAGCTTTCTCTCTTAATAAATATTATGTCTTAACAACTCACATATTATTATTATCTATAAGGAAAACCCTCCATGCTTAGTATTACACATCGGATGCGGGAATCAGGAGACATTACCAATTCGGGACGCGGCACTGATAGTAATTACCCCGCTGGCCATTGTCTCGCGAGGCGGGGTGAAGGGAGGGGGCCGGGGGGTAATTCGGTATTTCCGTCGGGAGTCAGGAGAGCTTCCTCCGCTTGAATCAATGACGTGATGTAACCGGCGCGGCCGCGAGTGGGCAGCACCTCCGGCCGTCGCGTCGCCGATGTTGGCGCTTCTTCTCGTATAGACTACAGAATTACAGATAGCTGAGATAGCTTCATTGTACAACTCTACAACAGGGGTTCCTAAACTTTATTGATAACGGAACGCAAACTAAATACTTTCATCGCCATAGGCAATATTACAATGGGCGGAACCCTGACGACTATTTGAGTTTGACGTTGGTTTGACGTTTATGGGAATACAATTATTAACAATCGGGATCGTACCTGTATTATTGCAGGATTTAATTAGCTAGCAGAATCGACTTCTGGTCTGCAGACTGCAACTTATAGACACAATAAGTATAGAACCTTATCTACCATGGTCCAAGTTTTTTAAATGAATAATGTGTCAGCTTTTACCTACAATGCAATATAGAGATTCGTAGACTAATGACTACATTTGACTAGGGCGTCATCTGTCTACAGTCCACAACTCCACGCACGGGGACAGACGGGAACACGTAAACTCCGGCTATTGATGGCTCTCCTTGTACATAGTCGAGCCCTATTAACAGTCCAAATAGGAAGCGGCCCCCGGCTCCCGTGCTACGAGTGGGCGTGGGGTCTACGACTTTACTGCGTTATTCCTCGTAAAACTCACAGGACAGATTAACGCCGATAAAAAATTTACGACGCCTCCCAACTTCCCCGTAAGTGTGAGCAGTTAACACGGAAAAGCATAGGTAGCAACTTTATTGTTTAACATTAATTAATTTAACAAACATTATTTCGATTCTGGGGGTTCGGGACTTTGGGGCGTTGACTCCTCATAAGTTAACGTCGCAAAATGACATGTCAACTGCACGCAATCAACGATTGAAACAAAGTGTAGCGTGGGGTAATTCGACGTGAGTGCTGCAGATAGGGTCTGGCGAGTAAATCGTGGGCCCCAATGTCCCCAATCATCCAATTGCGCGGGCGACCTCCCCAACTGCGGCCAAATATTGACCAACGTCCGCCGCGCGCCGCTCCCGTCGCCGGTAGGGGAAACATCATTATGTTTCATTGAAATGCTATGTAACAGAATATTATAGTTTCCGAGGGCTGAGGCAGCCGCACGACGTTCAATATAAGTACGAAGCAGACAGCCTCCGTGGTCTAGTGGTTAGAGCACTGGCTCTCGACTCTGAGGTCGTGGGTTCGATTCCCGCATTGGAACAACAAAAAATGTTGTTTCCAAGTTTGGTTAGGACAATGCAGGCTAATCACCTGATTGTCTGACAAGAAAGGTGATCCATGCGTCGGATGGGCATGTAAAAAGTCGGACGTGCGCCCGATCTCTCACCAGTCGTGTCGGTTATCCGTCCCACTGAATTACGAGAGTAAAGGAAGAGAGTGCTCTTGTGTACTGCACACACATTTGGGCACTATAAAATTACTCCTGCGTAACTGGCCTAGTTTCAATAAAACCGGCCACCGTCATCGAGATCGGTGGGGAGTTATTATTAATATAAGTACGAGCAGTACAAGGTTGCTACGAGTCCACCCTGGGAGAGCAAAGTTTCGGCAAGATATACCACGGTCTCGCATAAGGCCTTCGTGTCGTTAAATATCGCTCGAAATGAGGGTATCCGAAGGGGTAGCTTGAACCGGCACCGCATTTGCTGATGTTACGGTTGTCCGATGGCGGCGGTAATCGCCGTCATCAGGCGTTCCGTCTGCACGTTTTCCGGTCTACTCCATTAATAAGATATAAGGGTGCTACGAACATGCGAATTACTAATTCATAAGCTCACTACGTGCGTTGTGTATTCACGCCGCACCGCGCCGGCCGCCCCGCCCGGAGCTCATTATAATATTACACTCGGTAATGTATTACACATTAGTTATACCGATGAATATTAAATGCTGCTTAAACACGTCGCTGGTGCTGCTTAATGCTACTGTTTAAATTGCACTATTGAAAATCATTATTGACTGATTTTCAATCTGTGCAATTTTAGATTTGCCAAGGAGGCAAACAATATTATGATTTATATTACCATTGGGTTTAAGGGTTTTAAGTTATAACATTGTCTTGTTTGCAAATCTCCGACGTGTCTATATTATATGGTCACAAACTTTTGTTTATTTCTTTAGTTTGTTATAGAATTATGAGTTTATGATTAATAGTTTTCAATATTGTATGTACCTATTCTCATTTCTCAGAACTCGAGTTTATCAAAGTACCAATCGTACACCATTGTGTGCGAGGGAATATAAAAAGCATTTGTCGTAGGGCCGCGTGCCCTTACCTGCGAAGGGTCCACAATCCACATGCGGGGGAAGTGGGAACCTACCGTGTACCGTCACGTCCGCGTCAGCTGCGCTACGGCCTACGAGTGCCCAATGTTTGTCGAGCACTGTTTGCTTATGAATTATATTGTGCTCATAATTGGCTTTCCATCCTCTAATGTTTGTATTCTCTTGCTCTTTGTATATAAGATATTTCTATTTAGATTAATGGATAAGGTTTTATAGTTAGCTTTTAAATCTGAAAGATCGGTAGGTAGCATATTCTATTTCATCATAACTCTCATTTATATTGAAATGGGGTGATGAAAAAGTCTTTTCATCATGTCTGATTGTGGTGCACCCATAAGAGATACGGGTCGTGTAGGTTATCTGCTATTTGATATTTTGATAAAAATACCCCCCTATAATATTGGTTTTATCTGGTGTTAAAAGACATGTTTTGACTTTTATCACATAATGTCCGCATGTGATTGTGCAGTAGGAGGTTATCTGTAGTTCCCGGAACTCTGCCCAAGTCGGCCTATGTGGCTGTGAACACCGAACTGCTGGCGCGGCGCCAACTCTCCGTTTGGCAGCGGCCTTTGGTTGCCTAGAGCTCCTCTAGCGGCCCATATTTCGATGTATTACATTATGTCCTATTTCCGTGATACGTTTTTGAAGTGAAAACCTCTTTAGCGGTGTTGTGCACTTTAATCTTGCGTAAGGACACTTGACCTGATCGAAAATTGATGAGATGCAACTTGTAACTGTTTGCTGTGTCTATTGGCGTTGGTTTATCCACATACAAGCAGATGATCGCCCACTCGTTTGCTGGTCGTTTTCCATAAAAATACCGCACTAGCAAGTAAGGTGTCGGTGTAATGAAGCTATAAACCTGATAAGAGACTTGAATCCTATTGCTCGGTATTTGAACGTGTGGCTTTAGCCGTTAGCGATTATATTACGTACAGCCGCGGGGTACTTACAAACTGAACCTTATTGCCAAGTAATAAGATCGAAAAGTGGTACACCGGATCTGTCGGCGACTGTACTTTGGCAACAGGTTTGCGTGTTTGGGAGATAGGGGGGTGGGTTCGATGGCCGCGCATTGGAAAGCTCAGTCGTGAGTCGTGCAGGCGCGGCGGGCGGCGGTGCTCCCAGCGGCCAGCTCCGTGCGGCGCATTACACATGCAAGCCGCGTGTGCAGCAGATAGATACACTACACCCTGCACTTATCGCCCCGACCGGCCACTGATATCTGCCTCATTTGTTGAGATCCGACATTATCACTTCAGATCCAGTTTAAACTAAAGCCCTAAACGCAAACAAAAATATTAAATCGACCTAATGAATGTGTTCTATTATTATCTTTTTTACGTTTGGATTTATTTGGGTCTAGCTTGTAGTACAGTAGGTGTAGCTTGTACGTCTAGTATCACTTTCGTACCTTGTGGCCTAATAAATGAAATAAAGCCGGCCAAGTGCAAGGAGTCGCACTTGGCCGGTTTATTTTAACACTTTGTCGGCGTGGTAAATACACATATCCATGCAAAGTTTTATCTTTCTAGCACTAAACGTTTGGAATATCTACCAAGCTGTTAGTGCTAGAAAGATGGAGATGTCCGTCCATCCGCCCTCGGCTTACCGGCCGGGGATGGATGGACGGACATGACGAAACTATAAGCTCCAATTTCACCGCAGTATTGAAACGACGGTTAACGCTGAGCTTATTAGGTTTAAGGTCTGTTTGACTCTGACCGGCGGCAAAGAATATATATTACTAACGTATGTGCCGGCGGGCTTATTACGTATCTTGCAAAAGCCAAGCAATAGCAAATTCGTATAGCGTATCAGCAATAACCTAGCAAAAGCAACCTAGCGACAGTACTGCCTCGACCGAACAATCGAGGAACTATAAATTGCAATCAATCGTTCGATCTCTTCACTGATGTCTAATTTTTCGTATTACGTAAGACTTTTACAGCAAAGCGAAAGCAATCAGCGAGCGATTTAAACTGTCAGTTAGCAATAATAAGCGAAAATGAAGCAAAGTGCATTCAAACACAACAGCAAGCGATTAGCAATCGATCGCATAGGTAATACGATTTTATTCGACGTTCAGCAATCGACTGCGCGTCTATCGCGCGATGACTGCAAGGTTTTTGCTAATCGCTGTTTTTACGTAATACGGCGGCCGTTCTAACATTGAATGAGCGATAAGCGCGTTTAAGAAGTTTGGCGAAATTGTGGCATGTCTTTCTAATTGTTACTTGCCTTCGAATTCATTGACATGGTTAAAACATCGTAATTCGTACAATACAATTAACAAAACTTATCTTCAAATTACTTTCTTCAATTACTACTTTATCTGGTACCGGTTTGTACATCACCGGAAGCTCACTGTCTTATCACATACACATTACACATAGAGTTACCGATATTGTGTATTTTGTGTAACGACTTAACGAGATACTTCGCCTCATTGCCTCTACATACTTGATACTACAATAGCTCTGGCATTAGCGAGAGTTTGCGTTTGCAAATTTAAATTGACTCTAGCTAGCCCCTCGAGCAGCAGGCTTGACGACCTCTGTGGCTCAGGGGTTAGGGGTTAGGTTCGAATCCCGCCATGGAACAAAAGATTTTCTGTGTTCCTGGGTAATGGATATTATAAATGTATTTTTATATAACAAAAATCTTATAAGTAAAGTTGAAATACCTAGTATAAAGTATTAAATATATTTTCGTTGTCTGGTACCGGTAATACAAGTTCTTCGAGAACTTAAATAGTAGAGTAGAGAGTAGTTAAAGAAAGTTTGTGTTATAAAGTTAATGATTTTATTGGGAACACCTTGGAAATGAGGTGGCCCTCTGCAAGGCTACTTCTAAATTACATATATTATTGTACTCTTGTTATGTAGTTTTAGTCAACGTTGTTATCAGTTATATATACCCTTTTTATTTTAAAAGAACAATTTTCCATCTTTTTGGTAAAAAGTGCGAGTTTTATTACGCCGGTTCTTCTCGCCTGGCTAGTTTCCGAACCGGTGGCATATGTATAGGCATCATGTAGGACAACTACCTATATGGAAATAAAATTTTTGAGTTTGAGTTTTGAGTTTGAACTTACCACGGGACCAGATTGACGTGGTGTTAACTTGTAAAGCGTTCATAGATATTACTGTTATCATTATTCGCACGGGTTATAATCTGCGACCGCAAATTTCGCATCGCGTACAATTTTTATGACATCACAATTCACAGCACAGGCTTTATATCTGCGCCATGTTAGAGCGCGCTGTCTTTTACCATAAGTACTGTGCTTTTACCTAGTGCGGCTACTAACATTCGATGTGTTACGGATTTGTGAAATAGAATAATGCGGTGAAAAACCACTGCGCGGACAGGTCCTCATGCTCCACAATAGTCAATAGGTCTACCATAAGAGAGAGCCTGTATTTGCATTTACGACTCGATGTACAGTCCGTTCCGAGTTACTTCGGAGTTTCTGTGAGAGTGATCCTTGTGTCGTCGGCATAAAGGTCCCGTCAGATGTGTCAGGTGTAGGGTTACCAGGCCAATGAACAGCCATTCGATTTTTATATGTATAATTTTTGTGGTGAAAATCAAAATGGCTCGATTTTAGAAACTATTTTACCTCCGTATTTATTAATGCTGACACATTATAATCAAGAATGTAGAGTGTCCGGCTTTTTTACCCAAATGTCCGGCCAAACTGGCTGGTCTGTCCGGCTATTAAGTTTGGCGACCTGGCAACCCTAGTCAGGTGATATAACTCTGGACGGACTGTAGTTGGAGCTGCGGAGGAGGTCCGGCAGCCATCAACCTGACTTAAGACAATGTATGGCCGGCAATTCTAATAATTGGCCATTAGAGATGGCTATTGTGTTAAAATGAGTAATTTGTGGGAACAAAGAAGCTGCGATTTACACCGACGACAGACTTGAGCCGTGATGTCAGTAATTGTCACACGTCACACGGCCACTAATTGATATTAGTTGGCCATTTGGTCAGATGTTGTCATACCTTGTTACGTAAAAATGGTGATTCTTCCATTTTAATTAATGTAATGTACTACCGAACGAGTTCTTGCTCGACCAGGCATAAGATGAAAATCGCTCAACAGTGCCGTTGAATAGTGAGCTCGCAAACGTACTCATGTGTAAATACGTACCTAGTTCAATAACGTCTGCAGTCGTTGCGGTTACTGTCTTTGCGTTAAAATATTTTGAGGCGTCCTAGTGCAAAGGTGAATGTTTAGAGACTGGTCGAGCGAGAACTTTGTCGGTGGTATAAATTGTAATATTACTAGAGATATTATAAAATGTCGACAGATTGTCTCAGAATTTCTCCTTACAATTTTACAAGAAATTTTTATTTGACAATCTGTCGACATTTTATAATATCTCTAGTAATATTATAATCTAACGGTTTTTACAATTTTACGGTGACATAGTATATACTCTGTTCACAATTCAGCTCCAACTTTATCTAAACTGTCTAAACATAAATATTGAATTCGACTAAATTGATCAGTCATTTTTATTTCTCCTTAATTGAGTGATACATATCAAAATTAGTAGCAATATGTATAAGAAAACATAGTGTACAACTTGAATCCCTGTAATGAACGAAAAAAGAACTCGTTTTTACCCGACTACGGCGAAGCGAAAAGAAAGAGTACGATTTTGGTAGTCTATGTATGTATGTAAGTATGTTTGTTTGTTCCGCCGTAGCGCCAAAACTACTGGTCCGATTTTGATAAATGGGGTGTCAATATATTTGTAACAGTAGCCCGGGTAACCTAGGCTATACAATAATTTACTTGGGTTATAGTTTTAATAAAAATTGTACCTACCTAGTTATTGTTAAACCAGAGTAATGGCTGATGGGTATTCGTAAAGTTATCTTTAAATGTCAATTGTATAGGCGCTGTCGTCTGTCATAATTTTCATCCGAAATTCTCTTTCGATAACGTTGCATGCAAATATACAAGTACGTTTCGGTCGTTCGTGCTAGCCCCTCTGTGTCTGTGGTAATAGTCTTAACGACGATGCTGTCTCCCACGTAATTATAGCAATCAGAGTTTGTCAGTTGCCTCCTTCTCGGTTCACACTCCGGCTGCGAGAGCTTCGTCTGTCGGCGGCTGGGGGCTGGGGGGTAGGGGGAAGGTACATGTGGCCGCCCGCGCCGATACAGAGCAGACATGTTAGGGATATCACATTTCGGATTTGGATACGGATAATTTTTCATCGGTTACGGTATCCATATTAAATTATTTCGGGTTATCCGTTAGTTTCGGATAATTTCGGTTACGGATATTAGGTTTATGACGAATGTAAGTGAAATGGAAATACTTATGTCCAATTTACGTGTTTAGGTAATGATTTGGCCTGGTAACCGGAAAATAAAAAAAATAATATTATAACAATTCTTATTTATGCGCTGCCATGGCTCTTCCTATATCCGACACTATCCGAAGATTTAATATAGCTTTTGGTTACGGTAACGGATAGTTATTTAATTCGGATACGGTTACGGACCTTCATAACATCCCTGACACAGAGTACAGACTGGTTTAGTTCTATATTTAGTCGGCAAATCTCTCAACAGCATGGATATTATCTGGAGTTTTGTATTCGTAGCTTGCGCCATTTGTATCGTGTATGTGGATTGTGGATTGAATTAACATTAAAAGACAATGCACTGTTGTCGTGAATTTCATATTAATCTGCTCGTTTCGCGGTTCGCAACCAGAACGAGTGCATAAGTATTTGTAATCTTATTAATATCGGAAATGTTAAAAGTGTTACCTACAGTGTAAATCTGTTATCGGCCCGTTTCAATAGCGTATCTACCATAACTATTTGTTAAAAACATCACATTTGGTATCGCTGCCACAGACAAAGATTCTTCTATCTAAGTTAGTTTATTGAAACGTAAAACCGACAAATGATACCAAAGGTAACCTATTTACCAACAAATAGTTGTTGGTAAATAGGTTATGGGTACCGTTAGATGACATTGCAAGGACCGATAGATTATGATCGTAATAGCTGATAGACGATAGTCGTTATTAGCGATATCTTTTTATCATAATTTTCGTACCATGGTCCATGACAGAACTAAAAATGTCGTCGTAATACGCGGTTTGTAGTTAGGAATGATGTCGTTATAAAGGGCGTTTACGGTACTCGTATAGTTATATGATCGAATATACATAATAACGTACGTGATATGGTACAGTAAAACCATTTTGCTAATGAATCTTCACACCACGTCAATCTGGCACCGTGGTAAGTATCCGAAAAAACTTGTGTTACGGGGACCAGAAAACGGCAAGTATATTTTGTACTTTTATACTTAATTTAGTATTAATATTTAATACATAAATTTAGGATTTTTATTATATTATGTAACACATATTTAATACAAAACCATGACCTAGGAACATTGAAAACTTTTGTTCCCTCGGCGGTATTCGAACCCGCGACCTCCGGCTTGCCTTGCACGGAGGCCGTCAACGGTTTTTACAACGCGACACTGATGCTATATTATTGTCAAATGTAAAACTCGAGTGCCCCAATGGGGCAGTCAAAGTGAGGATATTTTTTAGATTCGATATTCGTGGGATAGTCTGATGCGTGCGGTCGTGCGGTGGTGCTGCGTGCGGCGCGGCGCTAAATATAGCCCCGTCTCCCCCCGCCGCCTCGCCGCACCCCGCACCCGCCCCGGAGCGGCTTATTCACGGTGGGAGTTGGGACGAGTGATCCCCATTCCCCACTATCCTCTATCTACTTAAACAAGTATAGGCCGAGCTCTCAGATCAAATAAAAAGTATAGATGGACTTCTACGAACAACATAGTGAAGCCGGTTTTTTATGCATTGTGTGCGTGAGCCGGTGTTGCCATACTAAATTTTCATTACCATATGTTGGCTAAACTTTCGAATAACATCCCACATTTGTAATATTAATTGGTTTATGGTAATTTTACCGCTTAAAGTTCTTTTACTGTCGCAGTAATTTCGCAAATTTTCAAAATTATAAGATCCGTAGTTTTCGAGATAACAATATAATAAATTTTCGAAAATTGTATAGGAATTCGGCCATGTTAACGTTTCTGTGACATTTATGTTTCGTTTTCCATAGCTTTATGTCAAAAAACTTTGCAGAGCTCTATTTTACGTAAAAGTTGTAACATGGCCTCACAAAAACCTGGCGCAAAATAACGTTGTCACAACTCTCCCCAACTATGGAATTCTAAAAATGGGTTAGATTAGAACATTTTTATTGCGTTCAAAACGTCTTTAACTATGAAAAAAAAACCAGAAAGTGATAATTCTGTTTATTATTTATTTATAGATAAATTTAGATAAAGGATAGGTAAAGATGAAAAGTTTCGATATAGGTGTACCAATACATAATATTATGGTAAGTAATAGGGTAGGTAATATACGGTCACCGACAAGTCAGTGTACCACTTGCCTATTTTTTTTTTTTTTTTGGTAGCATAATATGCTTGTGTTATTTCAGGAAAAATCTAAATCATTATATGTGTCCATATAAATTTCAAGGAGTTCCCTCGATTCCTCATGGATCCCCCATTATCAAGTTTCCACTTTAGTGACTAAAAGACCAATTTCGAATTTATAAAATAATTTTGCTAATAGGTCCATAAACTGTACGATAGTACATAAGAGAAAAATGAAACTCTGAATACTTTAGACTGATTATATTTGTGGCGTAATATGTAAGACTGTTATAATAATGCATGTATTAGGTTTAACGAGTCAGTAATAAACGTAACTTTAATCGGGAATGTAGTCTTTTAATGTCCCATCCTCACATGGCGACCCTGCAAGTCGAGCCGCGACGCTTCACATTACAATCGCGCGCCGTGAATACCGCTAATACCGCGTAAAGAAAATGGACTATTTAATTTTATTATTTTATCAAAAAATATTTTTGATTTAAAATGGGTAAAACACAATCGAAGGAAGAAATCATTATAGCCCAAAATGCCGCGGGTGGTGTAAATTCTGCCGATGTAGAACTCATACACAAAAATTTAAGTGGAAACAATACCATATTGACTGTGATTTTGGTGATACTGGTGTTGGCTGTGATAGCTGGACTTTACGTTATATACAAGAGGTGCCACTTCCAATGGATTAGACAAGAGCTGGCGAGGAGTGCATTTCGGAGGTCAGAAGCCAGGCGCCCAGGTCGAGCGGACGAGCCCAAGGAGGTCGGAGTCTAACGGGACTATAGGCGCAGGGTGCCACCGAGCCACAGGGTGACACCGAAATGTTGGACTATGGACTTAAGACTATCTACTAAGAATTTTGGACTACGTGACTGTAATTATTAGGGTACTATTTTTCTTTAATGTTATTTTTCTTGCTCTATAAATTTTGACAGGTAGATAAAATAAGTAAAGTAATGTAATATTTTAACGTAGTTCATATTTGAAACAAATTTAGTTCATATTATTTTTTATATAATATTTTAAAGAGTAGATAGATACCTTAATTTTTTTTTTAATATTGTTTAATAAATGGAAATTATTAATATTTGCGAGGAAATAAAAAGTATTAGAGTAAATTTGGTTAAGCTAAGTAAAGTAAGAAGAACAAATATATTGTTAGAAAACAAGTTGAAACAGAGTCAGGTTTTATACGAGGAATATATTTTAAAACGTAAGGAGTTAGAAATAAGTATTGGAAAAGGAGCCATTAAGCAGGATGAAAGTTTAAAATTATTAAAAATTTGTGAAGATATAGAAAAGAATTATCAACAAATTGTTGACTTTTGTATTGCGAATATTAATACGGTAACCATGGCTGAGTTTGACGTGAAAACGGCGGCTTCTCTTCTCCCTGTTATGACAGGAGAAGAAGACGTCACCAAAAAATTAATTGATGCACTAGAATTTTATAGGACGACCTTGGATAATAATCAGGAGCAGTTATTAATTAATTTTATATTAAAAACTCGCTTATCGGAAAGCGCTAAATTGCGACTTAGTTCTAGTTATAAAACTAGTATAGAGCTTATTTCTGACATGAAAAAACATCTTCTAACTAAGCAGTCAGCAACTGCCCTACAGGTAGAGATGATGAAAACTCGTCAAGGTTGTAATACTATCGAGGAATTCGGTAAAAAGTTAGAAGATATTTTTGTTAAGTTGACGATTTCCCAAGCTGGAAGCGATGAAAAAGCCTATGAAATATTGCGACCGTTAAATGAAAAATTGGCTGTAAAAAGATTTACTGAAGGCTTGAGAAATAGTCGACTTAGCACCATTTTAGCGGCCCGAGATTACACGCAGCTGAAGGATGTAATCGGAGCGGCGAAGGACGAAGAGTGCTCTCGAGCGGCCGAATCCATTGCTGTGGACCAGGGAGTTGGTTCTATCTGCACGAGCCAACATAATAGAGGTAAGTTTTTAAACTTCTATAGGCAGCGAGGTTCATACTATGCTCGAGGCCGGGGGCGAGCCCGAAATATGATGCCACCGCGGGCAAATCAGTGGCAAGCGACAGTAAGGCCTACCCGACGGGGCTCTTCTAGGCAAGGCCCCGTGTCTTCTTTTAGAGGTCGAAATTATAGTGTACAGGGTAAAGAATATAAGCCTCCAAATCAGTTTTTTCGAGGCTAATAATTTTAACGATAGCTATAGTAATAATATAATATTAGCTAGTAGTTTTGATAATTCTATAGATTTATTCGTAAAAGGTAACACATATAGATGGCTGGTTGACACCGGAGCATCGTTGTCAGCGGTAAAATTTGATACTTTAAAGGACTTGAACATTCCCATGCATAAAGAAATCATAAGCATAAATGGAATAGGCGGACAATTACAAAGCGAGGGATATGCTTACATTCCGCTTATATTCTGTGGGAATGAAATATTACACAAGTTCTATGTTTTAAGGAATTTACCGTGTCAACAGAATGGCATTATCGGCCAAGATTTTTTAGTTAAATATAATTGTATTTTAAATTATGAAAATAATACTTTATCTTTAAATTTATTTGGTAATCAATTAAGTGTAAGTTTAAGGATGGGAAAGTTAGGTTTTAATAATTTTATATCGGTGCCAGCTAGATGTGAAAAAATATTTGAAATAAGTGTGAGTCAGAATGATGAATGTGTAGTGTTGCCAGAGGAATTATGCGATGGAATCTTCGTAGGTGGAAGTATTTGTAGGCCTAAACAAGGACATATTTTTGTTCAAATTTTAAATACACGGGACGAGCCGGTTAATCTCAGTTATTTCAAGCCAAATATTCATAAGTTGTCGGAATATCAAATATGCTCTTTTAATAAACAAAATAATATAGACGAAAAAAGAGTGAAAGAATTACTTTCGCTACTAAATTTAAATCATTTAAACCTAGAAGAAAGTAAATCCATTCAAGATATTTGTACAAAATTTTCTGACGTTTTCTTTATTACCGGTGATAAATTAGGAACTTGTAATTTATATGAGCAAAATATTCAATTAAAACCAAATACGGAACCAATTTATACAAAACAATATAGATTGCCTTATTCACAACGAGATGAAATTGAAAATCAAGTCAAAAATATGTTAAAGAATAATATTATAGAGCCGGCAAGCTCTGAATGGAGTAGCCCAATTCTTTTGGTTCCCAAACCATCATCTAATAACACAAACAAAAAGTGGCGGCTTGTGATTGATTTTCGTAACTTAAATAAGTGCATTTTAGACGACAAATTTCCCCTACCAAATATTACGGATATACTTGATTCTCTTTCCGGTTCCATATATTTTACACAATTAGATTTGACGCAGGGATATTTTCAGGCAAAATTAAATTCAAATAGTAGAAAATATACTGCCTTCACGACACCGTCAGGACAGTATCAAATGACTCGTATGCCGATGGGGCTAAAGACGAGTCCGAGTGCATTTTCTCGTATGATGACTGTTGCCATGGCGGGTCTCAATTACGATAAATGTTTTATTTATTTGGACAATTTAGTATGTTTCGGTCGTAGCTTAGATATTCACAACAAAAATTTAATTGATATTTTGACTAGATTACGCAAAGTAAACCTTAAATTAAATCCCGAAAAGTGTGATTTTTTACGTAAAGAAATTTTATACCTTGGTCACATTGTATCAGCGAATGGTATCAGTCCCGATCCAGAAAAAATTAGGGTTCTTAAAGAATACCCCACTCCGAAAAATTCTGACGAAGTTAGGCGTTTTGTTGCGTTTGCTAACTACTACCGTAAATTTATTTCTAACTTTGCTAAAATCTGTTTACCTTTGAATAACTTATGTCGAAAAAATATACCTTTTATATGGGATAGTTCTTGTCAAATTGCTTTCGATTCGTTAAAACATTCGCTTACACATCCACCTGTGTTACAATACCCAAATTTTAGTGCTAAAAATAAGTTTATTTTACAAACCGATTCATCGGGTTATGCTATTGGGGGTGTGCTATGTAATAGTGACCGTAGACCAGTAGCGTACGCTAGCCGAAGCCTTAACAAGGCAGAACGTAACTATCCTACTATAGAGAAGGAGTTACTGGCTATCGTTTGGTCAATTAAATATTTTAGACCGTATCTTTATGGCAGGCGTTTTATTATAGAAACGGATCATCGTCCTTTAATATATTTATATAACATGTCAGATCCTTCTAGTCGATTAATGAAGTTTAGATTATTATTACATGAATATGATTTTGAAGTTGTTTATGTGAAAGGTAAAGATAATGTGGCTGCAGACGCATTATCGAGGATACAGGTGACGAGTGAGGAATTGAAGGAGATGAATGAACATGTGATGGCGGTGTTGACGAGAGCGCAGAGTAAGAGATTGAAGGACAGTGCGATCGTTACCCCTTCGATAGTTAATGTTCCTACCGACGATTGGACTGATCACCCGAGAGTCGTAGAAATAATTAAGTTACCGAGGGTCTATACAGAGTTAATTTTTGTGAATGAAGTAGAGTGGAAAAAGTTTAAAAATAGTGATATAACTTCTGAATGTAGAGATTTTGCATACTCGTCAGTAAATCGTATACTATTTGTGAAACTATTTACCCAATCACAGCGAACACGAGCTGTCTCTGTGAGGGAAATGGAATCATTTTGTTTACGTCTAAATATAGACACTGTGTATGTTATTAAAAACGAGAGAAATGAGTTAATAATAAAGGAGCTAGCTCAGTATATAAATAAAAAGCGTAAGTGGTCCGGACCCCGCTTATGTGTCATTAAAGGCATTAAAAAAATAACTGACGAGGATACAAAAAGAATTATTCTAAATGATTTTCATATTCTTCCCACGAGTGGGCATGCTGGAATTAGGCGCATGATGAATAATATTCGTAGAAAATATTTTTGGAGTGGACTTGAAAAAGATGTGAGTGAGTTTGTAAAAAAGTGTGACAAATGTCAAAGATACAAATATTTGAAAACGATAAAAGAGCCGATGGTTATCACGGATTGTGGTTCATCAGCATTTAATAAAGTTTATTTAGACTTAGTTGGTCCATTAATTAAGGACAGTAGATATAAATATATTTTAACTCTTCAGTGTAGCTTAACGAAATACGTGGAAGCGTATCCGCTAGAATCGAAAGAAGCCGTTAGTGTGGCCACGGCCTTAGTAAATAATTTTATATTGAGATACGGAATTCCGTCTGCGATTGTGACCGATAGAGGGACAGAATTTGTCAATTCAATTTTAGCAGAAGTTTGTCAAATTCTAAAAATTAATCATATACAGTCAACGGCCTATCATCATCAAACATTAGGTTCTATAGAAAATTCACATAAACATTTATTATTTTATCTAAGAACGCAAATTAATAACAATCAAACTCAGGAATGGAGTACATGGCTTCCGTACTGGTGTTTCTCGTATAACACAACAGTACATTCGGAGACACAATACACTCCATTTGAACTTGTATTCGGAAAATCATGTAGTATACCGAGTAATCTCACTAACAATATTGAGCCAGTTTATAATTTCGATAGTTATCCAATAGAATTAAAATATCGCATACAAAAGTCACAATTGGAAGCAAGAAATAATTTGTATAATAGTAAAGTTATAAGAAAAGACAGATATGATGGCTATGTGAATCCTGTTATCTATAAACCAGGAGATTTAATTCTAATAAAAAATGAAAATTGTAACAAATTAGATGCTTTGTATTTAGGACCATTTACAGTTGTAAAAGATGTTTCACCTAACGTGGTTATTTTAGTGGATGGTAAAGAAAAAACCATACATAAAAATAGGAGTAGATTATATCATATGTAATAAATAAGTTTAAAATAATAACACTTTTCTTTGTGTCTGTACTCGTAGTAATAAGAACTAAGTAAGTAATATGAGAAAACAATGAATGTTTATAGTATTAATTAGAAAATGTAAGCAAGTTATTACTTTTATTTTATTTTGTTTTAAATTTAATTTGGATTTAAATGAGTTTTTTTTATTATGTTCTCATTAAAAATATATTTTTATGATAACTTTATATTAAGTATATTCAAAAATATACTTAGTAAATAAAAATAAACATTATGTTGATTTTTATTTTTTATTTTGGTAGGGCATGTGGCGTAATATGTAAGACTGTTATAATAATGCATGTATTAGGTTTAACGAGTCAGTAATAAACGTAACTTTAATCGGGAATGTAGTCTTTTAATGTCCCATCCTCACATATTCAGGTTTTACAAATGTTAAAATAATACTCAAAAAAGTAAGGCAAATTAAAAATGTAAGTGTCCACGAGTAGGGTTGTAGGCGTAGTGGCATCGCGTCGGGTATCGCCGCTTATTCGCCGCGAACGTTCTCATGCGTGTGAGTAGGACGGAGGAGCGCCGTCGTGCGCGCTCGTATAGGAACTCGCATATGTTCGGAGCTAACGCGCGAAAATAAACTACAGAGTAATATTCAAAGATCTCCGTGTTGGTGTAAAATACTATAAGAAGTACCTTTTATATCATTAAAATGTGATGATGTATGGTATGATTGTGGTGGTGATGATGATGATTACTTTAATTGACATGGTGGCATATGCTTGCAGTTCTTTAAATAACGCCGAAATCCCCAAACATGTATCTATAAGGAGTCAGGAGTTCTATTCTGCACTTTTGGATCTAGAGTATAACTTTGAGCAAAATCCTACTTTTTGGTAGCATATGCTTGGACTACTTCAGAAAAAGTCAAAATCACCATAAATTTCCATAAAAATTTCGAGGAGTTCCCTCGATTCCTCATGGATCCCATCATCAGGTCACCACTTTATGAAAACCGGACCAACTTGGGATTATACCCTTTATATCAATTTACAATTTAAATAATTTTGAAAATCGGTCCACAGACGGCGGAATTATCGTTCCCGATATTTTCCGTATACCGAATATAGGGGCATTTACCTTAAATTACTTCAAACTTCAAAACTTCCTAATTAAAAAATAAAAACACAGTCTGACTCTCTACTTCATAATTTTGTTATGAATTTGCCTACAAATTACTTACCTTATTTTAGGCTATTGAGAATATGAAATCCTGGCAACACTCTCTCGATCCGCCATTATGAAATTGTCATTATTTGTTTCGAGTAACTTCTAAATTGTGATAAATTATCTTAAACAAACTACAGTTTTGTGTGTACTTACTTATGAAATGTTATTCCCTGACACTTTTTGTTCGCCTTCGTACAGTTTTTACACCACTTAATAGCGCAGGACGGCATTTTTGTGGCAAAATCACTGCACGACGACTCGTTCGATACTGACGAAAAGTAGCGTACTTTTTTTGCATGAGTGTGCGTGACCGCGTGTGTTTACACAAAGTAGCGTAGTTTTTGAGGCTTCAGTTGAAACAAGCGCCATGCGCAATCTAGTTTTTTATTTGATCTGAGGCCGAGCTGAACATACCTAAGCGCCGTCTATACACGTTACCCTGTGTTACAGAAACTGAATGACTAACATTCTTTATTTGCAGACAGAACTGCAACTTCGACGAACTTTAGGATATAATACTACACTTAAATATTTTCCTGAATATGGTTATTAATTCTTCTACAAATGTAATGATGCAATGTGAACAACGCTGTACCTAGTGACTGTTCGTACTTTGTAGTCTGTGAAGGTAGCGCGTGGTCTGAACTCGGACCGCCTCGACAGAAGCTGAAGTAGGTCGCGGCGCGGCGGTTTCCTGTTTGTGACTTACCCCGCCGCCGTTGGAGTGTATTTATGGCATATGTTTGTATGGCGCTGAGTGTTCCCGCCACTCGCCACACACTCATCGGGCATTGATAATTGTTGTTGTTGTTATAATATAGGTACATCATGAGGTACATAGATAGGGCATTAATTATTATCCGCAGCAAGCTAACGCTCTCTACCACTAACTAAACGTTAAGGAGAGACCAGCAGGTCTAAAAGGCCACTTGGAGTGTTTTAGATACCTATGATAAAACAATCATTAGCAATTCGTCAAGTTTAATAGTTTTGAATAGGTATACAATATACGTAAGTCGTAAAATGGCGCACTTATTACGAATTGCTTAATTGTCAAATAGGATAATTATTACAAGTTACTGTGAGAGCAACTTCTTCAATACATAGAACGATTCACTCAGGGCAGGGTTATTCGGAAGTTTTGCCGCTCGCACTGCTTGTGCTTACTTTATCGAAAAAGCTATCTGACACTTGTCAGTAGATTGTGAGACAGGCAAGGACCCTGCTGAACCCCAGCAGTGGCTTCACCTTATTACTGCGAGGGAGGACGTTGAAGCCGTAGACTGCAGTTCACCACGCTTCCACTAATTGTGATTGGCGTTAGGCGTATTGGCTACAGGGCATTTCTGGTATCAAATTGGATTGTTTGTTGTTTATTATGATTGACGTGCATCGTGTATGACGAAATTGGTGCTCGTTATAATTCGAGATGGGAGTGCTCATCATAATTATTTGGAAATTGGCCTGCCGACTGTCAGGTTGCCGGCCGGCGCGGGCGCGAGCGCTCTACTTAGGTTTGTTTATGTTGTCGATATTTTTCGGTCGGTAAACAGTTCTCGCTTCTCAGAGATATGACTCACGGCAATTGGCACATCGCGGTTTAGTGATCAATAAATTGGAATATGTACCAGATTACTGGCTGACTTGGGCTGATATTTGCGTGCCCTTAATTTAAAGATTTCGTTTTCTTTGTTTGTTTTGCTCGTTTTGCCGTTTGCCCTTGTATCATTTTTAGTGTCCAGTGTCCACTAACGTCTGCACTGCTGGGCTTCTGATACCTCATCCCAGATGATAACTGATAAGGCAGATTTTTTTGCGAGGACTAACATTGAAAGGGCCATAAACCCCTAAACACTATAGTGCGATTCAAATGAGAATAGGATCGAGTCGGCGTCATATTGTTTCGAATTTAGACTGATAGTTAAATTTATGTTTAGTTAATTGATTACTATTTAACGTTTTTATTTAAATTCGATGCAAGACTTACACCCGTATCATTAGTTGTTTCCTCAGATCCGCCTCGACTCAACCTCATCTGAGGTATCCTTGAGAAGTTCCTCGAGTTCGGTATTCTTAAACATAATTTCTACCTCGGCTGTTTGCTCCTCCAGTAAGGTGGAGATAAATAATCATGGAAAAATATTTTTTTTTTATGTTAACACGAACAGTAACCATTAAAACTCGATCAAAATTTTACAGAATGATGAATGTCTATGCGCTGTATCAATTACACGGAATTTCGTAAAGGCAGTGACGGATTTTCGTAAAGTAAAGATCCAAAAAATCCTCCATGCTTATCTTTAAATAAGTATCCCTCTGTAATTGCGTAATTACTTCAAATAATTCCACTCTGTTTGTAAAAATAATTGATATAAATGTCGGAAATAGACGCTCGAGGGAGCCTCAAGGTACGTCCTGAGGTACCTTAAGTTTGACAGTTGATTCCTCGACTCGCGTAAGGAAATTCCTCAAGTCGAGGGAATTTTGTTGAACTAATGATACAACTTTCGTGGATTGAGGTTGAGTCGAGTGGAGGAAATCTCGAGGTAACAACTAATGATATGGGTGTTAATATTTATATGCACATAAGTTTTTCTGAAAATTGCACTTTTTAAGTGATATTTGACAGAAAAAGGTCATTGACGTTCCTATTCTCATTTGAAACGCGTTATAATAATATTTACGCAACGGTTACGCTAATCAATCAATGCTTTTGTCTGATACGTTGGACAAGTCACTTGACACAATCTTGACATTTGACAAGACCCAAACCAATGGCTTCAACGATACTTCTTCGGACTTGCTGATGCCGTAGTGTGTTTAGAGATGCCGAGGGAATCTGTGTCCCGTATCTATCAGCTCCAGCAGTAGTCCATCGCTCTAGTCTAGGGGACTTGTAAATATATATAAGACTAGATGACGCCCGCAACTCCGTTGCGCCAAAATTAAAGCCGTTTATCGCGGCGGAACGTACATTTTTCCGGGATAAAAAGTATCCTATGTCCTTTCTCGGGTCTCAAAGTATCCCTATACCAAATTTCATCAAAATCGGTTCAGCGGTTTGGACGTGAAGAGGTAACAGACAGACAGACAGACAGACAGACACACTTTCGCATTTATAATATTAGTATGGAAGTATGGATTATAGTATCTTGGAGGAAAAATAAACTATTTTGTTTCTCTGTAAATATGAGTTTATTATAAGTTGATATCAAAAATTAAACAAACTAAAAACTAAATAAAATTATCATACCTGTAAATATGAGAAACGACAATTATGTTTATTGTTATTCCTCCTGTATGGTATTAAATTAAAATCCTTTTTAACATCTTTATATTATTTGCTTTAAACATTTTTCCATTTTAATAAAATCTGACAATCTCAATCAGACTCCAAAAATAATTTCTTCTAAAATATTTAAATATCTAGCACATAACACGTAACAAGTACATAGGTACTTTAAATAAAAACTTAGTTTATTATTTACATATATATTGTATTTTTTAAATTATTTCCTGTGATATATATGGTACTGAGTACTGACCATAGCACAGGAATTAATTTAAAAATTGTCACTTTTTACTAACTCACTAGACACTTGGGGTGACGCACCACTGCGCCCGCGCGATTATAATATTGTCGTTATTACTATATTATGTTATATTGTAATTAGTCCATTGTGATTCGTGAAATTGTAAAGACCGCGGTTAAATGAGTGTCCTTGAGAGAATAATGCAGCTCTGTACGTTTTGACACTGACGACCAAATTCTCAATCCCTACTTAAAAGCTTAGGGAACCTCCAAATCAAAGACACAGTCTAATCTTGCAAACAAGTGACTTGAGAGTCTCTTAATTTAACGAGCCTTTGAGTTTAAGTCGCTGTGTGATCTATAATTACAATCGTCTCTGTGATACTGTTTATAGTGTGATAGCCCCGCCCATGGCGCCGCCAAATAATTAACCGCCTTTATTGGTGGAGTGCGCTCGCCCCCCGCCGCCCGCCGCTCCCTATAACTCCCTAGCGAGTAGCGCTAGCGATAGGGCTCGGCCCTTAAATATTGAACACCGTGCGACGTAAACTAACGAATATTAAAAGAGGGAATGTGTCTGTGAATGACTTCTCGTGTTCTCACAATGTTAGGAGCATGGCCATTACGTTGATTTGAACACAAAATAATCATAAATCACTATTGAGTATTGACGCACTATAATATTTAGGGAGAAGGGAAGTACGCATCCTGTACAATTTAACAAGTCATAATAATGTCGTTCTCAGCTAAATTATTATCTTCAGTATGCCGTATGGTAGATAGTTGTGTTGACGCGAACTTTTGCTGTTTCAGGTCCTCAATTTCTAAACTCTATTACCCTTATTAATAAAATTATTTACACCACGGATTAGCTAATCCAACATGGCTGTCTTTGTCAGATAGTTTAGAATAGTCACTTGATAGACAAAGACAGCAATGTTGGATTAGCTAATCCGTGGTGTAAATAATTTTATTAATAAGGGCGTATTAGACTTACTGAGACTTCGCTCTCTATTCGTCTGTCTGGCGCTAGGAGATATCCTTAACCGTGATAGCTAGAAAGTCGAAATTTTCACAGATGATGCATTTCTCTTGCCGCTATAAAAACAAATACTAAAAACAGAACAAAATAAATATTTACAAAATAAGTGGTACTCCAATACAACAAACTTGATTTTTTGCCGTTTCGTACGGAACCCTTAGTGCGCGAGTCCGACTGGCACTTGGCCGGTTTTTATACAATACGACGTTTAAGATATGGTTGTAATGATATACAATGCAATTATTGATAAACATTAGACTATAATCTGTGAACAATTAATTATGTATTATTATTAATGGCTGATGATAAATATTGATGGATCATGGAATAATCTACCGACTGCCGTCTGCGCTATTACTAGTCGCCGGCCAGTAGGTAGTGTAGGTAGTGTAGGTAGTGTAGGTACTGTGGAGTGTGGAGTATGAACCGGAAACGACAGATCGATGAGTGTACAACTTCAAACTACGAGTAATATATTTTACTGTAGTCTGTAAGGACAGTGGCAGACCCTTGCGGTGTACCACTTTTGAACCTTGTTGTCATAGTTAAATAAGGGTCAGTTCATCTCTCTTGTCAGACAATCAGGTGATCAGCTGGATCAGATGAGAATCAGGTGTCCTAATCAAACATGGAAACAACAATTTTTGTTGTTCTAATGCGGGAATCGAACCATTACCTCCAAGTCGACAGCCAAGCTCTAACCACTGGACCACGGAGGCTGTTAATGTTGTAAATGGTAGAGTACCATTCTCAAACGCTCCTAAAGATAAGGGCTCCTCAAGCCCCAGGCTGTCACTGTCGCTGCTTAGCTGAGTGACAAGGACGGGATGCGACTTGCGAGCCTCTTAAGTCATAATGAATAGGAGGACTCTACATATTATAATGGCCGGCCACGACACTCGTGACGCCTCTGGCGCTGTTGTCCACGGGCGACGGCTATCACTTTCCATCAGTCGATACGTTTGCTCTTTTTCCCCCCTATGAAAAAGAACTCTACATCTCAAACTCATTTTTTTTTATTTCCATGTAGGTTATAATATAACGCTTATAGAATTATCCTACATGAATCATGATGCCTACCATCTGTCAATCTGAATATAAACATATTCCCTTACTAATAAAAATTATCTGTCAAGTTACTTTTCCGAGGTATTAGACAAGCACAAAACATTGTATAGCTTACCCATTGTGTAAATGTTTTTATTAGTAAGAGGGATATATTATGTATAGATCAATATAATAAACTAAAATCGACGTATATTTAGAGCTGACTGGCAGCCCGCGCCCGGTAAGACGGCGGCGGGCTTAACACATTCGTAATCTGAAGTGTTGTTCGCATGATTTGGATCTATATTTAAATGTTAGACGTAAATCACTGGCGCTCGTATGTTTTGTGTAACGGTAGTCGGTAACGGACCAATAAACGAGTCGATCAGTAGTACGAGCGGGTTAAATCTCTACACAGTTTACACGACTACCCACGGCGGGCGCGGGGCGCGGCGGCGGCAGCCAAATGCTAAAATAACGATATCGCATTGGAAACGGCGATTACTAGGTACTTAGTTTTTACTACAGAGCCCAATATGTATTACTCGTAAATATATAAAAGAAGACGGCCTCACTGATTGACTGACATAATATTGTAGACGCTCGCACAGCCGTAACCTCTAAATCAGTGTTTTTCAACCTGTGGGTCGCGACCCCCAAGCTTCTGTAGGGGGGTCGCCGGAGGTTGACTTTAGTAAAAAAAAAGAACGATAACTTTAGTAAAAAACAATAAAAATTAAAAATATTGATTTATTGAGTAAGAGAATTTTAACAAAAGGATATTCCTATAAATCGATGTATGTAATTGTAAAATAATGTGTTTGACGTACTTTAATATGTACGTGAATCCTAATTACGGAGACGTATAAAAACGTAAGGAATGAATATTTGTAACACTGTAACATACACATACATACATGATAAAAAAGCGAAGGGTCGGGGGGTTGCGAAATATTTTTTCATACAAAGGGGGTCGCATCATCAAAATGGTTGAAAAACACTGCTCTAAATCACTAATGTAGTATAAAATTTTGGACACTAGTTTTAATTGACCATGTAGACACCCACTAAGGAAGGATTTTGAGATCTTTAAAGGGGGTGAAATAAGGGTTGAAAGTTTGCATGGAAAATCTTTAAATCTGCACCGATGTCGAAGATTCTTGCTATATTAAAATTCACCCTCTGGGAGTGTAAAATAAGGGTTGAAAGTTTGTATGAAAAATATTTCAGTCCCGGATTTATATACAAATTATTGAGTACGTTTTCATACTTTTCCCTAAAAGAGTGAAATAGGTGTCCAAAGTTTGTATAAGTGAATATCTGTCAAAAACTGGACGGATTGTGTTGAACTTTGTCAGGTAGTTATTATGAAATAGAAATCCGTCAAAACAGGATTTTACGAAATACAATACCCCGCGGACGAAGTTACGGGCACCAGCTACTATAACAGTAGACACGGCATGAGCATCTTACTTTTACAATCTGCACAAAGAACGTATTTTTTTTTTTTTTTTTTTCAAAGTCAAAAATTTTTATTCAATGTTGGTATTTTTATACACTTATTGAACGTCGGTATACATGATGCCTACCACCGGTTCGGGAACTAGCCCTATTGTGCTGAGGGTAGCACTAGCAAGAGGTCAACTATGTAATCATTAATAAAATTATTGTTATTCGAGTTTTATCTTCTGCTTGACCGTAATCGCCCAATCAAACAGTTTATTTGCCAGAATAACGGCTGATTTTGGAGAGATCATAATATCTCGTATCGGACTCGATATATATAAACTTAATTATGTGTCGGTTATGCTTCCGCGTAATTGTACGAAATTGTAGTAAACCAGAATCTGTAATAACCTGCCTCAGACTAGGCAGTACCGGATGCCACTTGCATTCCGCAGACACAGTTTACCTTATCGGTGAAGCGACACATCCCAGCTGTCGCGGGCAATTGGGTGGTAGCCGGTAGGTCATCAGCTCATCATGCACGACGTGCTGAAAATATTATGTAACATAATTCAGAATAATAAAAAAAAACTTTAAGTTTGGATTCACTGTGATAGTACCAGAGGTGCGAGGTTAAAAATAGCGACCCAGTCTTTGAAGGTGTTAACCTTCGGCGTGCTAAGTATCTGGAGGAGAGTGTCTGGAGGCGGTTTCCCAGCAGGTGCACGCGCGCAGACCGGTCCAAGTTCCCGTCGCCGGAACGCCGTCCAACAGTTTTTTCGCAGACTTATACATAGGGAAATCTGATTTTCAGTATGTTATTGGTTTTGGAAAACCAGGACCATAGTCATAACTCTCATGAGTTTATGACTATCATGTCCCAGTGAATTTGAATTCTTCTAAAAACGAAAGGAACTTCATAGTTGATAACAATCACAGTTATTTACTTTTATGTGTGTATAATGTCTACTGTAAACTGTAATACGATGTTTGTAATAAAATACGGGTAATTAATTAAAGTATGTATGTAACAATTGCATTCCAAACAAGTAAACAATACAAACAGATAACTAAAATATGTTGATTTTTTTTTCAGACTTTATCTTGTATCATATCTTAAATATATCTCTGGAGTCATAGTTATAATCAGTCAGTCAAGAGTTAAAAAAATACGGTCCAAAATCCTAATTTCTCATTTGTGTCATATCTATATTGTTCGTACACGTTAGGTTGTATAACAGAGTTGGTAACTTGGTACGGTTTGGCGCGAGGAACGGGTACTGAAAGTCCAGTAGGCTACGAGGTGATGGTCTGTAGTAATCGGTGGGGAGTTGGGGACTGGGGACTGCAGACTGCGGTATACATAGCACACTATAGGGTGCCGATTGCCGAGTGCCGACAAAACACAGATTCATCTCAATTCTCAAGGCGGTGTCGGGATCGATACGATGTCCTGCCGGCTACGAATTGCGATATTCTGGTGAGGTATAACTTGGTATAAATAAAAAAACATTTATTCGACATTTTTGACATCACACTACATAAGGAGAAAAACAAATTGGACATAAAGAAAAGAGAAAAAAAACTATACCTACATCAAAAATATGTAACTAACAAAAATCAAAGCAAATTAAAATAAACTAAAAAGAAAACAAAAAACACAGAAAATACAATAAAGAGAAAACAAACAGGTAAAGGATAGGTAGATATACATACCTGAATCATTCGTACGAATGTCAATATTGACTAATGCTGCATAAGCCGTGGTCACATTCATTAACCAATTAAAGTAAGCCATTTTGACATAATATAATTATTCGAAGCATGATTCTCTAACTTCCTCAGGTGAATAGACTATGGTGTAGTTGTGACTTGTAACAGTCGCAATACTGACAGTGGTTTTGAACACAACTAGGAAGTCTATGTAGTATGTAGTTTTGTAGTTTTTTTTTTAATTTTTGTAGGATCAGGTAGATATATCATTTTCAAAAATCAAAGCTGAGTGGTGAGTAAATGCCTTAATAAAAGATTAGAACTTACGAGGATGACGTCTTTTCGCCCATTTTACCACGGACCCTACTACATATTATCCTCGATGGAGCGGTTTTCATAAACTGAACAGGGCGTGTTTATTATAATCATGACGAAACAGGGCGAGGACACGGGTGCTACAGGCTTCAGTCTACTGGAGCGGATGATCAGCTCTCCCTGCCGAGAGACTCCCGAGACCTTGTCCAATTGAAAGGAGCAGGGATATTTATAAAAATATTAAATTAATTCTATCGTGAACCTGTACCCTGCGTGGTCGAGACCTTATATTCACCTCGACAGATTTTATAAAAATAAAAATTTACTTTATAATGTGTTCATAACGAACTCTACATCAAAGGAGCCTATATTTAAAGGATGATGTGCAGCCACTTGATCATCTAGGAATAATCTATATAATTATTTTGAAAGATGAAACGTATAGCACCATCAGAGGTACAAGGTAGGTAAGGTAGGAAAAGAAATATTCAGTATGTAGAGCGGTCAAGAACCAATTTGTAACAGTAAATGCATTTACGACCAGTTTCAATAACTTATCTATCTATAACTATTTGTTAAAAACGTCGTCATTCAATCATTTGCCGGTTTTTCGCTATACAAATTTGACGTTTCTAACCAATAGTTATAGATAGATAGGTTATTGAAACGGGCCGTTAGTGCACTACATCATCTCTACAACGTGGACACTAGCCGAATATCACTTTTCAAACGTCGAAATGAATTCTGTCTTGCCGGACACTACGCATTTTGGCCACGCCATACTGGAACTAGATAAAATAACGTGACGTAGGTCAGGACGCGGCGCGGCGCATGTTCGCTAGTTGACACGACTGTCGTCTCATGAGGTGACACTACGGCGGTCGAGAGGATTGTTATCGCCTAGTACTCTCGAGGAATATAACTGAGTTAATGGCCAGCCGTTGCCAACCTTTCGAAACTGTAGCGATGACCTGCTGCCCCCAGTAAATTCGCTGCGATAAACGCTAGTGTCTTGAAATTTGTTTTACGTGCTTTGTGACACTATCTGGAGTCAGGACTCTGGACTCCCTCGCGCTTATCGCGTTGAATAGTGCTCGGATGATACGTATAGAACTGGAGTCTGGATACTAGCTCCACTTCGTATAGTCGATATTCGGATCACGGATGCACATACTATGATATACATATTATAATTTAAATACATGTATATGGAGAGTTTTATGGTGTCTCTACATTTGCAATATAAATGGATGGATAATATGTGGAATGTGGATAAAATGCAATTAAGTGCATTATATTCACGGCTGTATTTTTATCCGAATGATATATTTTATCCAACGTCAGGATTTAGGCTACGTAAGTATATAATTATAATTAATTATTTGAATAGTGATCACGCTCCTCTAATATAAATTTTAGTTTTGAATACACTCTGCGTAATGCATAATTAAAGTGAAGTTTTCGGAATTCCATGATGTTTCTACCTACCTAATATGCAAAATCAAATGTAACAATGTATTTTATATTTATGCAATACTTGTACCCGGAAGCGATGATGCATTGGTTGCGGACGTTGCGGACGTTGTGGTAACACAGTGCCGAGTGCGATATTCGCCGGCCGAGTGCACAAGTCAATTTCCGGAGACAAACGACACACGGGTCGTGATTTGCACGGCTTCGATACACGCTGGCTTTATAATATAATATACTAGCTGTTTCCCGCGGCTCCGCCCGCGTAAATGTAGTATCTGGTATGCCACGTGAATACTGTGATTTTTTGGGATAATTATTATTTTTAAACAAAAAATTAAACCGACTTCCAAAGTAAAAATACACAAAAAAGTATGAAATAAAATTTAATCTCTAAATAATTCCCCTTTCAAATTCGGCTAAAATTTTTACTATTTCTCTACTCAATCTTCTTAATTTTGAAATCGGCACCAGCCCAAACAATATTCTACAATATTTTATACAACTTACGTTCATATTTGCTGGTACCGACTTCAAAATTAATAAGATTGAGTAGAGAAATAGTAAAAATTTTAGCCGAGTTTGAAAGGGGAATTATTTAGAGATAAAATTTTATTTCAAACTTTTTTGTGTATTTTTACTTTGGAAGTCGGTTTAATTTTTTGTTTAAAAATAATAATTTCACCCTTTTTAGTGATATATTTTGTTAAGTTATTATTAATACGTCTTAAGAACGTCTAAACTAAACGGTCGAATGTATAATTAAATACTCGCCAAGCTTCCATTAGGTATTGCTATTAAGATGATGATGATGATTACTGTAAGTTATAAAGTGGCATATGCTTGCAGTTCTTTAAACAACGCCGAAATTCCCAAACATGTATCTATAAGGAGTCAGGAGTTCTATTCTGTACTTTTGGATCCAGGGTATACCTTGGAGCAAAATCTTACTTTTTGGTAGCATATGCTTGAACTACTTCAGAAAAAGTCAAAATCACCATATGTGTCCATATAAATTTCGAGGAGTTCCCTCGATTCCTCATGGATCCCATCATCAGGTCACCACTTTGATATCAAAAGGACCAATTTGGGATTACACCCTATACATCACAGAAAAAAATTTTGAAAATCGGTCCACAGGCGGCGGAGTAATCGTTGAACATACAAAAAAAATAAAAAAAATAAAAAATATATACAGCCGAACGTATAACCGCCTCCTTTTTTGGGAAGTCGGTTAAAAAGTAGCCTATGTTTTCATCCAGAGCCTCAACTACTACCGAATACCAAACCAAATTATTACCAAATTTCATCAAAATCTGTTGAGTAGTTTTTGCGTGAAAATTTTACAAACATCCGTCAATCCATCCTCACAAACTTTCACATTTATAATATTAGTAGGCTAGGACTCAGACCGAATAAAAAGTATATTCGGTCTGAGGGCTAGGCTATATATTATGAAAACCTCAGAAGAATAAATAAAAGAGTGTAGACAGAGTTTTGCGAATCACACTTTTAAAAGACCAATTTTCCATCTTTTTGCTAAAAGATGGCCCGTGCGAGTTTCTTACGCCGGTTCTTCTCGCCGGGTTAGTTCCCGAACCGGTGGTAGGCATCAAGTAGGGACAATTCTCTAAGCGTTACTTTGTAACCAATATGGAAGTAAAACTTTTTTGATTTGATTTGAGTGAGGCCGCGCCGTGTAATGACATAGTGTTACGCACACACATGTAATGAAACTACGCCTTACCTTAAGGCGAGCTGTCGCGGTGTGTTGTTTTATGTTTGTAGTGCATAGCTGTGCGTAACGTGGTGCTTATAGGTAAAACGGTAAGAATAACCTTATTGGAACATAACCGATTTGGTACTGCGGCATGTAATATGTAGAGCCTTAAAGGTTTCATGACGCACCCTCTATTGAAGTACAAAGAGCTGGATTTTCTTTTCGTACGTATCGTCTTCCGCTATTAATATCTCTTTGATGCTGCGTCTGATTCAAAAGCAAGATTAAATAAATCCGAAATCACAAGTTACTAATGGCAGCCCCAAAGGGAGATCTCCGACCGAGCGGGTGTTAACTGCTATGCTCGGTCAGGCCGAAGCCCCATACAGTAAAGAAATTTTTGCCCGAAATAAAAGGCACAGGGCTTTTCCCTGCAAAGCGCTTCGTTCAACAGGACTTGAGTTAAGTCTGTCCTCTAGTGTAGGGCTATAGCCTATAGGCTGCGAGACGAGAGACGATCGATGGCCCGCTTGTAACCCGACTACTGAAGGGAGGTCACTTGTGGGAAGCTCGGAGCTATATCAAGGTGTAACTAAACAGGTTTATCATCAGAAACTGTGGAATTCTTTAACCCAATTTCAAGAGGCTAAATTTTGCTAATATTGTGCTTTTTGATCAAGACCTTTCAGTTTTTGTCATTGTCTAATAAAATACACCAATTTCGGATTTTCCCAAACATATAATATACTATCTTTGATATTATATTCTTACAAGGACGAATTGTTTGCCCCATAATGATGGTAAATATTATAAGTAAAATTAATAAATAGAAGTAAATATGCACATTGATTTGGATTCAAAAAAATTAACTATAGTTGTAGAGTCAAACTAGAGTAGCGATGTATTAAGAATCTTGCAGTACAATGTCGTCAGATATAAGAGGGCTAACAGTACAGCGGGACCGGTCCCTCCCCCGCCCCGCGCCGCCCCCGCGCCGCCCCCCGCGCCGCCCGCTGCACCGCGCTATTACGATGCGCTTTGTCCCACCCTGCACGAGCCACGGGGTGCCTTTGTTCACGTTTTACAGCCACGGTTGGCTAAAGAGCTCTATAATGGGGAGAGATGCTCTTTATAAGGAATGGTACATAGAGATGATAATGTTGAATGGTCTCGCTAAGAAGTTGTAAACTTTCTATGATAGCATTGGTCCACTTACATCACTCTCAGGGTAGAACCTGAGTCCTGACTTTTGCTTAAAAGTTTTGTATGCATCGGCTCACCCTTACGTCACTCTTTGCGGCTCGCTAGATTTACACGCCAAGCAAGCGAGCAAAAACTTTTGTTCTCCAGCGCCCCTCGAGCCTGTTTACCCCCTCGGGATCCCTGCCTACGAGCTCGCCTAGAGTGTGCGGGCGCTCTTACGCTGCACAGTACGGGATCGAGCAATTATCAAGTCGACATCCCGGTGCAGGGGTGAGATACGCGGGGTGCGGGGCGCGGGGGAGACGGCGGGCGGAGGCTGCGCAGCGCTCGGTGCCAGCACTCCAGCAGTTAGTCGCCCGCGGGCCGCGCGCCAGGCATGTTCCAGTGCGTGCAGCCGCGCACCGACTGGGCCGCGTCGGACCTCGCCAATGCCTTCCCCGGTAGGGCCGCCAGTGCACGAGACGACACACCGAATACTGAAAAGCTACTTAAATGCCGGCTAGCTTTAGTCGGTAGAGCATAGAGACTCTGCTCATTCTACCGACCGGACGAGAGATAGTGCCAGTCCGTGTGTAAGGAGGCCCTAACCTTAAGTGACTTTTCAGTATTCGGCCTTTACGTCACATTTTTGGGGGTCAAGTCCAAATTGGACTCATAATTTAAGTTGTTAAAAAGTCTGAGTACCGCTCGTTACCGGATAGTCGCGACGCACTCACCATTTAGTTTTTGGCACAATATTATCTGAATTTAAAAATGTGGAAAACCTGTCTAATAATAGTTTCCGGCGACATCGACGGCCGTCGCCCGAACGAGTTCTGTGTTCGCTGTGTGTTTATGTTGACGGTTGAGATAGCCCGAAGCCGGCTATGGTTACTGGTAGGTCATGTTGGCAACTAGGGTCTAGGAAGTCTGATGCTGTCGTCACACGAGCATTTGATGAAAAGACTCTCTTTCAAAGCAATAATGCATAAACATCCTATGAGTTGGTTTACAAATAAAAACGTACAATGAACAATATTTTATTGTGGCATTTATTACATTTATTTTTGTTCGATTTTTAATTTGGGTCCCGCCTGCTACCAAACATAATGTTAATTAATTTACTTAGGCTTTTTGCTCATAGTATAGTATGTTTTCTCAATCTTGTTTCGGTATTTTTAGTGCGTTACTGCGTTGCTAAGGTATCTGTCTTTTTTGCAGTAGTTTTTTTTTTATTTCTTGGTTAAACATGGAAGGGGTTAGTCACTAGTGCTATGTATCGAAACTCGTAAGTGATGCGTTACAATTGGTGAAGGGTGGTGAGCGTTTACCGGGCGGGAATGCCACGGTGATATTCCCGCGGACAGGCTGTGTCCACTATATGCGTGCCCACTGCCCAACTGCCCAGCCAGCACCCACCTGCACCGTACACAGCCCACGGGCGTTTGCAGAACGTAGTCCATCCGTGAAAAGGAGATCCGGGGGGGAAGGCAGCCCCCCATATGTTCCATAAACTGACGACCACGATGATGGCGCTCAAGCCGGAGGTCGCGGGTTCGAATCCCGCCGAAGGAACAAAAGGAACAAAAAGTTTTCCGTGTTCCTGGGTGGATGTGTATTAAATATACTTATTATACCTATAATATAAGTAAATTATAACATTATTAAAAATATTTTCGTTGTCTGGTACCTGTAAACAAGTTCTTCAAAAACTGACTTATTCGTAACTACAGAAGTACGGTTCATAAATTTAAGCACAACTTAATCCGGAACAATTTTTTGTGTTTTCAAAGTATTGAAAACACCGCGACCATAGAAAGGAAAATATTAACTTATATAATACTTAGTCCGGCCATAAGTTCTGTTACAAATGAAAATGCATTTTTTAATGAAGTAATATTATTAAAATTTATACCTACATATTATTAGTCTCAGCAAAAAATAATTAAAAATATTCTATTCAAAATGGTCATCTTTGGCTTTTATAACAGGCCTTTAATCTATTTGGTCACGAATCTATGGATTTACGCACTGTTTCCAAGGGAAATTTCGTCACTTGCTCCAAAGATTTTTAAGGGACAATATCGCCGTGTAGTTTAGAGCAGGCCATGTCCTCTAAAACTGACCATAATTTGAACTCTTAAAGGGTTGAGGTCGGGCTAGATGAGGGCCAGGTGTTCAGCTCTTATAAAGTCAGGAACGTTGGTTTCAAGCCAGGCTCGGGTAGTTCGTGCCTTGTGACCAGGTGCAGAGTCCTGCCCGAAAGTCCACGGTATATTTTTAAAAAGTGTATTGCTGAGAGGTTCTACAACATGATCCAAGACTGTATCTTGATACATTTTGGCTGAAGTTTTTACTCCTTTTTCACACAAATGTAGTTTTGTGACTCCTTGATAAGAAACGCCCCACCAAACCATCACTGACGTAGGATGATGACCACGTTGTGCGTTTCCGACCACTTGACCAGCTTCTTTAGAACTGTAACCGTACACTTTATCATTTTGCTTATTGTAGTGTTCGTCAATCGTGAATTTTTTTTCATCGGTAAATAAAATAAATAAATAAACATAAATGATGCAAGAAATGTTTTGGAGTCTTTCGAGTCTAGAGATATGAACATCATAAGATGGATTCCATATCTGAGAACAATATTCGATAATAATAAATCGCATATAACAGTTGTAGAGTACAATAGGTATCTCTGGATCTCTAAAAAAATATAGTTTGAAGTATCACAAAACCCGCTAATGTAGCACCTTTACTTGTTATTATATTTATATGTTCACGAAAATCCAATTTAGCATCAACCATAACACCCAGATCACGTATACCTATATATGAGACTTCCTTTATTGGATTGTTAGAGATGTGATATGTATGAGAAACTGGATTTCTCTTTCGCGTGAATTTTATATGGTAACATTTAACGACATTTAAATTCATTTCATTAGAAGAGCACCAACGACTTACCGTGTCAATGTATCTTTGCAGTAAGGTTATATCATCGACGCTTCCTATAGATCGTTACAACTTAAGATCATCAGCAAACATTTGATATTTTAATTTTTTATTTTTATTTGGATGTTATAGTCGAACACAGATCATTGACGTATACTAAAAAGAAAAGTGGTCCCAAATGTGAGCCCTGGGGCACACCAGAAATTGAATATGTATCCAGCCATAAACATAATATAAATGTATGAATAATAATTATTTACTAGTATATAAAAGTAATGTCGTACGTTACGTGTGTGCAGACATCCGCGTGCAACTGTCGGAGCAGACGCGGCTGCTGGAGGCGCGCTCGGAGGCGGCGGCGGGCGCGGCGGCCGAGCTGCACGACTACTGCCGCCGGCGCGCCGATCTCGAGCACGAGTACGCCCGCGCGCTCGACAAGCTCGCCCGCGCCGCCGCCGCGCGCCACCGCGACCCGCGCGCGCCCGCGCCCCCGCCGCCCGCCGCGCGCGCCGTGTGGGCCGCCGCGCTCGAGCACACGCGCGCGCTCGCCCGCGACCACGCCGCGCTCGCCGACCTGTACGGCGCCGCGCTCGCTCCGCGCCTGCAGCGCGCCGCCGACGACGTGCTGCGCCTGCACCGCAAGTGCCGCGACGTGCTGCACGAGCGCCAGGAGGAGGTCGCCGCGGCGCTGGCCGAGGCGGCGGCGGGCGGCAAGGCGCACGCGGCCGCCGCCGCCGACTGGCGCGCCGCCGCGCTCAAGCTGCGCACGGCGCACGCGGCGCGCGACGCGCTCGCGGCCGAGCCCTCGCGCCACAAGAAGCTCAAGGCGCTGGACAAGGAGCTGGACAAGCGGCGCGGCCGGCACGGCGAGGCGCGCGCGCGGGCGCTGCGGGCGCGCGCCGACTACCAGCTCAGCCTGGAGGCCGCCAACGCCACGCTGCAGCGCTACTACCTCGATGACGTCGCCGACATCATGATGGTCAGTGCCGCCGACAATACAGCCTAGCTAATACCTATAGAGTGATAGAGTCTAACTGGCGTCTTAACTATAATGTTCTTATGATTGATGAACATTGAACAATTCTCCGAGAGATTTGTTTGTTCGGTGTGTCTGCAATGCTAATGTTATTCTGTTTATACTTACTATTTTATGATATAATATACTAGCTGATGCCCGCGTAAGTACAGTAACCTACGGGAACCGTATATGTCCCGCGATAAAAAGTAGCCCATGTCCTTTCCCATGGTCTACTTATATCTGTGCCAAATTTCATGATGATCGGTTTAGTAATTTTTCGTGAAACTGTAAATAAAGTTTCCCACAAGAACCGTAAATTTCCCTGCGATTAAAAGTAGCCTATGTCCTTCCACGTGGTCTACTTTATATCTGTGCCAAATTTCATGATGATCGATTTAGTAGTTTTTACGTGAAAGTGTTAATAAGGTTCCCCACGGGAACCGTAATATACGGTTGGCACATATATAAAGTAAACCACGGGGAAGGATATAGGCTACTTTTTATCGCGGCGACATTTCCTTGCGATAAAAAGTAACCTATGTCCTTTCTTAGGCTAAAGCTATCTGTGTACGAAATTTCATTTCAATCGGTTCAGTAGTTTTTTCGTGAAAGACGAATAAACAGACACACACACTTTTCCATTTATAATATTAGTATGAATTTTGGAAAAATTGTGTAATTCTGTTAGTTGAAAGTGATTTTTTTCTTGTTTTCTTGCAGTGTACGGAGGTGGGGTACGAGGCGGTGGTGGGGCGGTCGGCGCGCGCGGCGGGCGGGGCGGAGGCGGCGGCGGGGGCGGCGGCGGCGGGCGCGGCGCAGGCGCTTCTGAGCGCGGCGGACGCGCTGGACGCCCTCGCCGACCGCCAGCGGTTTGTGGCCGCGCACCCGCACGCCTTCGCCCCGCCGCGCCCGCTGCCCTTCGCGGGCGAGCCGCCGGCCGAGCACGACCGCGCCATGGCCGAGCTGCTGGCGGGCGCCGCGCCGGACGCCGACGACGCCGCCGCCGCGGCCGCCGCCGACCTGGCCGCGCGCCTGCGCCAGCTCGAGGCGGCGGCGCGCGCGCTGCGGGCCGAGTGCGCCGAGAACGCCAAGACGCTGGACGCGGCGGAGGCCGAGCTGCTGCGGCTGGTGGAGGGACCGGCCGCGCAGTGGGACGTGGCGGGGCTGTTCGGCCCGCACGCCGCGCCCGCGCCGCCGCCCGCGCCGCCGGACGACGACGCGCGCCGCGACCAGGAGGACTACTACCTGCAGGTATATGGGTATACACATATACGCATACAGACAGACACGTCACTTGTTACAAGTTTGATGTGTCTGTCTGTGTGTGTCTGCCCGTGGCGTAGTAGCTCCCAAACGGATAATCCGATTTTTTCTAATCTAGCTTTTTTTTTTAAAACGTCGTTCGTTTTTAGATAAGTAACGTAATATTTTTTTTTTAAAATAGTAAACTATCTTTGTTATACAGATTTCGAAACTTTTTACATTCGTGTTCGCAGAAGTTCCGCGCGTACGTGTCGAGCGCGGGGCGGCTGGCGCGCGTGGAGGCTCGCGCGGCGGCGGCACGGGGCGGCGGGCGCGCGCGCTCCCCCCCGCGCCGAGCGGCTCGCGCGCGCTCGCACTTCGCCGCGCCGCTGGGCGGGGAGCTGCCGGCCGTGCTGGTGTCGTGCGTGCGCGTCATCGCGGCGTACGGCGTGCGGCAGCAGGGCGTGTTCCGTGTGTCGGGCTCGGCCAGCGAGACGGCGGCGCTGCGGGCCGCCTACTGCCGCGGCGAGGACCCGCTGGCGGCGGCGCGCGGCCCGCCCGACGTGAACGCCGTGTGCGGCCTGCTGAAGCAGTACGTGCGCGAGCTGCGGCCGCCGCTGCTGCCGCCGCGCCTGCAGGAGCCGCTGTGCCGTGCGGCCGCGCTGCCGCAGCCGCAGTTCGCGCGGCGCGTGCGCGAGCTGCTGGCCGGGCTGCCGGCGGGCGCGCTGCTGGCGCTGCGCTACCTGTTCGCGTTCCTGGCGCACCTGGCGGCGCACGCGCCCGCGACGATGATGGACGCCTGGAACCTGGCCATCTGCCTGGGTCCCACGCTGCTGGCGGCCTGGGGCGAGGGCGGCGCGCAGGTGCACGCGCAGAACCTGGTCAACGAGCTGGTCAAGCGCACGATCGAGCACCACCTGGAGATCTTCCCGCAGGACATCGCGCCGCACACGCTGTTCGTGCCGCCTCCGCCGCCGCCGCCCTTCGAGTGAGTGTCTTTTAGTTAACCTCCGCGTGACTTACAGTAAAAAAAATATTTATTACTGTTTTTTATGAATTTTTTTTTTAATGACGTTGCGGACGTATTACAGAGAGTCGGACGAGGCGGACGGCGTGGACGAGGTGGCGCGCGCGGACGACGCGGACGAGGTGGATGAGGCGGCGCGCGCGGACGACGGGGGCGCCGCGGGAAACGGCTGGGACGCCGGCGCCGACCTCCAGCGATACGTCGACGACGACGGTACGACAACGACAAACAAATACACATGTCAACAATGTCTTGTGATATTATGTATTTTATATGACGAATATCCTGGTAACTGGAAGAATGATTGCTTATTTCAGTCGGCCTTTTAAAAGTAAATACAAAACCATTTCGTACTTATAAGCTTAAAATAAAAATGATAATATTTTTAATCGCCGCATAAAGTTAGTATGATAAAAAAACCTTCATTTCTAAGAAGAACCTTTATTTATAAGAATAAAACTTAGTTAATTTAATTTGACAAAAAATATAATATTTATAGTCAAATAAATGATAAATAATAACACATTGACATTAATTTTTCACATTTAATTGTTAATGTCTTGCGGCGGTATGAAGTTCCATGTTCTCGGCGAGTGTCGTCATGTCATTCCGTCCCGATGTAAGCCTGTGCTCGTGTTGCAGATCTGGGGCTGAGCGACGTGGACGACGAGCCGGACGACAGGTGAGTTACTCACATACGGCTTATACTTTTTTATAAAATGAATCAGGAAACGAGAAGACGGATCGCCTGATGGTAAGCGATTACTGCCGCCCATGGACACCCGCAACACCAGAGGAGTTGTAACTCTTCTGGTGCGTTCCTGGTCCTTGAAATCCCCAATCCCCCATTGGCCTCCGGTAACCTCACTCACTCGGCGATACACAACGCAAGCGTTATTTCACGCCGGTTTTCTGTGAGGCCGTGGTATATATCCGGTCGAGCCAGCCCATTGGTGTCGAAGCGTGGTTCTCCCATATTTATTTATTTTATCCATTTTCGCTGCAGTATTTAAAGCGTGGCTACTTCGCTCGGAGGATAATGTACAAATCACACAATTATAACGAATACGAAGCCCTAAAGTTTTTCTATACGGAACATAAGACAAAATATAGACTAAAGCCCCTAAAACGAATTGAAGCAAACTTACTACTAAACTTACTACTCAGACGTTTCAATATGAGAGCGACATGAACTCGAGTTGCAGCAGACTTGCAGGGTTCTAGCTTCCACCCCCCGTATATTGATGTAAATAACCTCGCGATGTGTTGCAGGGCGAGCGGCGAGGACGAGCAGGTAGCGGGCCGCAGCGACCCCCGCCCGCGCCCCCAGCTGACGCTGTAGTTAGTGTAGTTAGTGTTGCTTGTGGCTTGTGGCTTGCCGGCGCGGCGGGTGGTGAGTAGCGTAGCGCGTGTAGCTGTAGCCTAGTAGCCGCCATTACACCGGCCTGTGTGCAGGAGCCGAGCGCCGCGCCGCCCGCCGCCGACCACGCCGCGCCCGCCGCCGACCACGTCGCGGCTGACGACGACGACGAAGCCGCTGCCACCTGCCGGTAATTTTTTTTCGATTATATCGAAGTCTTTCGCTTGTGAATTCGGCCCGATAGTATTCGCAGCTGTGCTCCCGGCCCCCGGTCTAATACGGCAGGTCCGATACGGTCATCGTGATCGTCAATAGTGTGTCAATAATTCTTTATACTTAATTGCATACCATGAGTTCATTGTTGTCGGCCATGACCTCTATTGACCTCGCGCAGGCGGCTGGCGGAGAGCACGCCGGACCTGCTGCTGGACACGCCGGCGCGCGCCGCCGACCACTTCGCGCAGGACCGCGACACGCTGCGCCGCGCGCCCGCCGCCGTCACCGCCCCCGCCGCCGCGCCTGCGCCCGCCCACAGGTAATCTATCTTACTACATTTACATAGTAGGGTGTTTGGTAGAACGTAGTCAATCCGTGAAATGGAGATCCGAGGGCAGATAAACCCCCAATGGCCTATAATATGTACCGCCGATATTGGACCGCTTTTGTGATATTCGTATTACATAAAATAAACTGAATAGAGCTACCGTCGAAAAAGAAGGTCATCGAGAACGAGCATTGGACTACTGCAGATCGCTAGGGGGCTATTTATATATTTTATAAATGTTTGTTTACCGCCGATCTGGCGGTTCCAAACCTGGCAGATTCTTTTTTATTTGCCAAAATATGTGAAGATTTTTTAAGTAAGAAAAGGTCATAAGGAACAAGAAAACTGTTTTGATACACGGGCGCGCTAACTAGAAACCGATAAAAATGCAAGTCTAGCCGTCCTACTCTTGACCAGTTTCCAGCCGGAACGCCCTGAACGTGTAAGAATTTGGAGTAAAATAAGGTCATAGGGAACAAGGTCAAGTTATACGTCACTTCCTGTGACGCTTAATAATAGGTAAATAATGACTAATGAGTAATTTGCACGAAAGTGATGATTTTAATAAATTTTTATGTATTATTTGAGAATTTAAAATTTGCTATCTCTTATTGCTACCACCCGATTCGCCATCATGATAAAATGGTGATGTCTTTCAATATTTTGCCAATATCTCTTTAGTGACACATTTATTTTACGATAAAAGTATGTTCTGCAAAATTGAACTAAATACAATTTTCTACAATTTATGCTATAAACAGTTTTATGTCAAATTAATAATTTAAGCGCTGCAGAGTCTTAGAAGGAAATTTTTAGTTCGTAGTTATTTTTATAATTAACTATATCTTACTTTTTTTGCCCTTTTAGCCCCCTAGCGATCTGCGTCCAGTGGTCCAGTGCTAGTTTTCGATGACCTCTTTTTTCGACGTCCAACTCTAGCCCTAGAAAGTGGTTCCAATTATCAAGGTTTTAATTTCCTCGTATAATTTAAATAATTACTAATCTAAGCACTATTAAAATCTGAAAAATATGTTCAATTATATTGCTCGGGCAGGGAACCAAGGCCAGGGGCTGTGCTCCTCTACATGGTAAAATCTATTTAGATAGTATATGGTATAGTGGGCGTAAAAAGTCCTGTTTATGGGTAGACAGTGTGGAGAGGACACCCATAGGCCACGGCAAGAATAATAACGAGGAGAGAGTTGCCCCGGAACGACCTCGACCGGCAGTCGACTCCAAACGACGCGTGGGGTCCCGGCCCGGGGTCCAAGGAAACATGTGGATCCACTAACATACACGCCGCGTTTTGTGGGCCTCACCTGACCTAGAAATACATGGGGGGACCAGACCCCATTATTGACTTATTAGCGAGAGCTAATATCTTCTATACTGTTTGCAGGCAGACGAGCTCGGAGGGTGGCGCGGGGCGGGAGGTGGGTGGAGCGGCTGCGGGCGCCGCACTGGGCAGCCCCGTGCCGGCGCGCAACACGCTACGCGTCGCCGCCAAGTTCGCCGACCTCACACTCACGGGCGGCTCGCTCAAGCCCGCGCTGGCCGCCAAGCCCGCGCTGCTGCGTCGCCCCACGCCGCACCCCGCGCACGCCGCGCCCGCGCCCGCTGCCGTGCCCGCGTCCGCGCCCACGTCCGCCGAGCCGCAGTAGCGCCGCGCCCGAGTCCGTGTGAGCGGTATACGCACACGCGCCCCGCGAGACTGATACATACGCCGGCGCGGGCGTAAACAGCGGGTACGTGTCTTGTGCCGTTCTATAGTGACGTCACCGCCGGCGGTTCCGTCCTGTTCTGTAGCAGGACCTGTCCGCGCCGGCGGTACGTGCCCGCAGTACGTGCCCGCGGCACCAGCGGCCGCGCCGCCTCCGTCGTTCGTAGATTTTGTATGCATGCATATCGTTGTACTATATGCGAATATTTTTGTACCGTCGCCGAGATGCCGCACAATAAACAGTATTATCTACGGCGTCTTTTATTGTACCCCAGACGATATATGTTTTAATGGTTAATTATATTTATAATAAAGTACAAAACTAATCGGAGTCTTATTTCTATCGTAATATCTCAATCCATCGAATGGCGCAGGAGAGTGGACTATCGCTCGGGCCGCCCGCGGGCTCGGTGCGGGTTTTGATGCCTGCAGTTGGCGTGTCCGGTGAGAATTTCCTCGAGTACATGGAGTATATAAAATCAATTACGGATATTTTGGGCATATGGTCTACTGTGCATGTAAAGACGTAGCAGAAAAATAATTGTCATACTCGAATTTTTTTTTTCTTTATATGGGCGAGTTTGTGTTTTTCGGAGTATAGGCAGGCCTCAAAATATGGACCTGACCGATTCAGGCGCGAGGATTCAATTAACACGATGGCAGAGGTCTATTTCAAATTAAACAGTTAGCCTTTAAAACACAATATCATTTATTCACTTTACCACATAAGTACCACAGTAACATTAGTTTAATAGTTAGCTCAATATGTACATACATTCAAGAACACATACGAGTTTAATCATTACAGTATTATCACCATACGATATATTGAGAGCTCACTATAACAGGAGCCCTATCCGGTACGAAAATAAGGAAGCGACTGTCTAACATAAAAATATTAGCCCTTATATACAATCCAAAAATGTTTCTAGAACATTCTATGCACCTGACAGACACCTGCACTTTCCAATAAGAATTTCTCAGAAATTTTAACAAAACATGTTGTTTACTACAAATAATTCCCAGAAATATTACGCAGGTGGCTCGTTTACCGACCACAGCTAAAAGGGAGTGCTGATATAATATTAATTATTTTGGTACATACAAATTTTATCTAACATATTTACTATACAATTTTATAGAATTCTAAACACTTTTAAAGACAAGACAATTTATTTTATAAAAATACTTTTTGTTGCCTACACGGAGAGTCACCTATACATTAGATGATTTTTTACTTTATTACAAATATTTTTTTGCCTAAACGTCTTTACACAAGCAGTGAATTATGTGCCCGAAGTATCCGTAATTGATTTCCGGAGACGTTAAATAATGGGTACTACTTGATAGACCCTTATTAGCGTCAAACAATGCGTAAGACGCACAAGACAGGACATAAAATATTTTTAAATGTCATTCACCATATTCTGTTAGAGAACATTGTACAGTTTTGATAAGTTATAAAGTATTAGATTATTTACAAAATAATGTTTGTTTCTTTGTTGTCCACCGATTTCAAAAAATCTAATCAGTCTCGTTTTAGTGACATCTACCGGCAAGTAAGTACCTCTTTGAGTATAGAAGTCTTTGAAGTACCTTCTTAAAAGAATTTGACAATGACATCTGTTTTAAATGACACACGTGCTATGATGTACATTTCATACAGAGAGACAGAACAAATCTTCATATATACCGATGAGGATATAACCACTACGTTTTACTCCATACCATGGAGAAAAGAGATATCTCTATTTTACATGCTTCATACTAAAAAAGGGTATGCCATCTTTATTTCGCTGAAATTATGCAAGTTGGTCACGAGTTTCTTAGCAGACAGAAGCATAAGGGTCGTAGTCGATGGAGAATGTTCGGATACTCTGTCTGTTGATGCTGGTGTTCCACAAGGCTGTGTGCTATCACCTACATTGTTCATACTGCATATGAACATCTCTCGGCAAAACGTCATTGAGTGTCGAAACGAACTTGTCTCTCAAATTGAGATTTCATTGGAGAAGGTCTCTGAATGGGGTAGACTTAGTCCAATTCAACCCTTCTAAGACACAAGTTTGCGCGTTTGCCTCTAAAAAGATACCAATGGTTGTATGTCCTTGTTTTGAAAGCATACCCATAACTGTCTCCTGCAACATTGGAATACTTGGTGTTAACATATCGAGCGAGGTCTAGTTTCGATATCTTCTGGAGGGCATATGACCAAGTTAGCCTCCAAGAAGCTTAGTGTTCTGAACAGGCCAAAGCAGTATTTCAGTCCGGTCCAACGCCTACAACTCTATAAGGCGCAGGTTGGGCCTCACATGGAATACTGTTCTCATCTCTGGGCAGGGGCGCCAAAGTACCAGCTTCTCCCTCTGGATGGTATCCAACGTAGGGCGGCTCGAATTGTCGACTGCCATAGTATTTCAAACAGGCTTGACTCCTTAGAGCTACGTAGAGATGTAGCATCGCTCTGCATCTTCTATTGGTTATATATTATCGGGGAGTGCTCCGAGGAATTGTTCAGTCTTATACCTGCTGCAACTTTTCGCCACCGTTCCAAGCGACAAAATATTTATCATCCTCATCACCTTGATGAGCGGCAGTCCTCCACCGTTCGCTTCATCCGAAGCTTTCTGCCGCGTACTGTAAAGGTGTCGACACACCAAAGCCGTTGGCCCGGCGGGTAAACCCGGCGGCTTCTACAAACTAAACCCGGCGGCTTTGGTCTTGTTTCATAATCAGGCCGCCGGCCTTGCCCGCCGGGTTCGTGCCGCCGGGCCGGCGGCTTTGGTGTGTAGACAGCCTTAAACTCTGGAATGAACTGTAACTCGCCAGCAGTATTTCCGAACCATTACGACCTGCAAACCTTCAAGAAGGCAGCGAATTGCCTCCTAAAAGGCCGGCAACGCACTTGCATCTCCTCTGATGTTGCGGGTGTCCATGGGCGACGGTAACCACTTTCCATCAGGTGATCCGTTTGCTCGTTTGCCCCCTAGTTTTATTTAAAAAAAAGCCTAAAATGTCAAAATGACTCCAAGCAACTTCAAAAGTGGGGACAGTTTTTGTCTCGACATGCCTCGTGACCTCGTCTACAAAATACTAGCTGTTGCCTGCGGCTCCGCCCGCGTAAATACAGTATTGGGATACTGTATTTACTGTGGGCAGTGTTCCACTATATTTTTTCGGGATAAAAAGTAGCCTATGTTTTAATCTAGAGCCTAAACTACTACCATACCAAATTTCATCGAAATCCGTTCGGTAGTTTTTTTGTGAAAGAGTGAGAACATCCATCCATACATCCATTCATCCATCCATCCATCTTCACCAACTTTCACATTTATAATATGGCATGTATTTAAACTTCCGACAAAACAATAAAATTTTGGATGTGAAAATACCGAATATTGAATACTAAATAACTAAGTTGGCGAAAGAATGTAAGGAACAAAAAATTACTAAACTGGTGACTAAATAATACCACTGAATATTCCAAACTGGCAGACAGATATTATTTGAGCGAACAAATAACCATCTTGGTGACAATTTGCATGTACACATTTAATTTAAGATTAAGCACATATATTTTCCCTGATATAGGTAACTCAAAATACATACAAGCAGCGAAACGAGCGCACATAAAAAAACCATAAAGAGGCGTACAAAATTCCCAATTTTAAATATTTCTCGGTTTTATCTCGGTGTAGATATTGTGTAGATTCATTTTGAAATTAAAAAATGGCGGATATTAACTTTTCGTAAAATTGATTTAGGTGTCATTTAGCTGGTTTTGGAGGTGTTGGATGCGAAAATGACATTCATTTTGAAATTCCAATATGGCGGAAATACTTAATTTTATAAAAATAATATGGTCCTTTTGTTGGTTTCTGGGGGTGCTGATTACAAAAAAGTTATCCATTTTAAATTTCCTTAGTAACCCCGCAAGTCGCAACCTCATATATTCTTCATGATGGAAGAAAACGAAATTTGAAAATCCTGAATTTTCCAGAATTTCTATAGCTGTAAGTATACGCTGTTCGTGGCTCAAAGTAAAACATTACCATATTTTTTTCTATAATCGCTTCTATCTCGGAAACGGTGCATCCTGCTCGAAAAATAATGTAAATTTCCTCCCCCTTAAAAACCCGGAAATCACATATTTTCTTCATAAATGGCAGAAAAAGAAATTAGAAAATCCTGAATCTCGAAAAATTTTTATACCTTACAAAGCTGGTACTTCGAACTACATAACATACTGTAATAATAATCATCAATCCTAATCAGCATCCCCAAGATCTTTGAAATTGGTAGGTACTCATGATAATTTTGCGACGATTGAAAATTCTCCATTTTGGAAAATGAAATTGGATGTCAATTTTGTAATTAGCATCTCCTGAAACCTGGAAAAGGACATCCATATTAATTTTAATTGTGTAAAAAAAAGTGTACGCCATTTTGGAATATTTCAAAACGGATTTTATTTTCATATTATTCTGCACTCCTAAAAACCTTGAAAATGACCCATGTCAAAGAAAAACATACTCCAACAGTATCAAAAAATGGGATTTTCCGTAGCCTGTAAATTGAATTTTTAGTAGCCATTAATTTGTCAACCAAATCTGGTTTTATAGCTACTTACACGGTATTATAGTCACCAACTCAGAAATTAAGTCACCAACTTATAAATTTCGGCGCTAATTTGGATTAAATTTCGCCACTTTTTATCTGCCGATTTTTGTATTTTTTGTCATCTCAGTGATTTCGCCAGTTTAGTAATTTAGTCACCAACATATTAATTCGCTGCCAAATTCAGTAATACAGTATGCTCACGTGCAGTCGCCAACTTATTTTTTGTTCGCTCGATTAATTATTAATATATCCCTTATAATATTAGTAGTATATTTGCTATAAAGCTATGTCTAAAAAATCTATGTAGGTACAAAAAATATGTACAGTCGCCGCCAGATCCGGTGTCCCACTTTTGAACCCAATGATAAGGTCAAAAAGTGGTACACCGGATTTTATTTGGCAAACTCATGGAGTAAGTATAGACTGGCGGTGTTGTTAGTAGAATGTAGATGTCAGTATTAAACAATGCATGATATTTTGCGGGGTCAGGGGGTATCAGACTCCGCCCACTCATCTACCAGTCAATAGCAAAATTACGTACCGGTACTTCGTTCGTTATCAACCTTACTAAGTAGTTCTTTTGCTCTCGTAATACTAGCTGGCATTAAACGCAAGATTACATCTTGGTCGACAGGGGCGTAAAATTATGAATAACTAAATATTGCTTTACGACTGAAATTTCTCGAGGAAGTACTGATGAGGTTCACCACCACCCATCACGTCTCGTTTCTCGCGGAGGTGAAAAGTGGACCATCGAGAGCCGCTTCGCTACGTTGAATGTAAGAGCAGGAATGGATGGTAAGAATGAAAGTGAACGAAGCGAAACGAGTATGTAAGGATCGTAGCAAGTGGCAAAAAGTGGTCTCTGCCTACCACTTTACGGGAAAAAGGCGTGATTATATGTATGTATGTATGTATGTATGTAAGTACTGAAGAAAAAAGTGCGCATGATGATTAAAATAATATATTAAATATAGAGTTAGAAACGTATGTAGAATATATTTTTTCATACCACCTGCTCGACAATGTCCGATTATATGTATATCACACAATCTTAACGTAAAGCAAGTCATTGACTCCCAAGGGAGATAATGTTGTATGAAACTCCCAAGGGATTAAAGTGATTTGAATTTATAACGTCAAAATTCGTATGAAAACGCCTAATAGATACGTATCTATCATAGAGTTTTTCAATAAAAATATGGCATTGCAAAGAGAGTTTATTCGAAAATCGAACTGGCCACCTATAATTTTAACATTCTCACGTGTCAAAATCGTCAGTCACGAGTTCCTGAATCTTTATGTAGGTACTGCTCAAATAAACTCCACCACAACTTCCATAAATGTTCCTAATAAAAATATTACTCTGTCCCTCTTAACTGGACAAATGTGTCCAATATCAATATTATCTTTTAACAAAATAAATGTTTTATTTATGTAGCCCTGGGTTTTTATTGCCTCGCAGTAGGTATGAAAAGTAGAGTATGCACCTCTGGGATAAAGCCTGTCTTCGTCTTGGGCAGCTTGAACCCCTCGCTTCACTCAGGGACTCTACTAAATAACTCCAATCCAAAGTTCCAATATGCTGCCCGTGACGTAAGACACTGCTTTATCCCCTTGGTGCATAATCTACTATTAATTCCCGTGATCAAAGCTTAAAAACGCCATCTATTTTCAAATATAATAATTTCTAATTTAACCGACGGTTGAGACTTTTCTAGAACAATTATTATAATAAATTTAGTTTTTAAATACTTACACATGAAATGTAATGCCCTCCATCAGTTGCGAAGGCTGGTTTTGCATCAAAGGGAAGCCCTAGCCTGTAGATGTGAGATCAGTAATTGCAGAACTTATTTTAATACCTATCTTTAAGAAATTTAGTTCCTCGGAACAAAAATTGTCGTGTCCATGAGAGATAATATCTATATGGATGCTTTCACAAATTCACACCACGTCAAGCTGGTCTCGTGGTAAGTTCTCGAAGAACAATTGTGTTACGGATACCAGACAAAGGAAAATACATATTTATTACTTTTATACTATACTTAAACATAAGATTTTTATTTTAAAATACACGTCTAATACACATCCATTACCCAGGAACACAGAAAACTTTTTGTTCCATGGCGGGATTCGAACCCGTGACCTCCTGCTCATGCGCTAATGAGCTAACCACTGAGCCACAGAGGTTGTCAATTTAAAAAAGTAAAAGTAGGTATTCATGATCTATGTATATGTCACCGTAAAATTGTAAAAACCGTTAGATTGCAATATTACTAGAGATATTATAATATGCTGACACTGACAGGTTAGCAAATTAACATTTCTCCATACAATTGTACGTACACTACGGCCGCTGTATCTTGACGGGTCTGAACATAGGCTCTGCGAACTTTAGCGCATGTACAACTCGTGAAGAAAACAGTTATTGTAATATTTTTATATACCTATGTACTAATAAAATTCCCCTAATACAGTTGTTCAATTAGTACAAATAAAATAAATACGAAAACGCTTAGAAACAGTTATTGCGCAACCTTCTGCGCGAAGTTCAGACTCGCCAAGATACATTGGCCGTATTGTATTATTTTTCGTTATAATCCTCTTTTTAATATTATATATCTATGGTTATAATGTAAAATTTACCGTGCCGATTGGTTACATGGCATGTGCCTTGCACCGCCATATTTGTTTGCTTTTTCCAAGGAATTTGTAAGTATTAATAATACTTACAAATTCCTTGGCTTTTTCTTAATAAAATTATTATTATTATAATATGCTGAAAGATTGTCAAATTAACATTTTGTATGGAGAAATGTTAATTTGACAATCTGTCAGCATATTATAATATCTCTAGTAATATTAATAAAAAAAAATATTAAAAAAAATATTCGTCAGCGTCTCGCTGATGACTTTTTTAATTTATTTCATGACACCGCCGATAGTACCAACCGTTTACTGTTTGCATAAAGGTTGCATAAATTTTATGTTTTAATTGCTTAAATTATTCGATTAAATTGTTTTTTAAGTTAAAGTTTTTCTTCAAACATGACCTACTATGTAAAAAAAATACACGTGATCTTAGGTGGGGGAGGGGGGGGGGGGTAGTATAAAACCTCACCATGTATCACCAGGGGAAGGGGAGGGGTCTAAAAAGTTGTCAAAAACATCACGTGATTAATGGACGGTCCCTAACAACGTTCATTAGTATTCATAGAATAAATTTTACATTTAATACAAGAACATTATAATAGTTCTTAGGTTTTACCGCCTACTGTTATTATTGATATTGATTCCTAGGTACCCATATGCAATATAATAGATACCTAATTAAACTAGGTACTTACATACAGTAAAAAGTATCCAGTTAACTACTTACCGTAACAATTATAATGATTTCTGAAAATATTATTGTCTACAATTATAATAAAGGAAAACTACATTTAAAAATGCAGACGTCGTATACAGACAGTTAAAATGGCGCTGGACGGGGCATTTGCTTAAAGAAAGTAAAGAGAAATGGACAAGAATCATTACAGAATGGTAACCGAGAGGAAGCACAAGGCGTAGAGGAAGACAAATTAAAAGATGGGAGACGACTTTAAGAAAATAGTGTGAATACTTTGGATGCGAGTGGCTCAAGGCAGATATGCTTGGAAGTCTTTAGAGTTGGCCTTTGTCGAGGGACAAGCTGTTGAGAACATACAACCATTTGCCGATAATAGTAATAATAGTTATACATTTATATTATATAGCCAAGACGAGCTAAGTGAAGCGAAAGGGCACTACCAGACCACCTTTTCTCGAAGCGTTTCGTCGATTTTTTGAACCCTCATAACTTTTGTTTGGATTATACCAGATAAACGAAATTTTCAGGGTAGGTATATTCCCAGTAGCAGACTAATTAAACATGTAAAATTGTTTTGCTTGATTGCATAGGTTATAGGTACTTTAGATTTTATTGATATCTAAAAACCCCTGATTTCGTCACTGACTCACTGATAATGAACAAAATTATAGGGACTTCCGGATGTCCTAGAAAGCAGAAATTTGTCAAACACTAGGGGATGAAAATTTTTAAAAGTAAATTTGTTCTCTTGAAATCTGAGAATTGTTGTAGGGATCCGTGTTACACATACTAATAAAATGAAAACTTTAAAAAAGGAGTGAAATATCACCAAAAACATTATCATCTAAAGACGATACCATATGACTCGCACGGTCAAAAAGCTAGAGATCTCATGTAAAACCAAGCTTCTGATTCTAACAAACTTCTAACTTACCTATGTAGGTATGTTTATGTAGTTAGGCTTGTAGAGTTAAGGCGTTCTACATGCCTTAACTCTATCTACATAAACTCTACACCTTAGTTATGTGGCTTGGCTGTTTCGTTCCTACAAGAATAGTATAACAAAGAGACAGCCCGTAAATTTTTCACCTTATGCCCAAGCGAATGTAGTGAAATGGCCAGGTGGATGGAAGAAAAAGTCTAGCGACACGACGACACGTTTTGCCACGATATAATATCCAGTTTTCAGATGCGGCGGCGTTGCTGACACTACTGGCCAACACCTTCTTTATGTAGTAGGTAAAGAATAATAACAGTTAGTTTGGGTAAACACGAATGAATGAAACACTTTACCTAAAGAATCTTTATTATAATAACATTAACATTCTTAATTAGTTCAATATAAACAATAATTATAATAATATTTAAATGTATTATGTACCTATATCTGCGTGTGGGGTGCGAAGGAGCGTGTGCGGTGGTGTACGGCTAGTAGCGGAGACAGTGGTCGTGAAGCGCGTGGTGCAGCGGCGGCGGCGCGGCATTCTCCTTGTCGCGCGCCGCCGCCCCCGCCGCCGCCGCGTAGCCCGCGCCGAACTCGCCCAGCGGCGCCTCGTACTCGTCCCCGGACCCGTCCGACGCCTCCAAGTAGCCGAAGAGACGCGCCGCGCCCGCCGCGCGCCCCTCCCGCCGCCGCGCGCCGCCCGCACCTCCTGCGCCCGCCGCTCCGCCCGCCACCGCCGGCGCCGCACCCGACGCTGCCGTGAACCCGGCGCCGCCGCGACCCACGCCCGTCGGCACCTTCAAATTGCGACTCTCGATGTGGCTGTCGATCAAACATATCCGTTAATATAAGACAGCTTCAGTTTATCATTGAGCGGGAAAAGGGAAAAGAGAAAGGGCATACTGACTGGGCATCTCGCAGGTGCAGCGCCAGCTGGTGGTGGTCGTCGGCGAGGAAGGGGCACTTGGCGCACGCCTTCTTGTTGTGCACCTTGTGCACGTGCGTGGCGAGCCGCTCCGCGCGCGCCGCCTTGTACTCGCATAGCGCGCACGCGAACGGCTTAAGGTGCGTGTTGAGGTGCCGCTTCAGGCACCAGTTGTCCACGCCCGACCACGCGCAGTAGCAGCACGCGTACCGCCGCTCGCCCTGGACATTTGTTAATTTTATTAGGACTACCGACAGATCTACATCTAGGGCATATTACACCGTATACGTTCTTACCTACGACGATACTATCTTATGGCTTTCGATACTGACAATACCACATAACAATGGTAAATATTTTTATAACCCCGCTAGCGCGCGTTTATGCAGAGCGAGTTTGTAAACGGCATAGTCAACATCGAAGTCTTTATTATGTTATGATGACCTTTATCAGTTGAAACCTTTTACTGATTGATTGATTGATGATTCTTGTAAATAATAAAGCCGTCATAATTTTGAATATTTGATCAACTTAGTCATTAATAAAAACTAAAAATAATAGCTGTCCCAAGTACGAGCCCTGGGGTGATCCAATAGTAGCAATAATGTTTTGATTCGTACCCAATATCTATTTATAGTTATTTTTAATTTTCTATAATCCAAGTATTCATACCAATATTCTTAGTTTACTTATTAACAACTTGTGATCCATCCTATCGTAAGTTTTACTAAAATCCATGTAAAAAGCATCTATTTAGTGATTGCGAAAGTCATTTTGTTTAGGTTTTAACACTGCACTGTATAATGGTTGTTCAAATGATGACAGTTCGATAATTCTAATACATATTTTGGCAAACATGGTCTATACAGGAACATTGTTAGTCTGCTTCCAAATAATTCTAGGTAAACATCCACATGTTTCGAATCGGGCTCACCTTGCGACGCACAGGGCTGGGCGCGGCGCTCTTGTGCGCGGTCCCAGGCGCCTCGGCTTTGCTAAGCGGCGCGCGCTCTAGCTTGACCGGCACGGCGCGGCAGTCAGTCCCCAGCACTACCCCCGAGCTCTCCGCCGCCTTCACCACGCCAATCCCCCCGCCCACGCCTACGCCGGGGTTGACGCCTACGCTCACGCCAACGTTCGGGTTGACCTCGACGCTCGTGCTCACACCGACGGCGACACCGCCGGTGGTGCCTCCACAGTATACGGGGGCTCCGGTCGCCACTGGCTTCCCGCCGCCACCACCGCCGCCGGTCCGTCGGATGCGGTTGAGATCGTAGGGCTGGTCACGGTGCATTCTCAGGAAATGTTTTTTCACGTGATCGGCCCTGTTAAACTGCTTTTGGCAGAGGTAGCAGTGGAAGGGTTTCTCGTCGCGGTGGATGTTCTCGTGGCGCGTGAACAGGTCGCGACGGTCGGTGGCATACGGGCACGCTCCGCACACGTAGCGCTTGCCCGCCTCCGCCACCGCCGCCGCCTCCGCTACCGCCGCAGCCGCCGGCGTCTCCGCCACCGCGCCCGTCACGACTGTGCCCGTGCGCCGCTCCGTGCGCGCCGCCTCTACCTGATAAAAACAGGATTAAGTAAAAAGTAGGAGTAAGGTAAATAAATCGATATTTTTTTTTGTGGAAACTTCCATCTCGAACAAACAAAATAACAACTACTTAAAGTTAGAAATTACCATAGAGCCATAATCTGTAATCGATCGTCGTAGCGTTCTTACCTTATTCTTGAGCCGCTGCAGGTATCTAGTGAGGTCCTCGAGCGCGGGGTTATCGCGCAGCAGGTGGTCGGCGGCGGCGGGGTCGGAGTGGTGGTCGCGGGCCAGGTGCTGGCGCACGGCGCGCGCCCAGCCACTGGCAAAGCCGCAGCCACCCAGCGGGCACTGGAAGGCGCGCGCTTGCGAGTGCGTGCCCAGCCAGTGCTCGGCCACGCGCGCCAGGAAGCCCACGCACTCGCAGTCCGTGCACTTGAACAGGCGCTGCGCGGGGTTGTAGGCGGCCACGCGCGAGTGCGCCCACGCCAGTGGCTCCTCCGCCGCCGTCCAGCGGTCCTCGGCCGTGGGATCCGTGCGCGGCGTGAAGTTGGCCTGCGGACATGTACACGGGTTAGAGACGACGGACTGGATCACGCCGGGGCTGCGGAAGGGGTCGCACCTGCAGGATGCCGGGCGGGGGGAAGCCGTTCTGCATGAGTGCAGCGAGCCCCCATGCCGTGATGTGCTCCTCGGGCCGGAGTTCGTCGTCGTGCAGCTCGCGCTCAGCCGCGGGGAACTCCACGCCCACCACGGTGCTCACGCCCCCGCCCACGCCCACGCTCGTCTCCTCGCCGTACAGCTTCTTAGTGATCTCCTTGAACATGTCCTCGCAGTCCATCGTCAGCGAGGCCACGGCGCCGACGCCGCCGCCCTCCATCGCTCAACGCCGTCGTCCTGGCGAAAACCTGTGGACCGCGGACTCATCAGTCATCACCATCTATACAGGTGTGGGTGTATCTGTGTGGGGGAAGGGGTGCGTGCGGGAGAGGCACGGCGGAATTCATCAGGGTGGTTATCGAAATAAATAACTATAAGGGCGTCGAGCGCCCGGCCGGGAGCGGCGCATGGAGCGATACCATATCGCCGGAGCCAGGGCGGCCAGGGCGGGTGCCCCCCCGACCGGGTGCAGGCGGGCGTACCTGGGCCGCTGCGGTCCGCGTGGCGGGTACTCGCCTACTAGCGCCCGGCGGGCGGCGATCGATCGGGGGCCGCCGCCCGCCCCCCGCGTCGTTTCGCCCGGTCCGCGCGCGCCGGCTCTGTTCGCATCGATCGGGCCGCTATCGACCGCCGCCCGCCGCCCGCCCCCCTGCCCGCGTCCGCGTGTATCCCCGGCTCCTGCAACCTGCGGCCTACCGCCGATGCGCCTCCTCATCTATGATTTACATTTAATAAATATGAAGCCTATATAATTCGGTACGCATACAGCGCGACTTACTGATAACAAACATTCCCTTTAATGCCCCACATGTAATGTTCGTCCATTTGTGGAAAGTATACCGTGGTATTCATAATTATTAACAGGATGTTTTCTGCTGCCGCTGCCCAGGTACCGGTACGCAAGAAAAAAAGGAAAATTTGAATTTGTGTAGGTATACTTTAATCTTTTAGACTACTTTCCAGCTTTTTTGTTTTTGTTCATAAAGAACAACTTTTTAAGGTACTATTACTTGATATTTTTTACTTTTTGTATTAGCACAACAATGTAAAATTTTTTTAAACATTTCTTTCTTCTTAAGATAGCAGGAACTTCCGAACAAAGAGCAAAAGGAAACAGGTTCCAGTTGGAGGGATTAGGGAATAGCGCTGAGGGTGCAGCAGGGGCTCGGGTGCCCGCCGCCACCCCGCCCGCCCCCGCCCGCCCCTGTCCGCCCACGCCGCGCCGCCTGCACCTACACTCTACACTAATTAAATATGAAGCATCACTCGCGACTCCGAGCTCGTGTCTATCGTTTCCCCGAATATGACACGTCACCACTCACCGCCTGTGGGTGCACGGGTGACGGGTGACGGGTGACAGCCTGACCGGGTGACGCACACCGAACTGAGCGGTGACCTCCACACTCGGATGCGAGATTATAAGTTCCAGAGCACATCAGCTTTACCTTTACTATAGCTTTATACTTTTAGCTTTATTATAGGTATAATACATAATTAACTACATAATTATGCAATAAAATAATATTATGATTTATGTAACAAATAAATGCTACTAAGACATCTAATGCCCGTTTTCACCAACACACTCCTAAGCAGTTCCTACGTAAGTGACACTTTGGATAGGTGATCCTACATAATTTCATTTTCACCACGCTAGGTGACACCTAGTTAGGGAACACTTAATTAGGTGACAGTTTTTGAAATAAATAATGTTTGAATTTGATTTTAAGTCAATTTATATATTTTATATAGTATATATTTTATTGTGTGTGAAAAATACTTAATACTTATACATTGAAAAAAAGAGCTATTTTATAAAATTCTCCTTAAATTACATACTGATCAAAATAGTACTTCCGGTGATTTCGGAAATCTCTTTTCATAACACGGCTACAAGTAAATGCCCGATTAATTACCAGCACACATTGATGCTTGGCAAATAGCTAGAAATAATCTAGAACTTTTAAATTTTATTTATTTTATTTTATTTTATTTTATTCAGAAAACTTACAGCTACTTTAACAATAAATAAATCTATGTAATAACTATAAGCCATTAATAAGTTTTCACTAATAGCGAGAAGCAAAATACATAAACGCAGTACTTGTGAGTTGTTTACATACTTAAGAACTCTAAAGGCATTATTACATCAAATAAATACTTAAATATATTAATAAAAACATGCATTTATGAAAACGTTACAATGAAATGAGAGTTGTAATTAGTAAAAGCACTAAAGCTAATGTTATAACATAGTTTAAGGATAAGAATATGCGACATTCACTATGCAGGTTTTAGAGATTGAAATTAATGAAAACGACATATTAAAAAAGAAAAAAAGGAAAAAAAGCAGTAGGAGCATAAGGTGATACATCTAAGTACAAACACATAAAGCTATTTAGTGGTGAAGAATGACTTAGATATTAATTGTCTAATGATACAAGGTTTAGCGGAGAAGATGTCGAATGTGGGATTCATACGCGTGAACTCATTTAATTGAGCACATGCTCTAAATATATATGAATTACGCCGATAATATGTGTTAAAAGTTGGTAAGTAAAGAGGTACAAAATTTCTTAAGTATTTGGTGGGAATACAAAAACTTAGTTTATTAAGCAAATAAGGACTATCTATGTTGCTATTGATTATTTTTATTAAATAAGATAAGTCAGTAATATTTCTACGTACAGTTAAAGGCAAAAAGTGAAAATGTTTACATCTATCCTCATAATTCGGCAAATAATGACCACATTTGAATTCCAGATATCGTAGAAAGCGCTTTTGGATGGATTCAATTCTATTTATATATACGCCATATTTAGGGTTCCATACTTCAGATCCGTATTCGAGTATACTACGAACATAGGCACAATACAAAATTTTAACAACTTTCAAGTTTGTGAAATTTTTACTCATTCTAATAATAAATCCGAGTGATTTCGAGGCCTTATTGACAATGAAATCAATATGCTTATCAAAAATTAACTTTGAGTCCACAATAACTCCTAGGTCTCTCATATTATTGGTTGTCTTAAGAACTTCACCTCTGATCTTGTAGGAAAATTTAATTAAGTTAATATTTCGAGACATCGTCAAAGAATAGCATTTAGAGATGTTAAGGTCTAGTTTATTCACATTACAGTATTCATTAAATCTATCTAGGTCCTCTTGCAGCAGATGGCAATCAATAGAAGAAGAAATATTTTTGAAAATTTTTGTATCATCTGCGTATAATAAAAATTTTGAGTGTTTAAAACAAAGCGTAATATCATTAAGGAAGATTGTAAATAAAAGAGGTCCAAGCAGCGAACCCTGGGGGACTCCTGAAGGTACAGAAGTCCAATAAGAGACAAAACCATTTATAGCAACAGCTTGGGAACGATTAGCTATGTAGGACGAAAACCACCGGAGCAGATTTCCGTGTATTCCTGCAAAATATAATTTCTGAAGCAGAATAGAATGATCGATACGATCAAACGCTTTACTGAAATCAGTGAAAATCATGTCAATCTGCTCACCCGAGTCCATGGAAGAAGATATAAGGTCATTTGCTGTTAGAAGGTTGGAGATAGTCGAACGCCCTTTCAAGAATCCGTGTTGTTCAGTGATAAACCAGCCGCGTAAAGAAGAATACAACTGTCGGTGCACAATTCCCTCAAAAATTTTAGAGAAGATACAGAGCTTGGAGATGGGTCTGTAGTTCTTGACAGAAGTTTTATCTCCACTCTTGTGAACTGGTGTTATAAAAGCGGCTTTCCATATATTTGGTACGTATCCCTCGGTTAATGAACGCTCGAAGAGTATGCAAAGAGGATCAACTAAACTCTTAGCACATTTCACAATGAGTATCGGATGCAATTTATCTGGACCAGCTCCTTTACTAAGATTGATGGATTTAAGTGCCTTAAGGATCTCAGAAGCAATAATGTTAATATTACCGATATTAATGTTATTTATTTGAGCTGGGTGATAATGAGAAGTATTTTGAACAGAAGCCGAATGATGGAAGTTAGCCTTGAAATATGTATTAAACAAATTACATACTTCCTCGCCATCAGATGCAGAAATACCATCATAGTACATGGTAGATGGAAAAGCGTTATGCGCTTTCTTGTTAGCTTTGATAAATGTCCAAAAAACCTTCGGATTATTTATTATATTTTTTTCCGTGTTGTGAATATAAGATTCATAACATTGTTGTTCTAAAATTTTGAATCGTTTTCTAAGTAATGAAAAAGTAAAATAATCATTAAGGTTACCATACAGTTTATATTTACGATGGTACTTAAATTTTTCTTTTAATATTTTTTTAAGTGAGGAGCCGTACCAGGGAGGAAAAGTATTAGTTGAAATGACCTTGTGAGGAACGTAAGTATTTTGAAGATCATGGATGGTGTCATAGAAGTATTTTACTGCGTCTTCAAGTGTATTATTATTTAAACGATCTTTCCAGATAATAGTATCGAGCGCAGTACATATCGCTTCATAATTACCGGAATTATAAAAATATTTAATCCTCTCACTAACTTCCAACAATCTTTGTACCGACATAGGTATATCAATACATAATGATCTATGATGAGGGAAATCATCTGGGACTAAAGGATCGTCACAAGCGTTAACTTTTACCTCAAAATTAGAGAAAACTAAGTCTAACAGCCTGTCATTGTAATTTCGAACCTGACTACACTGTGATAAATTGCATTGGGCGAGAGTATCTATGAAATTAGTATGAGTTCGATTTAGGGAAGTTTCTGAGTTCACCAGATATTCACCATACACATTCCAATCGATGAACGGCAGATTAAAGTCCCCTGTAATAATAAATCGGTCCTCTGGGCAGGCATTAATAATATCAAATAATTGGTTCGAAAAATTTTCTAATTGAGTGTTAAAGCCGTTCCCGTCATTTTGTCTGCAAAGATAAACTGTACAGATGTGCATCTTGGAAGTTATTTTGCCACGGTTGGTCTTATACGAAATGGTCACCCAGATGTCCTCGGCGGACGAGCGCCAGTCGACACGTTCCGCAGCCGCCAGGTCCCGGCGGACCGCGAGTAACACTCCTCCGCCCATAGACTGCCTAGTCAACCTATAGTCCCTATCGCGACGCCAGACTACATATCTGTCATCAAATAACTCATGGTCGCTAATCCCTTCCAACAACCATGTCTCAGATATCGATATTACATCATAGCAGTTGTTATAAACATTTCTTTTAAAAATATCTGTTTTAGTTCGAAGCCCCCTTGCGTTTTGGTAAAAGATATTAAGTGTCGAATCCATTTTTATGTAATAACAATAATATCAATAATACAGTTACGCTATGTATAATAAAAAGTGTAAATAATTTCCTATAATACATAGTTAAATCAAATAAATTATATATATATATTTAGGTAGGACAGATGATTCGCAATGGCTCGTTTTAAAATTAAATAATGAAGGTAACTCTGTAATCACCTGTTGATTAGTAATAATGAACAATATCGAGAAATATACACAAGCGCACCGTAAAAAATATATTCCGTTCAATATAATATTTTTGTGTTGTGTTTTACATACACGCACTCTTACACAATAACACAAAATAAATAAAAACACGATTAAGATATTTAGTTGGTTAAAAATTATTGCCAGAATGGATGGCGTAAAAAAATAAAACCTCAAAATTTTCAACCTATTATTGTTACATATTAAATATTTGATAATATTATATAAATTAAGATATCTGAGAAAGTGTGTAGACAATCGTGTATTAAATAGAAATGTTTGTTCCAAATGTAGTTTAAAATAGTAGTAAAACGGTATAAATAGTAGTGTATTATAGCAAATTATTTGTTTAAGATATAGATTAAAATAGTAGTAATATGGAACACACAACGTTGTATTAAACTTACTAAAGGTTTGTATATAATATATTATAGATAATTTATAAAATTCATTGAAACGTTTAAATTTATTATTCCTACAACCAATACCATAAATCCCCATTTTTTTATAAATTACGAGCCCCAGAGATAAAAATAGGATAAAACAATAATTATTATTGTTGTTAAGTAGATTTACAATTAATGGCCTACGCGGCCGCCGATAAAGCGAGAGGCATACAGTACGCAATATAACCAATGTACAAGCCGCAATAGAATAATGCACAGATGAGTTAATACAAGACAGAATGACCCGTAATAACAAGTCAATAATATCATTTGCATGCGATAATTGCATAATGAGAGCGATACTCACCTGCGACTGTTGGACGAGTGTACGTACACTATTCAGCAAATATACCGCTCGAAGATAACAAACAGGTTTAGATCCAGGGATTCTCAAACCGTGCATAGAAAAGAGGTCGCACAAACTTAACTTAGATGAGAAGAGTATTAATAGTAACTTAGATATGATTAATGTAATTATTATTTTAGTTTTAAATAATGCCAAAAAAATTATAACAGATAAAATCACTTTGTAATTTTGTCCAGATCTTTTTCCGATTTTATAAAAAACACTGGTGTCGAGTCCGATTTTCTCGCCATAATTTTTGTGTGTTTTACCCAGATGTATTTAAAATTATATTCTTTTGCCAAAGATTTGGCCTTCGCAAGTAATCTTTTATTTCTTTGGGTTAGGTGGTCGTTGACGTAGAAAGAAGACGAGATCGAGAAGCCCATATTCGATGTATTTAATTTGCATTTTCGCGTAGCAGCCACTAAATCTTCTTTAATATAGCGGTTGTTGAAGGAGATGATTATTGGCTTTGGTGAATTGGGTGAACGTGTGGGTACACGGGCTATATAATTAATGTCATCTTTTTTTATCTCATAATTTGCCAAGGATCCTATTTTCAAAGCCAAATTAAATAGGTTTTCGTTCTTAAGCTGGGGTATGCCTTTAATCTCGACATTATTTGCCCTAGCCCATTGGTCTCTTTCATCGATTTCTTCATTCAATCTTATTATTTCATTTTGTAGACTGGGAATGTCAGACGCTAATTTTTCAATATCAGCTACTTTAGTGTTCAGTCCATTAACACTGCTGGATAATTGATCCATACGATTGTGCGCCATTTCAACGGAATCTTTTAGATCAGAGATATCCATTTTTATGCACTTGATATCTTCTATAACTGTTGCGAGTGGGGCCAATTGATGTAAGATGGTGTTCAGTTGGTCTTGTATCATATCCAATTGGCTGGATGAAGGAACCGGTGATGCACATGGGCTCGCTTTGCACTTTAAACACCTCCATGTGTTCTTCCTCTCACCCAAGCGCCTATATCCTGCCTCAGTCACCCCAGAGCAAGAAAAATCATATTGGTTTTTGCATACACTGCAAATTGGGCCGTCCAAGTGAGTTTCATTACAGCTAATGCATGTAAACATGTTGGGAATCACTGGAATTCTATCAATAGCCAATACGCGTCTACTCACAAGCGATACCGATCGGTGACTGAAATTGCTAATGTCCCTCGGCAATCATTGTTTTTCTAGGAGATCGTGGTTGTACTGTACCTAAACATAAAATATTATAATACCTACTTGTCGTCTTTATACTCAAGAAGAATTTATAAAATAATATGGAAAAATTTGTGTTTTTTTAATAACCTATATCGGACGAGGTAGGTATTCTATATCGTCGTATTTTCAAAATATTCTGCTTTTTGACCAAATAACCTGTTTCTTATTGTAAAACAAGGTATCAGAATATAATTTCAGAACTTAAACTCGTCTCAAATTTCCAAAAAATGGCTTAGGGGACGAATTAATAATTTATCAAAGTCCTGCAGCAGCAGCCTGCAGACTGAAATTGTTTAAGATTTAAGATAGGGCTTGCGAGTGAGTGCTCACTGCTCAGTCTGCGCTCTACATGAGTAGTATTAAGTAGTAGTAGTAGTAGTAGTAGTAGTAGCTGACTGGCACTGTTTAATAAACGTTACAAACAGACAATTTTGTAAATATGTGACATTGTCGGTTTGTGAACAGTTTCGTATATTAATATAATTGTGAACCACTAATAAGACAATACAAACAAATAAAATAGAAACTAAATGATCGGGGTTGGGGTTGAGATAAACAAATATTAAGATAAGCTTCACTGTATCGAGTCAGCATAGATTAGGGTAATTATTACGACAAAATTATGAGGTGAGATAGGATGAGCCACGCGCTCGGTAGGATGTGGCGTCGGGTTGTAAGGATAGCACTATCTTCGGCTAACCTACAACAAGAAATGAGATCCTACATGGATCCTACAAAGACATTACCTAAATTAAAAAAGCCAAGTATTTCCTTTGCAAAAAGTTATGAGATGTCGTAGAGACCAAGTAATTTTCAAAATAGTCTAATTAATTAATTACTCATAAAAAATTGTAACCGTAAGTGGAAAATTATATTTTTATAATTTATCATATTAAATAGTGACTTGGTAATAAGCATAGGTATAAATATCTGGGGGCACGACAGTGCCCCCGCCAAGTCGAGCGCGAAGCAAACACTGCCGTACCATCCTTTACTGGAACCATTTCGCCGCATTTTCAGGCCCCTATTTGAGAACCTCTGGATAAGACCAGAACGCAGAAATTTTCGTCAACCAGTAAGCTATAATCACATACTTAAAATCCAAAATTTCAAGTCTGTAGGTCATTTAGTTCCGAAGTTAAGCGAAAGCAAAGTTTCGCATTTATGACACTCACTCACTCACTTATACACTCACTCATGATCATCAAAATAGAACTAGTACTTCCCATAAACTCAGAGAGCTGAAATTTGGTACAGAGTTAGGGTTTAATGGCCACATAAAGGGAAAACTATAAAAACTAGGATAATCGATCTGGGGGCACGGCAGTGCCCCCGCCAAGTCGAGCGCGAAGCAAACACTGCCGTACCATTCTTTACCGGAACCATTTCGCCGCATTTTCAGGCCCCTATTTGAGAACCTCTGGATAAGACCAGAACGTCGATCTGGGGGCACGGCAGTGCCCCCGCCAAGTCGAGCGCGAAGCAAACACTGCCGAACCATTCTTTACTGGAACCATTTCGCCGCATTTTCAGGCCCCTATTTGAGAACCTCTGGATAAGACCAGAACGTCGATCTGGGGGCACGGCAGTGCCCCCGCCAAGTCGAGCGCGAAGCAAACACTGTCGTACCATTCTTTACTGGAACCATTTCGCCGCATTTTCAGGCCCCTATTTGAGGAGCTCTGGTTAAGACCAGAACGCAGAAATTTTCGTCATCTAGTAAGCTATAATCACATACTTAAAATCCAAAATTTTAAGTCTGTAGGTCATTTAGTTCCGAAGTTAAGCGAAAGCAAAGTTTTGAATTTATGACACTCACTCACTCAGTCACTCACTCATGATCATCAGAATAGAACTAGTACTTCTCATGAACTCAGAGAGCTGAAATTTGGTACAGAGTTAGGGTTTAATGGCCACATAAAGGGAAAACTATAAAAACTAGGATAATCGAACATCTGGAGTACCTGGTGACCCTGATTAGAAAACACAAGAGCCCGACCAAACTATTAGAGATCGACATACCGCCTTTACAAAAAATATTCAACATGGTGGTGGGCCGCTTCATTTGATGTCAAAAATCGAAGGTTTGAAGTATCTGATGAAAAATCCTCAGCTGGTTTCAGCTGATTAGAGATATGGTAATGCCCTCCTTCTACTATTGGTACATAAAAAAATCGACTGTCATTTCAAAAACCTAGCGAAGTGGGACACATCTTCTAATTTAATCTAGTCCGTAGCATTCCACTGCTGGGCGAATGCCTCCCTTTCGGCTTTTGATACGCATATAAATAAAATTAAAGGAAAACTCTGGATAAGACTAGACTGGCTTTTATACTTATATTTACAAGTTTACAAAAAGAAATAGTCGAACGATTAACTTTATTGTACTCGATCATTACACAAATTAAATAAACAAATTACACTGAAATCTAGTAAAATAAATCAATATGCCCACGTTTCTACAGATAATTTTTATATTATTATATTCTACAAAAAGAAGTGAAATCCCACCAAAAACATTCTGTAAAAAACTAGCCAAGTCTCGATAGAGCTGCTTGTTTATCTCTAAAAAGTAGTGAAATCTAGACAAAGTCGTGCCAAGTCTAAGGTTCCTTACTGCGATTTCTTTATTATTATAGTTAATGTTGTGTGACTTGGCCGTTGAACATTCTTTATACGTTACAAGTGGGTACAAGTCAATTTTGTTTACACGTAATGTAACTACCTATGTTTGTTAAGCGATATAATAGCCCATACTGGTATTGGTAATTGGACGCTAGTGAGTAGTGTCTCATTTTAGGCTGTTGTTGATTGTAGAACACATGTATTGGAGCAATGGTGTCATGGAGCCCCTTTTGTACCATTGTGTACCCTTCAACGGCCAAGTCACACAACATTAACTATAATAATAAAGAAATCGCAGTAAGGAACCTTAGACTTGGCACGACTTTGTCTAGATTTCACTACTTTTTAGAGATAAACAAGCAGCTCTATCGAGACTTGGCTAGTTTTTTACAGAATGTTTTTGGTGGGATTATGGTTACTAGTAGCTTAACGCTAGTGCTTAATCTTATTATCTGCAGTCATTCTATGATATTACTAGCTGACCCGGCAAACTTTGTTCTACCTTAGAGGCAATAAATGAGCAGATTTTGGATTTCATTAAGTACAATTTTTCATTAGGATAATAGATGTATTTAAAAAGAAATCAATTATTTTAATGATCGTTAAAATGGGCCATGTATTTTGTTGCATGGGTTGCAATCTTCAGTAAAGCATCTTGTAATAGACGACATTTTTCGTTTTATTATCAGGCGCAAGAATAAATAACGCAGATGGTCTTCCGATCCGTGAATATGCCACATATAATTGACCAGGTGAAAAACATGTATTTTGTAGATTCAGACCACAAACTGTCAAGGATTGACCTTGTGACTTATTAATGGTCAAGGCGAATGCAAGACGGATCGGAAATTGAAGTCGTTTGAACTCAAACGGCATATCGGTATTCGGTAGGGATCATCGGGATCTTCGGAATGAGAACTTCCTCACCTTTGAATTTTCCTTTGAGTATCGTCGCGTAAATCACATTATTTTTAAATCTCTAAATCCGTTAATTACTAAATCTCCAAACATATTTTTCTGCGATAAATAGTAGCTTATGCTCTTCCTCGTAGTCTACTCTATGTCTGTGCCAATTTTCATGATGATCGTTTAAGTAGTTTTACGTAAAAGCGTAAATACAGTTGTCCACAGGAACCGTACATTTTCCGCGATAAAAAGTAGCCTATGTCCTTCCCAGTGGTCTACATTATATCTGTGCCAAATTTCATGATGATCGGTTAAGTAGTTTTTACGTAAAAGCGTAAATACAGTATTCCACGGGAACCGTACATTTTTATGCAATAAAGAGTAACCTATGTTCTTCCTCGTAGTCTACTTTATATCTGTGCCAAATCTCATGATGATCGGTTAAGTAGTTTTTACGTAAAAGCGTAAATACAGTATTCCACGGGAACCGTACATTTTTCCGCGATAAATAGTATCCTATGTCCTTTTCCTGGTTCTAAGCTACCTCCCTACCAATTTTCAGCCAAATCGGTTCAGCCGTTCTTGAGTTATAAATGGTGTAACTAACATGACTTTCTTTTATATATATAGATTTGTGATCTAGATTGTGTTGACGATTTTTAAATTAGAAAACTTAACTATAACAATCTTTGAAATTTTGGTTCAGATAACCCGCATTGTACCACTATTGAATCCTTATTGGCATAGTGATAACATCGAAATGCCTTTCCAGGTTTGTCAGTGACTTGCATGGGTCTAATCCAGGGTTTCTCAAACTTTTGGCTCCACGAACCCCTGTTAGTTTCCAGATGACAGCGAACCCCTTGACTAACCAATTATATCCCCCAAGGTTGTTGAAGAAAAAAAGGTTTTTATTTCAATATAAGGTAACAAAAACAGTGTCAAAAGAAATATTTTTTAATATTAGTTTTAACCTTAATTCCAGCTCGGCATCAAGTTGATTTCTGTATTTCGTTTGCATCATGACCAGTGTGAAAACTGAAAATCCACTCTTGAGTCATCAAGCCGCCGCGCCGTTACGTAAATCTTGCCGCGAGCCCCCTACCGACGAATGGCGAACCCCTAGGGGTTCGCGTACCCCACTTTGAGAAACCCTGGTCTAATCTATATTATTATCTATCACATTTAAGTATTAAAATATGAACTATATCGGAAATTTATCTCTTTAAGCGATCATTGCCAAGTCACTATTTAATATAATCCATAGGTACTAATATTATAAATGGAAAAGTGTGTGTGTATGTTTGTCCGTATTTCACGGCAAAACTACTGAAACGATTGAAATTAAATTTAGTACACAGATAGAATATAGCCTGATAAAGGACATAGGCTACTTTTATCGCAGGAAAATGTACGGTTCCCGTGGGATAATTTATTTACAGTTTCACGTAAAAGTACTAAACCGATTATCATGAAATTTGGCACAGATATTAAGTAGACCACGAGGAAGGACATAGGTTACTTTTTATCGCGGGGAAATTTTCTTGTATTGTTGTATTTATTTGTCATACTTTATCCTAATTATCTTGACATACTTGTGACTTTTTAAAATATATACTTAATTGTAAACTTGACATGTACAGAATTTAAGCCTATGATTTTTGAATATGTAATTTATAATATTAAAATCTAGTTTAAGTATTATAACTATTTAAATTGTAATATATATAAAATAATAGTTATAAATAATAATTTAAATTATATCTATAACTATTTTTTTCTTATTTGACTCTTTTGTTCTAATGTATGGAGAATCTCTGTGAAAGCTGCATGCTTCTATAATTGATTATTGTGTTAGTATAAAATATAAATAAAACTGCACTAGATTTAAGATATTAATGCTATAGCAATATCTTGTTGGTGCATCTTGTCAATAAAATAAAATAAAATAAATAAATAAAATGTTCCCATGTATATGGGATATATTGTTACAATTCCCGGGTACGTACGGTTCCCGTGGGAAACTTTATTTTCAGTTTCACGTAAAAATTAATAAACCCATCATGAAATTTGGCACAGATATAAAGTAGACCATGGGGAAGGACATAGGCTACTTTTTATCGCGGGACATCTACGGTTCCTGTGGGTTACTGTACTTACACGGGCGGAGCAGCGGGTATCAGCTAGTAAATTATAAAAATAAAATTTGCCACATACGGTCACTTTTTTATAGAGTCCGACCGAAACTGGTTTTCCGGCCGAAACCGAAACTGAAACCGAATGTTCGGCCGTGGCTTCAGTTTCGGCCGAAACCGAAACCGAAACCGAAACTCACGTGGTCAAGTAGAAAATTCCTTAAAATACTGAAATTTGGTGCATTTTATCCAATATTCTGCATTAATTAGGACATGAAATGGAGACACGGTATATTAATTTTGTTGTAATAATTTATTTTATATAATATAAAAAATATATTAATTATATTTTAAACACTACACATTTTTCATTTACAATCTCTTTTTTACATGTGACTTGATTTGTTAGTAACAACAAAACAAAGTTACTGACTCAATATTTAACTATATAAATCATTCAAGTACGGAAACGAAACAAAAACTTATATATGTAATCAGTTCCATCAAAACAACCTCTAATAGTCTATGCGACAAGTTGAAAATGGTACAAAATAGAGATACTGCTCTTAAAATTATGTGCGATAGCTCATTGAATCCGGAATGACGTCTAGAAAAATGTGCCAAAAGCGTGTATTAGCACATAAAAAATTGCAAAAGTTATAAACAATTAATGAAAAAAAGTATAAATATTTTTTTAACTTTTATGGCACGATCTTGTTAAGTATGTATGTAAGAAAGGCTCTACGAAGCGAAAATTTTTTACGACCATTATTTAAACATTTTTTTTCACTTACAATTAAGACGGTAGTTCGAGAACATTTCGTTAGTTAACAATTGTTTAACTCGTTGAAAAATTAACTTTAAGTAAAATTTCCAACGGAAATAAATTATTTATAGTGTTCAGAACACACCATAATTTTTTCAAATTTAAAAAAAATATTCAATACCTTAAATAAATTAATTAATGTGCCGTACTCGCTTTTAACGCCACGCGCGCATCCTAAAAATGTCACGCGCAGACCTATTTTCAGCGTTAAATTAAAATTATAAATAATGGAGATAGAGTTCCGGCAGTTAGGAGTTTTTTATTGGAAATTTCCTCCTCTTTCAGAATATTTTTTTGAAATTTCTTAAATATTACTAGTTTATTAAACATTGGCAAAAAACGAAATGCCATTTTTTCATCTTTAATTGTTTATAACTTTTGCAATTTTTTATGTGCTAACACACGCTTTTGGCACATTTTTCTAGACGTCATTCCGGATCCAATGAGCTATCGCACATAATTTTAAGAGCAGTATCTCTATTTTGTACCATTTTCAACTTGTCGCATAGACTATAAAGAATGTTTGCGTCGGGCGATAACGCACTGACTAAGTTGTGTTGCTACAGACTACAGAGCTATCCGAACGGCGCACGACAATTCCCGAACAGGCCGCCAGCGTCCGCCAAAGCGTTGCCGCAAGAAACGAAGTTAGGCGAGCGTGCACGACAACTTCCGAAATCAGTTTCGGTTTCGGCAAAAGTTTCGGCCACTTTTGGCCGAAACCGAAACTGCCGCCGAAACTTGATTTTTGGCCGAAACTCGGCCGAAACCGAAACCGAAACCGAACTTTCGGTCGGACACTACTTTTTTATGATTAACTGATTAAATGGACTAGGTAAGTACCTATTCTGAATTTCACTTGGTCTCTACGACATCTCATAACTTTTTAAAGTAAATATCAACATGGTTTTTTTTTTCATTTAGGTAATGTATTGTTTTTATGGGATCTAATTTCTTTTTGTAGGTTACCCGAAGGCAAGGAATTTGGGGTTTTAAATACCGTGAACGCACTTATAATTTCTCAGGTATTGCGTATGTCTTATTGCGGGAGTAATTGCTTACTATCAGGCGATCCATTAGCTCTATTCCATAAATAAAATGGGTACTGGCCGTGGACACCCGCAATATCAGAAGAATCACAAGTGCGTTCTCGAATCAATTACTTTGTACCTTTATATATTATATAGCTAATAAGAAATAACCTTACCTGACAGCAAATTTGAAATTTCTAAGTCTGCTAGAAATATGCTTTGAATTATGCTTATTCTCCCTACCTCCATATCTTTCAAAATCGCGTTTTTTGCCGCTTAATATCTCCTAAACTATGCATTCGATTTTTATGAAATTTAAACAGCTTGTGCCGCTAACGACTTCTCTGCAACAAAAATTCAGACCGTTAGCTTTGTTACAAACAAAAATATGAGGGCACGGAAAAGCCACGAAATGCTTCGAGAAAAGATAGTTACGGCCGCTTAGTACTTGGCAATACCGCTTCCGCGCTATCAGATCTTATTCTATAAGAAGTAAAAACCTCTTCAGAGTTCAGAGGTGAAGGCCTCCAGGAGCTCCAGAGTGGTTTTAACTAACGTAGTACTACATCATATATTAATCAGTGTTACTATCAATTTATTTCTTTTCTTTCTTTCTTTTCTTTCTTTATTAAACACACATAATAACATACAATAAAATTAACTTGTGCAATTATTGTAAAAAAATGTGCTACAACTTTTCGGCTTCCAGACTATTCGTATCAAATTTAATTACCTACTAACCTAAGAAGAAAATAATCTTCACATAATATTTTTTAAGTACTAAAGTACATAATAAAGTACACGATTTTAAAGTACATAGTATTTTTAAAAGGCACAAGGCGCTTCTTTCGAAGCTTCTTTCCTATGGGCTTCCCAAGAAACTATCGAGTCACTAATTTCTTAGCTCTTATCCTTCTAAACAGAAGCGTGTGCCCTGAGACCACGCACGTCAGCGTCAGTTACTTCTGGTGTCCCACAAGGCTGTGTACTCTCGCCTACCCTGTTCATCTTGCGTATCGTTAATGATATGTCGCAAGCATTCATTGCTATGCAGATGACGGTCAGGTGATGCCTTATATACCGGCCGCGCCAACCTTTCATGGGAAAATGTCACCGAGAGTCGAAACAAACTTGTGCCTGAAATTAAGATCTTGTTGGTTAGCGTTCACCGCTAAAATGTTACCTAAGCCATAATACTAAATACTCGATGTCGACATAATATCGAGGCGGGAACAGTTCCGATGTTATCTAGAGGGTAAGGCTAAGTTAGCCTTCAAAAAGCTTGGTGTCCTAAACAGGTGGAATCAGAATTTCACTTCGGTCCAGCGCCTACAACTCTATAACACGCAGGTCCGGCTTCTCATGGAATACTGTTCTCATCCTGGGCAAGGGCGCCAAAGTATCAGCTTCTCCCTCTGGATCACGTCCAGTAAAGGGCGGATAGTCTCTACTTCATCGGCCTTCGCATCTCAGAGCCCTAGAAAACGGACATAGATACGCCAATGGGATGAACTGTCGCCAGCGGTATTTACTACCACTACGATCTCAAACTTTCAAGAAAAGGGCGTACTCCTTTCTAAATTACTGGCAAGTGTCAAGTGGCAACATAATTGCGACTCCTCTGGTGTTGCATGGGCGACGGTAATCGCTTAGGTTCTGGCGATGCGTCTGCTCGTTCGCCCTATTTCATAAAAAATATTTACATAAAATGTATTAAGCGCTTTAAGAATTAAGTACATGCAATTATTATGTTTACTATGAATATCCTCGTTAACTCTCGGCGAAGTAGTCACCAGTCAGCTGATGACGATCACGAAACGCGCACCGCGAACGTTCCGCGGCGTTATCGGTAGCTGCTAGTTGAATAAATTATAATATTATTATGTTTATTGTGTTTCCACCTGAGCCCCTCCCCCGCCCCGCGCTCGTCCGCCGCCCTCGCCCGCGCGCGGCGCCGATGAATGAATCGCGAATTACGCAGCTAGCGCCGCACAGGTTCATCGACCGGGCCGGGCGCGAGCGGGCCGCGCTATCTGGGTCGGAGCCGCGCCGGCACTGGGTCAGGAGGCGCGCGCGCGCGTGCGCGGCGGGCGGGCGGGCGGCGGGGCGGGCGGGCGCGACCGCGGCGCCGTCAGTCGCGCCCCGGCCGCGGCGCGTTCCGTGCTGCTTCGCCGCGCCCGCCGCATGCCGCGCCCGCGCCGGCGAGCCGCCCGCCGCCGCACCGGCAGCGTCGGCCGCCCCGCGGGCAGGTGAGCCCCGCCCGCCCCCTCCGCCCTGGCCCGCCCCGCCGCCGCCGCCCCGACCGCGAGATCGATGCGATTACAATATACATTATCGCTCCCGTTAATTTATTTCTTTGTTAAGTATAAGTTTATAGTCGACGATCGCGAAACGCGGCTCGATCCCTAGTCCCGCGCCTAGCGCGAGCGGCGAGTTGCGCCGCGGAGCGCCCGGCCGCGCCCGTATCGACCGGCGCCGCCCGCCCGCCGCGCCGCCCGCCGTTCGCGCTATAAATAATCGAGCGACCCTCACCCACTACCCTCCAAACGATGTTTATTTTCGCGTCCGTCACCGGACGTCGAGTCTTCCGCGCCTCGGCCCCGGTGCGCGGCATAAAAAATATTCGATGACATTTTTGTTGATAATTAATTTTACGTTTAAACAATTTCTAAATAGTTCGCCTACTCGGAATCGCGTAGTTTGTTACAAGCGATCGAAATGTGGCGCGAAATCGCCGGAAGTCGCGGGCGCGGGGCGAGTGGCGACGGCGGCAGGTGCCGGTGCGTGCAGGAGGAAGTGCCCCGCGGTATCGGCGCGCGACGGCCCGCCGCGGCCGCGGGGCGCGGAGGGCGCGGGCGGCTCTGCGCCTGCGCCGTGGGCCGCGCTCGGACTGTGGTGCTAACTGCTACATGTCGATGAAGGATTACAGATCTACCTCCGAGGAGACCGCTGTGAACGTCGCGGGCCCCCGTGGCTGGCCTAGTGGGCCCCTGCGGCCAGTCGCTAGTGACAGTACCTGTGCGAGTGAGTGAGAGTGCGCCGGCGGCAGGATGGGAGCCCCGCTGTCGGCCTGAGCGACGGCCCGCATCACCGCACGCCAGCTGTAGGTGGGTTACGGCCGCTAGTGGGTAGCCTGCGACTGCCCGCAGTCCAATGTTTTGTGGAAGACTAACGACTAGGACGGCAGGAACGTACTGCGAGTGTTGTAGATGTCGTACGTAAAGCGTTCTGAAAACGAACAAATAATATGTTCTCCTCAAACATAGCTCACACGATCAAACTAGGAGGTTCAGCCAAACATGTGCCGGATTCGGTTTACCTGTCGCGTCGAAAGTACCGCGTACCGTCCTCCAATCAAAACCAAATAATATCTTGTTTGACAATTACCACAGCTGACGTCCAAAATATAATATGTTTGTCAAACACGGCATCAATCCAGATTTTCATCAAAGACCTAGATTGTTTGTCAAATCCTACAAACCAATCCGCATATTATATTATCAAAATATTTGGCCGTTTTCAGGGCGCTTCAGTAAACATAATGTAGGCAGTAAAGTTATATAGGAAGTGGTTCTGTACATGCACGTCATCTGTGACTCTGTAGTGTACCGCTACCTGCTGTATCTCTGTACTCAGCTTCTAGCGCCTGTACTGTAGCCCAAGCAGGAACAATTGACAACTATCGAATGTCAATTATTGTATGGGCGCTGTCATAATTTTCACACAATTCTCTTACGATAAGTGATAACGTAACGAATGCGTATTTGTCAATAGTTCCTGCTAACCGCACTGAAGTCAGCGACTCCTCGCAGGCTGCAGCTCCGCGGCGCGCTGTTTCAGCCTGAGCCCTGAGGCATCGTCAGTCGATAGTCGATCATTGCGAATACACTCACACCAATAACACACTCTACAGGCTGCAACAGTTAAGGATTTAGCCACGATTGACGATTACGACGACTTGTTTTTTTATTACCCGACTGCCAAAAAGGGTATTATTTTACGCGTGTATCTTGTACCAACCGTGTGTAAAAATCCGTGTTACTCCAACGTATCTTCCAAACGGCTGGGAGGAATTTCGACAATTAAGTTATCATTCGATTTTTCTCAAAAACCCAAGTGTACTTAAATAGCTATTGTAAAGAAAAAATACAAAATGGCTGATTTTATATGTATTGAAGGCGGTAACCAAATCTATATTTGTAATTGTTAATTCCGCTACTCACTGCTAGATAGCGCTGCAAGTCGTTTAAATCGCGCTATCATAATAATTATTGTGGTCAATCAATTTCAATGACCATATTGTTTGACATGCGATCAATCATAGATTATACAGAAATATACTCTATCAATATCTACTATATTTTGTCCGATTTACATAAAATAAATTAAATCTCAAAATAATGGTACCTACACGCTTCATAGAATATTCATTCATACAATAAGCCGGACGTGGGACGGAACTCTAAAAAGACTTAAATTAAATAATAAAAAAAAAACCTTTTGCAAATAAAACACATAAACAACTACAAAGCAACGCACTACTATACAATAATATATACTGTACATAATACTTTTGATTTTTTATTTTTGACAAAAAAGACCGAAACAAGATTGAGAATATAAGTACACTACTAAAACCTAATCTAACCTCTATTTTAGTTTAACAAACTATACTATGAGCTAAAAGCCGAAATGAAATAATGTTCATTATGTTTGGTAGCAGGCGGTACCCAATATTTTTTTACGATTTACAAGAATCGAAGTAGTTATTTCAATACGCACACAAAAATGTTTTTACTTAAAATTAAACTTCAGATGGCAAATAATAATTTAAACACTTTAAATTAAATTTTAGATTAAAAATAAAAATGTTAGCCTTTTGCGGGCAGTAATTATATTTTTTAAACAAAAAATTAAACCGACTTCCAAAGTAAAAATACACAAAAAAGTATGAAATAAAACTTAATCTCTAAATAATTCCCCTTTCAAATTCGGCTAAAATTTTAATATTTGAAATCGGTACCAGCCCAAACAATATCCTACAATATTTTATAGAACTTATGTTCATATTTGCTTGTACCGACATCAAAATTAATAAGATTGAGTAGAGAAATAGTAAAAATTTTTGCCGAATTTGAAAGGGGAATTATTTAGAGATTAAGTTTTATTTCATACATTTTTGTGTATTTTTACTTTGGAAGTCGGTTTAATTTTTTGTTTAAAAATAATAATTTCACGCTTTTAAGTGATATGTTTTGTTAAGTTATTATTATTACGTCTTAAGAACGTGTAAAATAAACGATCGAATGTCTAATTGAATACGCGCCAAGCTTCCATTAGGTAGTGTTATTAAGATGATGATGATGATTACTGTAAGTTATAAAGTGCCATATGCTTGCAGTTCTAAAATTTCCAAATGCATTTATCTTTAAAGACTAAGGAGTTCTGTTCAGTGCTTTTGGATCCAGGGTATAATATAGGGTCTTGGTACATCTTATATTTTGGTAGCATATGCTTGTGTTACTTCAGTAAAAGTCAAAATCACTATATGTGTGGATATAAATTTCGAGGAGTAACCTCGATTCCTCATGGATCGCATCATCAGGTTTCCACCTTAGTGACTAAAGGACCAATTTCGAATTAAACCCTGTACAACAACAAAAGAATTTTGCAAATAGGTCCATAAACAGTAGAGTAATGTTCAAAGATCTCCGTGTTAGTGTAAAATACTATGAGAAGTACTTTTCATATCATCATATTCATAATGTGATAATGTATAGTGTGATAGTGGTGGTAATGATGATATTTACACTAATTGACAGGGTGGCATATGCTTGCAATTCTTTAAACAACGCCGAAATCCCCAAACATGTATCTATAAGGAGTCAGGAGTTCTGTTCAGTACTTTTGGACCAAGATTTTGCTTCAACCTTGAAGCAAAATCTTACTTTTTGGTAGCATATGCTTGAATCACCATATATTGTGTCCATATAAATTTCGAGGAGTTCCCTCGATTCCACTTTGATATCAAAAGGACCAATTTGGGATTACACCCTATACATCACAGAAAATTTTTTGAAAATCGGTCCACAGGCGGCGGAGTAATTGTTGAACATACAAAAAGAATATATACAGCCAAACGTATAACCGCCACCTTTTTTGGAAGTCGGTTAAAAAGTCAGTAATCATAAGAAAAACAAAAAAATAAATAGCGAGCAGTGTGCTCGTAGGTCATGTAACATTTTACAAACTTCTAGTGATTAGCGAACGTAAATACATCAAAATACACGCTTCGCTGGGCACAGTTACATAACACGCGGTTATATATTAAGGTCGTTTACTTTTAAATGAATAATGAAAACGAGAATATACAACATCGAGAGCGTAAACATGAGATTTAGAGGTCAAATTTACAAAATGAATCTCATAATTTTCCAAAAATAGAAAACTATAAAAACTATTTTTAAATAAAAAGTTTTCAATAAAGTCAGGAATTATAATAATTATACTTATTCAAACAAATTAATTAAGCGAATTCAGCAAAATCATATAATGATTTATCATCACTAATCATCGTCATACAAAATACTTAATGTCACAGCATATTAGCCATTTAAAAATTATTTAACATCGCTGTTAACATTTTTTAAATACTCTTATGAAGTGTTTGTTTAGCAGTAATTTTGTATGCAGTCACCTTGTTATAAATTTAGAAAGCTCAAATTTGGTACAGAGTTAGGGTTTAATGACCACATGAAGGGAAAACTATAAAAACTAGCATAATCGAAGATCTGGAGTACCTGGTGACCCTGATTAGAAAACACAAGAGCCCAACCAAACTATTAGAGATCGACATACCGCCGCACAGTGTTCTATTTGACTCAAAAAATTTCCCTATGCTGTTTATTGCATACATCGATGAAGAAATTCATTTTAAATGCAAGAGTAAAACACCCGCGTGTCTATTTCAAATACTTTTTTTTATAAAAAATAATTTATGTTTCGTGACCTCGACGTAAAAACGAGTAATTGAAATAGACACGCGGGTATTTACTCTTGCATTTAAAATGCATTTCTTCATCGATTTATGCGATAAACAGCATAGGGAAATTTTTTGAGTCAAATAGAACACTGTGCGCCGTTACAAAAATATTCAACTTGTTGGGCCACTTCATTTGATGTCAAAAATCGAAGGTCTGAAGTATCTGATGAAGAACCCTCAGCTGGTCTCAGCTGATTAGAGATATGGTAATGCCCCCTCCTACTATTGGTACATAAAAAATCGACTGTCATTGCAAAAATCCAACGTATGGGACACATCTTCTAATTTAATCTAGCCTATAGCGTCCCACTGTTGGGCGAATGCCTCCCCTTCTGCTTTTAATACGCATATAAATAAAATTAACGGAAAACTCTGGATAAGACTAGACTGGCTTTTATACTTATACTAGTTTTTTATTAGTCCATGCGTATACTTACAAGTTTACAAGAAGAAATAGTCGAACGATTAACTTTATTCTACTCGAACACTACACGAATTAAATAAACAAATTACACTAAAATCTAATAAAATAAATCAATATGCCCACGTTTCTACAAAAAGAAGTGAAATCCCACCAAAAACATTCTGTAAAAAACTAGCCAAGTCTCGATGGAGCTGCTTGTTTATCTCTAAAAAGTAATGAAATCTAGACAAAGTCGTGCCAAGTCTAAGGTTCCTTACTGCAATTTCTTTATTATTATAGTTAATGTTGTGTGACTTGGCCGTTGTCAACAAGGGTACAAAACCAGGTGCTCCATGACACCATTGCATCAATTTGTCGCCAGAACCGCCTAACCATTGACGATGGAAAATTGACACTTGGAAAACAAAATTGACTTGAACCCCACTAACGTATAAAGATTGTTCAACGGTCAAGTCACATATCATTAACTATAATAATAAAGAAATTGCAGACTTAGACTTGGCACGACTTTGTCTAGATTTCATTACTTTTTAGAGATAAACAAGCAGCTCCATCGAGACTTGGCTAGTTTTTTACAGAATATTTTTGGTGGGATATTTTTTTGATTAATATGGTTTGATGAAGGACCTTTAGGCGCATATTCTCCATGTTTTATTTTTTGAAGATCACTTCTGGCTACCGAGTTATTAATTTTTATTCATATTTTTTTTTCTCCCAAAAAACTCAAAAGTGCGACTTGTGACTGGCACTGAAAGATTTACCTTTAATGCGTCTATCATTGATAAAAACATCAAATTGCACTATGGAAGAGTTTACGAGTAATCGAATTTCAAAATATTGTGTTAGGGGTGTCACTCAACTTGACCTTTCATTATTATCCAAACAGCAAAAAATCCTTTTTCTGGCTTGTAGTCATCATCAGAAGCTCTACAGGGGCTTATTATAATATGTTGATGACATATAAGTGTTAGGTTACCTATCGATAGAGCTATAAGAAAATCACACCCTTTTGTCGAGGACATAACCCATGTTCACTGTTGTTATCATTTAAGTGATTGGCTACTTGACATTGAATTAGGTTTGACTAGGCTGAGGTTGGGCCTTCCCGCTTCCTTCCTGCCGGCGGCGGCGCCGATCGCCGACCTTGCGAGTTGCGGCCGCCCTTCGACCTTCGGCCACAGAATCACCGCGTTCGTTCGATTAACTGTAATTAATTAATAAATACTAATTCATTAGAGGTCGGCCGGTGATCCTCTAATCAATATAATAAGTGAACAAACTTTTTCTCACGCTAGACCGCTTATCTGGTATTATTTAGGCGCTAGGGAGATAATAGTTTGATATAAAACATAAAAAAATCAGCAGACTAGCCGCTTCTACACCTTTTTTGTGACAAAATGTATAATATTTTTTAGAAACACAAAAATGCAATGCTGCTATTCTTACTCTTGATTAGTTTCCACTTTACAGACAGACCAATCTTAACGTGAATTATGTAATTAAGCTTATCTTTGTGTCTTTTGTTTCTATTAAATAAAAGTGCTAATCTTAATAGCCAAGTCGAGCGCGAAGCAAACACTGCCGTACCATCCTTTACTGGAACCATTTCGCCGCATTTTCAGGCCCCTATTTGAGAACCTCTGGGTAAGACCAGAACGCAGACATTTTTGTCATCCAGTAGGCTATAATCACATACTTAAAATCCAAAATTTCAAGTCTGTAGATCATTTAGTTCCGAAGTTAAGCGAAAGCAAAGTTTCGCATTTACGACACTCACTCACTCACTCATGATCATCAGAATAGAACTAGTACTTCCCATAAACTCAGAGAGCTGAAATTTGGTACAGAGTTAGGGTTTAATGGCCACATAAAGGGAAAACTATAAAAACTAGGATAATCGATTTGGGGGCACGGCAGTGCCCCCTCCAAGTCAAGCGCGAAGCAAACACTGCCGTACCATTATTTACTGGAACCATTTCGCCGCATTTTCACGCCTCTATTTGAGAACCTCTGGATAAAACTAGAACGTCGATCTGGGGGCACGGCAGTGCCCCCGCCAAGTCGAGCGCGAAGCAAACACTGCCGTACCATTATTTACTGGAACCATTTCGCCGCATTTTCAGGCCCCTATTTGAGAACCTCTGGATAAGACGAGAACGCAGAAATTTTCGTCATCCAGTAAGCTATAATCACATACTTAAAATCCAAAATTTTAAGTCTGTAGGTCATTTAGTTCCGAAGTTAAACGAAAGCAAAGTTTCGCATTTATGACACTCGCTCACTCAGTCACTCACTCATGATCATCAGAATAGAACTAGTACTTCCCATAAACTCAGAGAGCTGGGTACAGAGTTAGGGTTTAATGGCCACATAAAGGGAAAACTACAAAAACTAGGATAATCGAAGATCAGCCCCCTTACTCCCGACACAATCGAGAATCGAATCAGTTCGATCTCAATAGCTTTTGCTACTCCCGACACCTACACTAGCGCACGATCGCGCGGTGGCTCAATTTGTAACTAACCTGGATCGAGAAGTTCGTTAGATCGTAACTTTTGGTACTCCCGACGAAATCAATCGATTGAGAATCTAATGGCCGGATCGTAAACAAACGTCAAATTACACGATAGCTAAAGAGGTCTCATTTATAGTATCGAGTTTGCTTGTTTTAATGTATTTAACTAAATTATGAGATTTTTATTACAATATGGGTCGTCTTTAAGCATTATTTATTGTTTTTAAAGGACCTAATAGAATAGGAAATGTAAAACTTACGAATAATTACCCGCTTCAACACATTGGCAATTCAAATTCAAATTCAAACTTTATAAAACACGCATAATAACATACAATAGAATAAACATGTAATCTGGGGGCACGGCAGTGCCCCCGCCAAGTCGAGCGCGAAGCAAACACTGCCGTACCATCCTTTACTGGAACCATTTCGCCGCATTTTCAGGCCCCTATTTGAGAACCTCTGGATAAGACCAGAACGCAGAAATTTTCGTCATCCAGTAAGCTATAATCACATACTTAAAATCCAAAATTTCAAGTCTGTGGGTCATTTAGTTCCGAAGTTAAGCGAAAGCAAAGTTTCGCATTTATGACACTCACTCACTCACTTATACACTCACTCATGATCATCAAAATAGAACTAGTACTTCCCATAAACTCAGAGAGCTGAAATTTGGTACAGAGTTAGGGTTTAATGGCCACATAAAGGGAAAACTATAAAAACTAGGATAATCGATCTGGGGGCACGGCAGTGCCCCCGCCAAGTCGAGCGCGAAGCAAACACTGCCGTACCATTCTTTACTGGAACCATTTCGCCGCATTTACAGGCCCCTATTTGAGAACCTCTGGATAAGACCAGAACGTCGATCTGGGGGCACGGCAGTGCCCCCGCCAAGTCGAGCGCGAAGCAAACACTGCCGATCCATTCTTTACTGGAACCATTTCGCCGCATTTTCAGGCCCCTATTTGAGAACCTCTGGATAAGACCAGAACGTCGATCTGGGGGCACTGCAGTGCCCCCGCCAAGTCGAGCGCGAAGCAAACACTGCCGTACCATTATTTACTGGAACCATTTCGCCGCATTTTCAGGCCCCTATTTGAGAACCTCTGGATAAGACCAGAACGTCGATCTGGGGGCACGGCAGTGCCCCCGCCAAGTCGAGCGCGAAGCAAACACTGTCGTACCATTCTTTACTGGAACCATTTCGCCGCATTTTCAGGCCCCTATTTGAGGAGCTCTGGATAAGACCAGAACGCAGAAATTTTCGTCATCTAGTAAGCTATAATCACATACTTAAAATCCAAAATTTTAAGTCTGTAGGTCATTTAGTTCCGAAGTTAAGCGAAAGCAAAGTTTTGAATTTATGACACTCACTCACTCAGTCACTCACTCATGATCATCAGAATAGAACTAGTACTTCTCATGAACTCAGAGAGCTGAAATTTGGTACAGAGTTAGGGTTTAATGGCCACATAAAGGGAAAACTATAAAAACTAGGATAATCGAACATCTGGAGTACCTGGTGACCCTGATTAGAAAACACAAGAGCCCAACCAAACTATTAGAGATCGACATACCGCCTTTACAAAAAATATTCAACATGGTGGTGGGCCGCTTCATTTGATGTCAAAAATCGAAGGTCTGAAGTATCTGATGAAGAATCCTCAGCTGGTTTCAGCTGATTAGAGATATGATAATGCCCCCCTTCTACTATTGGTACATAAAAAAATCGACTGTCATTTCAAAAACCTAGCGAAGTGGGACACATCTTCTAATTTAATCTAGTCCGTAGCATTCCACTGCTGGGCGAATGCCTCCCTTTCTGCTTTTGATACGCATATAAATAAAATTAAAGGAAAATTCTGGATAAGACTAGACTGGCTTTTATACTTATATTTACAAGTTTACAAGAAGAAATAGTCGAACGATTAACTTTATTGTACTCGATCATTACACAAATTAAATAAACAAATTACACTGAAATCTAGTAAAATAAATCAATATGCCCACGTTTCTACAAAAAGAAGTGAAATCCCACCAAAAACATTCTGTAAAAAACTAGCCAAGTCTCGATAGAGCTGCTTGTTTATCTCTAAAAAGTAGTGAAATCTAGACAAAGTCGTGCCAAGTCTAAGGTTCCTTACTGCGATTTCTTTATTATTATAGTTAATGTTGTGTGACTTGGCCGTTGAACATTCTTTATACGTTACAAGTGGGTACAAGTCAATTTTGTTTACACGTAATGTATATCTGTTGTAACTACCTATGTTTGTTAAGCGAGATAATAGCCCATACTGGTATTGGTAATTGGACGCTAGTGAGTAGTGTCTCATTTTAGGCTGTTGTTGATTGTAGAACACATGTATTGGAGCAATGGTGTCATGGAGCCCCTTTTGTACCATTGTGTACCCTTCAACGGCCAAGTCACACAACATTAACTATAATAATAAAGAAATCGCAGTAAGGAACCTTAGACTTGGCACGACTTTGTCTAGATTTCACTACTTTTTAGAGATAAACAAGCAGCTCTATCGAGACTTGGCTAGTTTTTTACAGAATGTTTTTGGTGGGATATACATTACATCAATCTAATCCCATGCTAAGTTAAGACTTGTGTTATGGCAATCAGACAACGGATACACATTTAACAATTCTATACTATGGTATATTATTACACACACTCTCTCACTACACAAACACACTAAAATAGTTTATCACGTTGGTATTGTCTTTTTCGGCGTCGTGATACGCGCTTCGTTGGGGAGTCTTCCCCGGAACCTTCGGTAAACTACACCCGACGGCCAGAACGCCTCCACCTCGAGGGTAGACAAAAGTGTTGTCGGCACTCTTACCACAAAGGAACTGAAGTTGACTTTGTGGCGAGACTGCAGACGCTCAACCCTTAAAGTGTAGGTGGTCTTCTCACGTATGTAGCTCACGACGTCTTCCACCTCCATGGACCAGTGCAGGCGGGACACGTACAGCTGCGTTGCGGGTACCTCACACCGTAAGCGCAGCTCGAGTACGTAGGGTGCGGTGCCGCGATGGTTGCGGACGGCAGGCTTCCTCTTCTTTCTTCTCTCCACCAGAGTAAAGCCCTCCTCATCGCACCTCCTGCTCTTGTCCTCGACCGGTAGAAGAGATTCAGTCTTGCAGCTCTCCTTGGCCTTGGGGCTCTTCTCAGCCTTTCGGCTCTCCATCTCCCCCTTTGATTTCCGCGGGGGTGCGGGGTAAGCAGCTACACTGGCATACTTTTTCTGCTGAGTCGATGGATTCTTCAGCTTCGGCTCGATCGCTAGCGACGAGGCTTCGGCGGTTGTTGACCCGTCCAATTCCGCTGACATGGCCAACGACGAGTCAATCTGCGCCCCGCGACGCGTGTTTACGTAGGCAAACGGATGATCGGGTGACCTACTTAGAGAATCATTACTTTTTATTTGCAATAATTCACTTTGCAAATCACGGATGGTATTTTCCGATGCATCCAATCTACCTCGCATCTCGGCAGCTCTGCCTTCATGTTGTTAAACTTTCTCAGCAGGCTGGAGACGTCGACGTGATCCAATGTAACCACCGGCAGCTTGTGGAGATTCTTAGCCACAAAGGCCGGTACGGCCACAGGATCCGTCTGCTTCAGCAGGGTGATGATGTCCTGTAAGCTGCGTTCGCCCCCATCTCTATTTCTTGATGGTAACATCTGCGCGGTCTTGCCGAGCGCTTCATACAGCATCAGCTTGGCCTTGCAAATCTCCTCGTTGGTGTAGGTGGACTTGCAGAGCTGCACGATGCCGTCCTCGTCCATGGTGTTGCAGACGTGCTGGATAAACGCCAGCAACTCGTTCGCAATGAGCGCCATGGTGACGTAGCGGCAGTGAGCCGCGACGCGCGAAATATTAAATATTATTTAATATTTGCAACATGTGCCGATTTGCGGAGCGCGACCGCTTGCTAGCGCTCTACGCACGACAATGGACATGGATTGTAAGGAATTTCGATGAAATTATCGCCTTAAAAATTATTTATTCGTTTTATTAGTCGCAGATTTAACTCCTCTTATGAAGAAACCAACTCACCGTTATAATATGCAAAGTTACTTAAAACCTTTACGCATTCGTTTACACAATCATGTTTTACAATATATTTTCATTTAAGACAGGGACCGAGACAAACGAAGTCTACATAATATGATCTATATTAACGTACTATCATATTAATATGAAGACTTCTTTTGTCTCAATCACATGTCTTTGAATAAACAAAGTACCTACTATTGACGTCACAACACTTGACTTTCTGACAAATTAAATCAACATTTGACTTTGACATTTGACAGAACGTCAAATAATAAAAAGAATAACAAAACTATTGTTTATGGTCACAGTTTTGTTTAGAAAAATAACCTTTATAAACCTATCATTGCATAAGATTGAGGCTGATCCATTTGAATAAACAAATATAAAATTATATTTAATGTGAAAAATATATAATTTTTACATATTTTTAATAATCTTCACCATAGACTGCGGCACTCAGCTGTAACTTGTTTACTTTGTGGACGTGACGTCAGCAACCGGATACAGCTAACGACGCTGATAAGACCATCTCAACGCGATCTTGATTTCGATACGATTTTGTTCGGGAGTACGCATCAGGATCGAATCTAGATCAAAATCGAAATCGGATCAGACTCGTAAATCGAAATCGTATCAGTTTCGGGAGTAAGGCCCCTGGAGTACCTGGTGACCCTTATTAGAAAACACAAGAGCCCAACCAAACTATTAGATATATCGACATACTGCCTTTACAAAAAATATTCAACTTGGTGGGCCACTTCATTTGATGTCAAAAATCGAAGGTCTGAAGTATCTGATGAAGAACCCTCAGCTGGTCTCAGCTGATTAGGGATATGGTAATGCCCCCTTCTATTTATTTATTTTTATTTATTTATTATCAATAAACTTTCACAAACATTTAAACATTTTCCCACAAAACTGGTGTAGCAGTTTGTCTGTGGGCAGTGAGAGCATCAAAAGATTTCAGTTTTAGTTACTAAAAATTACATCTTATTCAACAATGTATAATGTTACACTATTGAAAATTATAACTCTAGTATACGTCCATATTACAAATCTAATATCACAACATCACCACTGATGTAGCTATAATGATTAATGACTGACAACAAAAGTTACTCTAGTGTACTATATCAAATCAAATATCACTACCTGGGTAGTTAATAATTAATAAAAAAATATTAAGAATTTACTCTAGTGTGCTAATTAAATATTTTTTAACTTTATTCTTAAATGTTTTTATGTTTTTCTCATTTCTAATATTTAATGGGAGGCTGTTTAAAATATAGGGAATTCTTTTAATTTTAGGGAATTCTACTATTGGTACATAAAAAAATCGACTGTCATTGCAAAAATCCAGTGAAGTGGGACACATCTTCTAATTTAATCTAGCCCGTAGCGTCTCACTGCTGGGCGAATGCCTCCCCTTCTGATTTTAATAAGCATATAAATAAAATTAAAGGAAAACTCTGGATAAGACTAGACTGGCTTTTATATTCATACTTACAAGTTTACAAGAAGAAATAGTCGAACAATTAACTTTATTCTACTCGAACATTACGCAAATTAAATAAACAATTTACACTAAAATCTAGTAAAATAAATCAATATTCCCACGTTTCTACAAAAGAAGTGAAATCCCACCAAAAACATTCTGTAAAAAACTAGCCAAGTTTCGATGGAGCTGCTTGTTTATCTCTAAAAAGTAATGAAATCTAGACAAAGTCGTGCCAAGTCTAAGGATCCTTACTGCGATTTCTTTATTATTATAGTTAATGTTGTGTGACTTGGCCGTTGAAGGGTACACAAGGGTACAAAAGGGGCTCTATGACACCATTGCTCCAATACATGTGTTGTACAATCAACAACAGCCTAAAATAAGACACTAGCGTCCAATTACCAATACCAGTATGGGCTATTATCTCGCTTAACAAACATAGGTAGTTACAACAGATATAACATTACGTGTAAACAAAATTGACTTGTACCCACTAACGTATAAAGAATGTTCAACGGCCAAGTCACACAACATTAACTATAATAATAAAGAAATCGCAGTAAGGATCCTTAGACTTGGCACGACTTTGTCTAGATTTCATTACTTTTTAGAGATAAACAAGCAGCTCCATCGAGACTTGGCTAGTTTTTTACAGAATGTTTTTGGTGGGATAAACTTTTATGATTCGTTTGTTTACTTTAGAACATAAAACTACTCCCGGCCCCCGGATACTCTTCATTTGGAAAGACATGATCCTCCCTGGATCAAGTGCTCCTTAAAATATTTAAAAACGGTAAGCTGAAGACGGACAGACTAAATGGAGCTACTAGAAAATTTAGAGCAGGTGTTTGAGGCAATCTGAAACCTTGTCCTATTGTACCCCAACTCAAGACAACTCAATACTGGCTGGTCAAAAGCAATATAGTCAATATACAAATTTTCGAAGTGATTTTTTGTATCCCAAAAATATGTTTGAGGCAATTTGAATTTTGACATAGTTTTAGTTTAATGTTTAAGCAGTTGGGGAAAAATAAAGCCATAAAATTTAGTCGGAGCTTTAACCTTCTCCTGTTGTACGGTATTATATTCTTCTATTAATTATAACTACGATCTTCATATTATCAACGTATAGTAGACTCGATCGTAGTTCATAAATGCTCACCACTGTGTCGTATGTTGCAGATGTGCAGCCTGGCAGCGCTGGCGCGCGGCTGCCGGCCCGCCGCCAAGCCGTGCTGCCTCTGCTGGTGCTGCTGCTGCTCCTGCTCCTGGTGAGTTACACATGACGCGCGTTGCAGACGTGCAGCCTGGTAGCGCTGACCGGTAACGAAATACAAACAGAATAAAACCACGCGATTCACAACCAACGGACAATTAGTTCGTGTACCTTCCTAACTTGCGACGAACAGTGTCGATAAAGCAGTATACATAATAACACAACTAATTCCACTGATAAGGTGGCGTCATCTCTTGGCACCTGTCAAATATATAAGGTTCGGTAAAATCAATTACGGATATTTTGGGAATTTGATCTACTGCTTATGTATAGACGTTTAGGCAGCAAAATAATTGTCATACTTGAAAAAAAAATTTTCACTTTCTATGGGCGAGTTTGCGTTTTGCGGAGAGTCACCCATACATTAGGTGATTTTTTACTTTGAGAAAGACAATTATTTTTTGGCCTGAAACGTCTTTATATAAGCAGTGGATTATGTGCCCGAAGTATCCGTAATTGATTTTCAGAGACCTTATATATGGTAACAGATACCTACATAAACTTCAGACTATTAAATGTCTACTGAATTTACCTGTTCTTTGTCGTTTTCAGGGCTAAATGGTAAGTGGCTGACCGGCACGCACCCCACGTCACCTTCCCCAAGCCGCCCTCTAACCAGCGTGCTGGCTGTACACAGGCGGGGTGTGAATGTACACACTACACATAGTCCACAGGTCGCTATGTACACTACACGCGCCACAGCTGCCAAACATAGGACCGTTCGCTGCAGCCACATGCAGGGAAGTTTTTGACTCAATAATGACACTTTTTAGAGTTCCGTGGTTCAGGTCTTGACTTATTCTAGTAAGTAAGTAAGTAAGTATTTATTTGCCAGAATATGGTTACAGTAGGTGTTAATAATTCTTAAGGTACATCATATTCTACATTTACAGTGTGCAAATATTAATGTCATTTAAATCTAAAAAAGTTACTTTTCTGACAATTTTATCTAATCTTATTATAATATCAATACATATAACATAGTCAAATAAAATTTCATGATTAATAATTAAATAAACATTTCACATTATTACACAAATTACACATTATTTCAACAAATATATTTCCATTATTTCTCATTAGTCATTACAGTACACATTTTTTTTTTAATTTAAAATCTAAAGGATTTATGTCAATTGAAATTAATATAATAAGTACATATTACCTAAATACAGTTACAGTTATAAGTTATTTATTATCATCAAAATATTCTTTCACTGAATAATACATTTTATTTAAAAGCCATGTAAATAGATCTCTTTTAAACTTTTTTTCGGGTAAAGATTTTAGGTGGTTGAGTAATTTGTTATATACGGATATATCCATACAAGTTATATAATATTCGTCGGAACCCTTATGGTTTCGTCATGTCCGTCCGTCCGTCCATCCGTCTTCGGCTTACCGTCCAAACAGTAAGTGCTAGAAAATTGAAACTTTGATAGTATGGTATGGGTATTTACCATGTCTACAAAGTGCTGAAATAAAATCACGTAAAATATATTTATATTATCACTAGCTTTTGTGCGCGGCTCCGCCCGCGTACATTTATTATCCCACGTGCACACGACTTTTTCGGGATAAAAAATATCCTATGTCCGTTCCCGGGATCCAAAGTATGTCTACCCAATTTCATAAAAATCGGTTCAGCGGAGTGCTGGCCGTCGCTTCCCCTTTTTTTTTTTTTTTTTTTTTTTTCCGGAGGGGAAAATGCATTACGCATACCACCCAGGCACAGGGGGCACCCAAGTGGTGATGTGGGACTCCCGTATAGGCTAATGAGACCCACGGTATACCCACTAAAAACCACCCCCCACCTTCCTCCTCGCCGCCCTGTGACGGGGCCACGGGAACGATAAACACATCCGCGACCCCGCCGGCGGCAGCCGCCCACTAGCGGCTCCATCCAAGGCCCGAAAGCCCCAGGCGCACCAGATGGTAAGGTGCGCCTTCCTCCTCGGCCTCCACCAGTACTGTAGCAGACTCCCCCCGAGTCTGCTACTAGGAGGCCACGGATACCAGCCTCCACAACCGGTACCCGGTGGCAGATCTGGTATATGGTTCTGCCACCGACCACTGCTCGGCCGCAGAGGATAGGGCAAGCGGCGCACCGTAATACCAACTTGCCTCTTCCTCTGCGGCCCCACCAATGCCATTAACCGTACGGAACGGCCCCGCCAGCTCGCAGGGGGGTAAGGAGAGTGGCACAACACTACCACGCCTCTCCCCCTGCGATCCCTCCACGGCCGCAGAAGATAGGGAGTACGGCGCACCGTAATACCGGCACTCCTCTTCTTCTGCGGTCCCACCTCCTAGCGCGTCCGCAACGGACTCCTCCAGCCCGCTGGGAGCGCCCTCCTCGGGCCAGCCGTCGGAAAACAAGCCGGCCCTGGTTGCCTCTTCGCTTCACCGTGGGTGTCCAATCCACGGTTACTAAGCCCCACCGCCACGACAAGGCGTGCAACCATCGGGGGGCCGTCGCTTCCCCTCGGCTGGTGTCGTCTAGTCACCAGTAGTGCCCGTAGTCATTGCATTAGCGGTGGTCCGTGAAAATAGATTGATATCATTAGAAATAAAATTATAATGAAAGTAGTAAAACTAGCTACATAAGTTTGTGTAGTTATACTCCTCCAAACTGTGTTGTTTAGGGTTGTTTCTAAACTAGTTTCTATATCTATTAAATGATCAAAATTTAAAAATGTCTTTAGAATTAACACTAATTGCTCTATGGAAAGGTCTTTGGGATAACTACCTGATGATGTATTTATTGTCTAACCAAAACTCTTTTTTATTAAATGATGCTAAAACGCTTGTTGTAACTACTCGTTTTCTACTAAAGTAGTAGATTTTAAGAATACAATTTTCTGAAATATCTGGGGGCACGGCAGTGCCCCCATGCCAAGACGTCAAGCGAAGCACAAGGGCACTACCAAACCACCTTTTCTCGAAGCGTTTCGTCGATTTTTTGAACCTTCATAACTTGAGTTTGGATTGTACCAGATAAATGAAACTTTCAGGATTTGTTCCCATCAGCGGTCTCATTAAACATGTAAAGATTCGATTACCTACGTCTTATACTTTAGATTTTATTGATATCTAAAAACCCCTGATTCCGTCACTGACTCACTGATGATCAGCAAAATCATATCGTACTTCCGGATGTTCTCGAAAGCTGAAATTTGTTACGTAAGATTGTATTAGTACACGACCAACATAAAAATTCTCAAAATTGGAACTTTCATCTTCCAACCCCTTAAACAAGAGAGTTAAAGTTAATTATCTGTGAAAGCGCCATCTATCGCGTTATTATGAACTATATAAGTTATGTCGTCGTTCATCGCTAGGCTTGTAAACTAATTGACTAATATTGATTGAAATAATTATTTCCCGAATATTCTGAATTTGAACGGAAAATTTAACATTTAAGCAACATTCATTTAATTATGTTAAGAATTATTAAGGTAAGAAGTCTCATATAAACTTTTTTCCTTCAACCCCTTAAACTACAGGATGGAAGTTTCTATAATATTACCACAAATTTAGCTAGAGGCCTGAAAATTGTTGTTATTAGGGATCCGATAATAACAATCAAATTTAATAAAATAACCATGTATCCCTTTATTAACAACAAAAATACAATATTTTTTTAAATTTTTATCGACATATTTTATTGCACTTTTTAATGTTACCCGTATGTATTTTCCGTTTAAATTACTAAAGAATACTCGGGAAATAATTACGTATTTAAATATTACGTCAACTAGATTCCAATTTAAACGACGAACACATAACTAACATAATTCATAATGTACGAGATAGATGTCACTTTTACACAAAACTATAAAAATATTATAATTTATCATTAAAACGATTAATAATAATTAACTGAAGGGAATGAAATAATAAAAAAAACTATGTATCAAATTACACATAAACATACTTTTTAGTATCATCAAAATATTTACAGTATCCGAGTAACTTAGAATAAATAAAATCTAGTAAAAGCGCCACCTAGCATAGCTTATAAACAATAATCAATTATAAATGGGCATTCAAGTAGTACTTACTGCTACCGACAGATGTCAGTGCTTCGACTCCTAAACCGCGCTAATAGTGTTCTTTATAACATAAGTCATAAGACATCATAGAACGTGAGTAAAGTTTCTTACCCTGAAAGATTCGGATAGTTGTTTGTAGTAACTAGTACCTGGGAGACGGGAGTCATGCTCAGGAGTGACCCGGAAAATTATTTGAACTTATCGGACAAAAGTTATTGTCCGATAAGTTCAAATAATTTTCCGAAAGAATAAGTAACGACCACTGCGGCGCAGTGGTGAGCGCGTTTGCACTCAAGCCGGAGGTCGCGAGTTCGAATCCCGCCAGGGAACAAAAAAGTCTTATTATTTAGTATGATGCAAAGGGAGGGGAGGGGGGGGGGGGTGACTAGTAAACCACTTTGGATGCCAGTTACTCCAAATTGTTGACTTTATAAAAAAGTAATGTATGAAACCTTGCCTTTATTTTCAAAGACGTATTCAACGATACCCCTCACATTAATGGCTTACAATGAAAAAATATTTTTCATCCCCACTTCACATGTATGAAGCCCCTGAAATATAAAATAAGTATTTTATGATGCCAAAACTGACATTTAATTTAAATATTACATAACTGTTCCAAATTTCATCAATTTATATTCACAACTTTTGCCCGCGGTTCCGCTCGCGTAAATACCGTATCCCACTTTTTCAGAATAAAAAATTGCCTGTTCTAATCCAGAGCCTAAACTACTACCGTATCAAATTTCATCGAAATCCGTTCAGTAGTTTTTCGTGAAAGAGTTACAAACATCCATCCATTCTCACAAATATTCACATTTGTAATATTAGTAGGATAACAGAAGCTGAAACAACGGACAGACAGACAGACGGAGACGGACGGACGGATACAGTAAATTTATAAGGTTTCCTCGAGTATTACGAAACCCTAATTACATAGAATAATATAGAATAAAAAAAATCGTCTGACTGGGATTCGAACCCGCGATCAATTTGCCATTAACGCAAAAGTCTGTCGCTTAGTAGCTGAAATACTGAAAGCCGTTTCCGAGAATCTCAATTCATATTTACAAGATTTGCTTGTTTGAAGTACTATCAGATAATGAAAATTTGTATTTTAATTTGTATTACGTACGTTGCAATATATTAAAGTTATATTATTACTAGCTGACCCGGCAAACGTTGTTGCCTTATTAAAAGTTAAAATCACTATAATTGATCAGTTATCGAGCGGGATGAAAAATGATTAAATTACTAAAATGGCTATAAAAAAATAAAAATGGTGATAAAAAAGAAAAATTTAGGATTGTATGTATTTTTAATGCCACATTATAAAAAAATAAAAACAAAAAATTTCGTCCAAAAATTAAAAAAAAATTAAGGGTGAACAACCCTTATCACTTAGGGATATGGAAAATAGATAGTAGCCGATTCTCAGACCTACTGAATACGCATATTAAATTTGGTAAAAATCGGAAAAGCCGTTTCGGAGGAGAACATTGTGACTTGGAAATTTTATATATTAGAAGATAGATTGTTCATCTGTATTATCTATAGATTGTTCCAGTGTAATAGTACGGAAATACCGTGATATTATTGTTCAATATGATAAAAGGGAGCAAACGTGATACGCCTGATGAAAAGCGACTACTGTTGCCCAGGAATACCCGCGACACCATAGTAGTTGTAGGCAAGTGCCTCGTGCTTCATTTCAATTTCACTTCTCATACGATAGATGGCACTTTGATGAAGTTTTATTATAGAATTGAAGTAATACAGTTTTTACTAATGAACTAGACCTGTAAAATCAAAATTTGAAATCATCAATAGAGCATTTGTTCATCGCGAACAGTTCTCGATCTGTGTTGCGTACGCTATCACCATTCACAAAAGTCAAGGGCTAAGATTGAATAATGCTCTTATTGATATTGAGTCATCTACATTCTCTTGTGGGCAGGCTTATGTAGCACTCTCTAGTGACCAATTTGCAAGGCGTTCACCTAGTTAAATATTGACTTCAGTTGTATTAAGACACAAGAGTCAGCTGTAGTCGAATATAATCGACTAAGAGCCAAGTATCGCCCTAATCTGCCACTTATTGTAAATAGTAAGCCAAGAAAGAAAAACCTAACCAAGAGCATGTCAGGACATGTCTAAGGAGGGTTCCGTAACTATAAACGCGTAATATGCTTTTTTTTTTAATTACTCCAAAAGTAACTGTCCGATTTGGTTCACAATAATTTTCCTAAAGAGTTTTTAGCAAGTTTCTATCTCATATAGTTTAAAAATGTTAGGGAGGGGGGACCAACTTACAAACTACTTTGGAGGCCGATTACTCGAAAATGGTCAACTTTATAAAAAAGTAACGTATGAAACCTTGCCTTTATTCTTTATTTTAAAAGACCTATTTTACGATACTCCACACGATGGGGTAGAGTGAAAAAATATTTTTCATCCCCACTTCACATGTATGGGGAGCCACTCTTAAAATATAAAATTATTATTTTTTTATGATCTCAAAACCGTGATCTATACACAATCTATAACTGCACCAAATTTCATTAATTTATATTCATAATTACAGGAGCTAGAGGCGCGGACAGACAGACAGACAGACAGACGGACAGAGCGAAACTATAAGGTTTCTTAAGTACCTACGGAACCCTAAAAAAGGCAAAGGGAGAGTGGGCAGAAAAAAAGCGTCTCTGTTGTGAAAGAAATACACCCAAAAAAAAGAAAAAGAAAATAACAATTCTGTTATAACAACTTACAAAAAGAAGTGAAATCCCACCAAAAACATTTTCATGTAAAAAAATTATGCCAAGATGATACCATATGACTAGCACTATCAAAAAGTTATGAAATCTCATGTAAAACCAAGCTTCTTACCCTATACGCCTTAACTCTGCAAGCGTAACTTCATAACTCTACACCTTAATCATTTTATGTGGCTTGGCCATTTCGTTATTATAAGAGATTATAATAGAAAAACAGTCGATTATAAATTAAAAAAAAAAGTGAATGTAGCGAAATGGCCAGGCCACATAAAATGACTAAGGTGTAGAGTTTGTGAAGTTACGCTTGCAGAGTTAGGCATGTAGGGTAAGAAGCTTGGTTTTACATGAGATTTCATAGCTTTTTGACAGTACTAGTCATATGGTATCGTCTTGGCATAATTTTTTTACATGAAAATGTTTTGGTGGGATAAATGTTTCCAACGTCGTGAATTGAAACTTCTTGTCTCTGCCCGTCGCACATAATGAATACATGTTCTGGTTGTTTTGTAAGATAAATCCATGTGTTTATCATTTGGACTTGTTTCTATAATATTGTGTTTTTCATAATATATTTATAAAGTCTAGTGGGACAATCTGTAGTGTTTTCATTCTTTGTTAACAATCTAACAATCCAATTTAATTCTTATTGCACGTTTTTTGACCACCGCAGGAAAACAGATGAAATTGTTAATTTTATGTAAACCGTCTTTAAATTCTTTATGTGTTATTTTTCATTATTGTAGTTTGTTCCGATGAACTTTTGTTGAATATCAAGGCTTTGGAATGACACGTCTTGATTTTTTCTAGGTATTACTGTAATATATTACCGTATATGTTGTCTTCTCGGCTATTGGTTAGTACGCTAATACCGAATGTATATGTCGCTTTCATATAATCTTGTGTCAATCAACTTAGTCTGTATTATATTGAGGTTTGATGGTATCCTTGCTTTTAGCATTTTTTATTATGTCTGAAACGTTTTAAGGATTTAGTACACTATATACTGTATAGAAATGTATACTTGCACTAGTGCTGAATAGTAATTTTGTATTTCATCAATGTAATTATATGCCAGCTGATAAGATTGAATCTTTCAGCTGGCATCTATATTTTATGTTCGTATCCAAGTCCCATTTTCGGCTCACAATACGACATAATATCGGATCCCAATTAATCGTTCACTGACAAATCCTTATTCAGCTTTTCTGCGTCGCCTCGTTCGTGCATTTTTAAGTATTGCATTTTTTGTGTCGTTGAAATAATAGGTTGGGGAAAAAGTCTTTTCGCATTATAGTATGTATGAACTTGTCATAAAATATCTTGGGCTATACCAATTGTATCTGGCTGATTTTGGTATCATTAAAAAGTTTTAATTTTACAGAAGACAATTCCAAATTCAAATTAGGTAAATTTGAGATTTTCATTTGTTTTTCTTATTGTTAAAATGAGTGATTCTTATGAAGAATTTCGATACATTTTAAAATTTTATTACAAAAAAGGTAAAAATGCAACACAAGCCGCGAAAAAAATTTGTGATGTTTATGGACCTAATGCAGTATCTGTGAGAGTAGCGCAAATTTGGTTTAAGCGTTTTCAATCCGGAAATTTTGATATCAAAGATGCACGTCGCTCTGGTCGCCCTGTTACGGACAAAACTGTTGCCATTTTTGAAAAAGTGAAGCAAGATCGGCATATTAGTAGTTACGATGTAGCTGAAGAACTGGGGATTGACCACAAAACGGTTTTCGCGCATTTGAAAAAAGCTGGGTACACAAAAAAGCTCGATATTTGGGTGCCTCATGAGCTCACTGAAAGAAACCTAATGAACCGTGTACTCGTTTGTGATTCTTTATTACGACGTAATGAAACCGAACCATTTTTGAAGAAGTTGATAACTGGTGATGAAAAGTGGATCACGTACGACAAGAACGTGCGAAAAAGATCGTGGTCAAAGGCCGGTCAGGCTTCACAGACTGTGGCGAAACCCGGGTTAACTCGCAACAAGGTGATGCTGTGTGTGTGGTGGGATTGGAAGGGCATTATTCATTATGAGCTGTTACCGCCAGGCAGGACCATCAATTCTGAACTGTACTGCGAACAACTGATGAGATTAAAGCAAGAAGTTGAGAGAAAGCGGCCGGAATTAATCAACAGAAGGGGTGTGGTTTTTCACCATGATAACGCTAGACCTCACACATCTTTAGCCACTCAGAAAAAATTACGGGAGTTTGGCTGGGAGGTGTTAATGCATCCGCCGTATAGTCCTGACCTTGCACCTTCAGATTTCCACCTGTTTCGGTCGCTGCAGAATTCCTTAGGCAGTGTCAGGTTGACATCACAAGAGGACTGCCAAAACCACTTGTCGCAGTTTTTTCATCAGAAGCCCCAAAAATTTTATAGCAATGGGATCATGTACCTACCAACAAGATGGCAAAAAGTTATCGAACAAAATGGCACCTATATACTTTAGTCACTTGTAAATAAACTTTATAAAAAAACCTTTTGAATTTTTATATAAAATGCGAAGAAACTTTTTCCCCAACCTAATAGTACAGTCATTGTCAATAATGTTCATAAATAAATCGTAAAACGAATTCTATGATTCATGAAAATTGGGATGGTTATAATTCTGGGTAACTTTGTCAATAGAGTCTTGTTATAGGGAGTTGTTTGTCGTCTTGAATTATTTTTTCTTGTAATTTGTTTGTTTTCATTGTGGAATCGAAATTTTCTTGTGCGTCTGAGAAGTAGTTGTATGTGAAATATTTGTCGTCAATTGTACCTTGCTCCAATAGTAAGTACATGTGATTGTCATCTATTTCTTGAAATTGCTTTTCAAAGGTCCTTGTTAATCCTTGTAGGTGCCATGCTGACTTATTTTCGGCATTGGCAATCTGTGCAGTCAATATTTTTTTATTAAGCTGATTCAATCTATATTTTTGAATGAATAGCTTTTTAGTCTTGTATTTGGAGTTTTATCTGCCGGATGTAGTCTGAATCTCAGCAATGTTTTGTTGGAGTCTGAGGTTAATTTCATGTGTCGATAAATGTTCCATACCGGCGTTATAATATTTTTATGCTTGTGTCGAAGTTATTTATGAGTCGATAATAATTCCTGGTCTTTTAAGAGGTTGTGGTTTTGCAACGCTCTTTGAAATATGCTGTCTAAGGTCGCTCTTTTTTCATATATATATTTTTGTGTCTTTCTGGATTCTGAGTCTGCCTTTACGTTGTCCCAAATCCTTTTAATTTCATTCTGGTCGTTTTGCTGGCTCTTGATAAGGCTGTTGATTTTTTCAATGTTGTGTTCTCTTTTCTTCTTTCTTGACTTCCTACTATCCTATTTTTAACACGTCGTAATAGCTCAGTCAATACATAGTGACCCTGCGCCCTTGTATACAGCACTTACCACCTCAATCAATGATAAGACCAGCTTGTGGGAGGCCAGTGACCGATTTGCTATACTGTACGGGTGCTTTCTCAGGAAACACCACGTATGAATGTACTTTGGATTACCAAAACACTGACGCACAATTTGGTACACCAGTATGTAGCTATCCAAAGTGTCAGTCTATCCAGTTCCTTACTAAAGGATAAGAGGATCGCGGTTCAATTTTACGAAGGATCAAATGTAAAATCAAGGATTTGATTTTACTTTAAACTATCTGGGAGAGCTGTATCATAACACTACAGAGTCCTAACCCCTAATGGCCTAGCGCCCTATATACCCTAGCTCTAACCATAGATTTATGTATAAATAAGTATATATAATAAGTGCGGGATATCTGCACCGTGAGTCCTAAGGTAACAGACGGACAATTGGAAGGATATGGGTATAAGGATGGAATTTATACGACTGATGGTAAATATGGTTTATGTTTATTATTATTTATACAATAATATTTCTAAGTGTGTGTGAATATGTACAATCGTATATGCTAGTGTTTATTTACAATTAATCATTAATCTAAAGCCTAAAAGTACAGATGAATTGCAACTACTGATGCAACGATCTCCGCAGTTTTCTGTCCCAGTTTCTCCTCTGCTGAGTTGCATCTCCATGTTCACTGTGACGCATGAATATTTAGACTTTTTTTGTGTAGGGTATTCGTATGCGATATATTTAACTTTAAAGCGAATTTTTTTTAAATAGGTCGCCCAGCATCTCTAAAAGCTAAACGTTTGGCTCAATAATCTAATTCATAACGATATAATAATATTATTTAAGTAAACATGTAAAATATTGGTGAAATGGTACAGAACCCCACGTGCACGATCTAACTCGCACTTAGCCGGTTTTAAGTTAATACATACTTGTATCACAGCATAATATTTACTCAGTCGGACATAACGTCATGTCGTGGTGTTGGTTGTTGTAGGCTGGCGGCACGCGGCGCGGAGGGCGGCCCCGGCAAGAAGCCGCGCGCGGCCGGTCCTCACGAGCCGCTGCTGCTGGACGGCGACGCGCCGCCGAGCCTCGAGGAGGTGCAGAGCTGGGGACAGTCCTTCGACCGCCTCATGCGCAGCGCCGGTCCGTACCGCCCTTAGTACCGCCCGACATACGTGCACAATAAACATACACGACACTATATTTTGCGAATAATGTTATTAACTTAATAATCGTCATTCAATAGAATTAGCGAAATATACAGGGTGCCTGATGGGCTTGCCATCACAGCTATACTTATTACCTGTTAGGTAAGCTTGACCTGAGTAGTATCAAAACCTGCACCTGATCCTACACAGTTTCCTCAGTTTCCCTGTACAACTCAACTGTAGGTACACGCAAACCTGTCAGGTAAACCGTTACGTGTATATCTAGCATTACACGAATGACAGCTAGTGGCTGTGTGCGTGACTTGACGAATGCGTGTCGCGCGGTGCACGGGGGACGTTATTCTTTTTAAACCTTATAAGAATGATTACTACTGTACCGATTAGAGGAGGAGGAGACCAGATTTTTTACCCTTTTTATCTCTATCTTCATTAACTTTTTCTCCCATAAAATGATTCACTTTTCAAGTCCCTTTATTTGGTGCGTTTGTGGTTATGTGCGGTACCTTTCTCACCGTTTAAGCCTTTCTTGGACCTCCACAATTATTTAAGACCAAAGTTGGCCAAATCGGTCTAGCCGTTCTCAAGTTTTAGCGAGACATTGGAATTGCAATCCATTTTCCCTTTAAGTTTGTTGATGTAACTTGTAAGATCGAGGTATTGATCATTGTGTACTGTCGTGTTCCAGCGGGGCGCAAGGTGTTCCGCGACTTCCTGCGCGGCGAGTACTCGGAGGAGAACATAATGTTCTGGCTGGCGTGTGAGGAGCTCAAGCGCGAGACGGACCCCGACGCCGTGGAGGAGAAGGCGCGGTTCATCTACGAGGACTACATCTCTATCCTCTCGCCCAAGGAGGTGTCGCTGGACTCGCGCGTGCGCGAGACCGTCAACCGCAACATGGTGGAGCCTACGCCGCACACCTTCGACGAGGCGCAGCTGCAGATCTACACGCTCATGGGCCGCGACTCCTACCCGCGGTTCGTCAACTCGCCGCTCTACAAGACGCTCGCGCGCCTGTCCGCCGGCTCGCCCTCCGCGCCCCCCGCACCTGCCGCGCCCCCCACCGCCGTCGATGCCAAGTGACGCTCCCCGTGTAAATACAGACTCGTTCGGCGAACGTTAACTATAACAAACGGGTACTAATTTTGTATATAGCTAGGTTAAGCGTAACAGTAGGTGAGGCGCGCGCGGCCGCCGCTGCGGCAACTTCGCTGGTCCACCGCCGCCTGCGCCCCCCTCCCGGCCCCCGCCCCCGTCCCGCTCCCTCTGTCCCCCGCCCACGCAAACACCCCGGCGCCCCTCCGCGTCTCGTCTCTAGTTAGAAGCAATAAAGGTGGACCAATTAAGTTTGCCAGAGAGTCAACGAATAAATTGTGAATGTAAATTTGTGTTAACTTCGTTAAGGTACGTGACGCTCGCCGCCGCCGGCGCGAGAGACTTTTCTCTGTGTATCTCTACGTCGAGTACGTCGAGACTTTCCTGCGTATTGACACTCTATTGAACTACTTACTTCATAAGGAAATAACTTGAAATTATTTTACGAAACATTTGTTATCAATGACGATGTAAACAACATACTTTCTGAAAGTCTCGCTTTGTTTTATTTCCCTCAACCTGGTCCGTTCTAGAGGTACAGCAGCAGACCCGAGCCGCTTCGATGCACTCCCTAAGTACGAAGTTCTATGTCACAGCAGCTAGCTAAAGTCGTCTGTCGGATTATTTATGGTTGTGTAAGTTCTGTAAACATAGGACCTTTTTTGGTAAAGAAGTTATGTGAAACTAAGTAACTATATCTAGGCTCAGATTTCAAAAGAACTAGCTCTTGCCCGCGGCTCCGCCCGCGTAAATATAGTATCCCACGGGAACACTACTTTTTCGGGATAAAAAGTGTCCTTTGTTTTAATCCAGAGCTTTTAACTACTGCCATACCAAATTTCATCAACATCCGTTAAGTATTTTTTGCGTGAAAGAGTAATCCAATGTTATGGGACGTAGGTATATTATTACAGTCTAATATCTATAATATACATCCCACTTCAGGACACAGAGCCTCCTGTTACGAGTGAAAGTAAGAAGGATTATCACTTATTTATTTATTTATTTATTAGACACACCAACAAGGAAATACATTAATACAATCTTAGAAAATACGTACATAGGTAAAATACAGATAAATGCAATCTTAATTACAGGTGTAGTACCGCATGCAATCACATTACACAAGTTAAATTAAAAAAAAATATATTAATTTATGATGAGAAACAAAAAAAAATGTAGTTACAGAAATAGATAAAAAAAAAAAAGTGAAACTTAGATATAACTAGGTAGAGTTACAAACAAAAAATTACATTGGACAACATTATAATATGCAATTACATTGGCGTATGTTGTATGCAAAGTGCTAGGTTTTAATTGATACATCAATAGATCTTAATTTTATTCTATTTTTAAACTTATGTAACTTATCAGATAGTATACAAGCATCGCTATTATGTGACACGTTATTGTATGACCTGCACATTCTCCTGAGCGGTGCAAATTGTCCCAAGTTTGTTTTAGCTACTTTAATGTAGAATGGCTTGTATTTATTTTTTCTTGGCAAACGATTTGGAACGTTAATTTCTATTTGGCTCAGAAGTGTGTTGCTGTCAATTACACCGGTTATGAGTTTGTGCAGGAAAATTAGATCTAGGTATTGCCTACGATCAGACAAAGACTCCATCCCAAAGAAATCAAGCCTGTCTTTATAGTGAGGTAATTTATTTGCCAAACCATGCTTAAATGAAAGGTGCCACAGAAATCGTTTTTGTACACGTTCAATACGATTGGAATAGATAGCATAATGAGGGTTCCAAGCAGGACTGCAATATTCTAGCTTGCTGCGTACCAGCGCATTATATAAAGTTATAATCGTAAGGGGGTTGTGAAAATTAGCAGCATTGCGTTTAATAAAACCTAAGGTTTTCAGGCTATGAGAAACAATATTATCTACGTGTCTATTCATCTGCAATTTTGAGTCTAAAATTATACCAAGGTCACGTATTTCTTGAACTTGCAAAAGTGGACTATTGTCCTTTTTGTATACTGTAGGATGATAAACTTTAATTTTGCGCGAGAAACGCATGTGATAACATTTGCAAGTATTTAAATTCATAGAGTTTTTTTACACCAGACAGTCAAGTTATTCAGATCGCTCTGCAGCTCAAGCGTGTCCTGAAGTGAGTTAATAGTTTTGACAATTTTAAGGTCGTCTGCAAAAAGGTGGAAGTCGGTATAAATGAAACACGTAGAAATATCGTTAATAAAAATATTGAAAAGTAATGGACCGAGTCTAGAGCCCTGTGGAACTCCGGACAGCGCAGGAAAAGGGTCTGATGCAAAACCACTCACAATCACAATTGAAGTTCTCCCCAATAAGTATGATCTTAACCAACTTAGCGTAGAGCCTCCAAAACGAAATCCAGACAGCTTCAGCATAAGTACGTCGTGGGAAACTGTCAAATGCTTTACTGAAATCCGTGTATATTACGTCTGCGCAATTTTTATTATCGATTGAATCCATTAGACTATTCATAAAGAATACCATGTTTGTGGTGGTTGACCTATTATTAACGAACCCGTGCTGACTATCCGAGATGAAAGGCTTGACATGCCAGAAAAGGGCGGGGTACACTAATTTTTCAAAGACCATAGCAAAAGTAGGTAGAATAGAAATGGGTCTATACTTTTCAACATTGTGCCTGTTGCCAGCTTTGTGTAATGGTAAAATATGAGCCCGCTTCCACACCTTCGGAAAGTAACCACTTTTCAGAGAAAAGTTGTATATATGATATCGTCCTCGTAGAAGGAAAACGAAATAACTCCGATTTTGCAGTTTTGAGATAATCGCGATTTAGTGTTTTTTTTTCAGTTTATGCTCATTTGTTAAAAAATGCGAGACAATTTTACTGTCGCTAATTTTATATTTTGTGGACCTGATTACCGCTTACATTATGCTTAAACAAAGTGGACTCTATCTATAACTATAATAAAATAAAACATATAAAATCAAGTTATTTAATTTTGCCACAACTTCTATTTCTAACGTTACTGCAGTTATCTATGTATTTTGGCTATTTATTTAGTTTTCCCACAACCTAGATTCATCTGGTAGAGGAAAACAAGGCGAAATAAATGTAGTTATTGAATTTATCCAACCTGAAATACGCTTAAATGTAAAAGTTGATCATTTATTTATTACTTTGTTATTGTTAAATTATTGTTACTGCTGGTGCTATATAAAATAAAATGCTGTAATTTGACATAAAATTATTTATTAAATTAATAGGTAACAAATCAAAAGTAATTATTTAGAAAATTAACTACAAATCAAAGGTAAGTATAACAATAATTATAAACTTTAAAATAACTTAAAACTTACAAATAAAAATAATTCTTAATTGGTAATTAGGTAACTGAAAAACAACTAATAGACTGTGCGCTATCTGACTGATCAGTCTATGATATAAAATTAAAAAAAAAAACAATATGACTCAGTCGTTCTGTGGGGGCTTAAACTGATAAATAGATAAATTATATAAATTTAATTTTCTGGAATAATACATTAAACTATCTGCAGTAGAATCTTTTCAGAAAGAAAATCTTTTGAAAAGAGGCGTCTTATAGATCTAAAGAGCTGGATAAAAAGAGGTCAGAAGAAGATGGTTCATATTTGTGTGTCACCATGGACTTGCAAAGTCTACTGCAGATTCCATCGACTGCAGATAGTTTAATGTATTATTCCAGAAAATTAAATCCCACGAAAAACATTCTGTAAAAAACTAGCCAAGTCTCGATGTAGCTGCTTGTTTATCTCTAAAAAGTAATGAAATCTAGACAAAATCGTGCCAAGTCTAAGGTTCCTTACTGCGGTTTCTTTATTATTATAGTTAATGTTGAGTGACTTGGCCGTTGAACATTCTTTATACTTTAGTGGGTACAAGTCAATTTTGTTTACATTTGTAACTACCTATCTTTGTTAAGCGAGATAATAGCCCATACTGGTATTGGTAATTGGACGCTAGTGTCTCATTTTAGGCTGTTGTTGATTGTACAACACACGTATTGGAGCAATGGTGTCATGGAGCCCCTTTTGTACCCTTGTGTACCCTTCAACGGCCAACTCACACAACATTAACTATAATAATAAAGAAACCGCAGTAAGGAACCTTAGACTTGGCACGATTTTGTCTAGATTTCATTACTTTTTAGAGATAAACAAGCAGCTACATCGAGACTTGGCTAGTTTTTTACAGAATGTTTTTGGTGGGATTTCACTTCTTTTTGTAGAAACGTGGGCATTTTGATTTATTTTCCTAGATTTTAGTGTAATTTGTTTATTTAATTTGTGTAATGTTCGAGTAGAATAAAGGGGCCTGAAAATGCGGCAAAATGGTTCTAGTAAGGAATGGTACGGCAGTGTTTGCTTCGCGCTCGACTTGGCGGGGGCACTGCCGTGCCCCCAGATCGACGTTCTGGTCTTATCTAGAGGTTCCCAAATAGGGGCCTGAAAATGCGGCGAAATGGTTCCAGTAAAGAATGGTACGGCAGTGTTTGCTTCGCGCTCGACTTGGCGGGGGCACTGCCGTGCCCCCAGATCGACGTTCTGTTCTTATCTAGAGGTTCTCAAATAGGGGCCTGAAAATGCGGCGAAATGGTTCCAGTAAAGAATGGTACGGCAGTGTTTGCTTCGCGCTCGACTTGGCAGGGGCACTGCCGTGCCCCCAGATTTATCTATTTATCAGTTTAAGCCCCCACAGAACGACGCTCACTGTATGATCTGGACAGAAATAAACGGAAAAAGAGGCAGTGTGGAAATAGCATCTGCTATTTATTTATGGATTAAGAATCTACCCGAGGCTGTTACGCACGTCACGATTTATTCAGACACATGCTCGGGGCAAAACCGGAACCAGTACATAGCAGCATTTTTATTGTACTTAGTACACACGCATGAGACAGTAAAAGTGTTAGAACAAAAGTATCTCGAAAGTGGTCACAGCTATATGGAAGTAGATTCGATGCATAGCGCTATAGAAAAAGAAAAAAGTACATAGACACTTATTCTATTACAGATTGGAAAGGAATTATGCAGCGGGCAAGATCAAAAAGACAAAATAAAAATGTGACTCCGTATAAAGTAACTGAATTGTCGTATCAAGACATGATTGATGTAAAATCACTTTGTTCAAAAATAATTAAAAACAAATCTATATCGGAAAACGGGTAGAAGGTGTGTTGGTTAAAAATTAAATGTCTCAGATTTGAAAAGGATTTACCTGGTTATATTAAATACAGATACAATTATGATGGACCATACAATTTATTAAATGCTATTTGTAAACCAGGGAGATCGACTAGAAGAACTCAAAACTCTGAAATTCCAACCATAAGCGCTGAAGATCTTTCCCGGGCATATCAACAATATCTTCCTATAACCAAACAAAAGAAGAAAGACCTTTTACAGCTTTGTAAGAAAAATATCATTCCTAAAGAGCTTCACGGCTGGTACGAAGGTTTACCATGTTTAAGCGAAGGCCAGGATACTCCAACCTGCTGCAGTGATTTATCTGAAGTCGATGATTAAACTTATTTTGACCCACCATTTATATGTCTCTTAAAACAAAAGTTTTCTCTCTCTTTACCTTTAAGCATCTAATAAGTACCGTGATTTTAATTGTTTTGAGTTGCAAATGTTTTATTTTAATATTATGTAAGATTAACAATTCTAAGAAATTTATATTACGAGTTCGTTGATTGTTGTACTCAATGTACCTGATGACTGATGACTGAGTCATATTGTTTTTTTTTTTTTAATTTTATATCATAGACTGATCAGTCAGATAGCGCACAGTCTATTAGTTGTGTTTCAGTTACCTAATTACCAATTAAGAATTATTTTTATTTGTAAGTTTTAAGTTATTTTAAAGTTTATAATTATTGTTATACTTACCTTTGATTTGTAGTTCATTTTCTAAATAATTACTTTTGATTTGTTACCTATTAATTTAATAAATAATTTTATGTCAAATTACAGCATTTTATTTTATATAGCACCAGCAGTAACAATAATTTAACAATAACAAAGTAATAAATAAATGATCAACTTTTACATTTAAGCGTATTTCAGGTTGGATAAATTCAATAACTACATTTATTTCGCCTTGTTTTCCTCTACCAGATGAATCTAGGTTGTGGGAAAACTAAATAAGTAGCCAAAATATTATATAGATAACTGCAGTAACGTTAGAAATAGTAGTTGTGGCAAAATTAAATAACTTGATTTTATATGTTTTATTTTATTATAGTTATAGAAAGAGTCCACTTTGTTTAAGCATAATGTAAGAGGTAATCAACACTACAATATTTCGCGCCAAATTCTCTTAAAAATTTAATAACTTTTGTCACGTACATTTTATCTTTATGGCAATTATAAATAACTTAATCTATTTGATTGTATTTGCCTATCATCTCGTAATTAATAATTATCTAGTTGTGGAAGAAATAGATAACATCAAGTATTTATAAAGTAATGCTTTTTTGCCAGAATTCTGAGTAGGACAATTAAATAAATACAGTTATTTAGTTTTCCTAGAACTTTGTTAGTTTTGTGATAGATATAGCAAATTGAGGCAAAATTCAACAACTTGTTTTATTTAATTTATCGAAAATTCAACTTATCATTGACCACAGTTATTGATTTATTTATTGAGTTGTTTATTTTTCCTTCAAAAAATTTGAGTTAGTTTGAAGATGTGTATTTTTCCATCTGAACGACAAAAATAGCTATATTTTTGGAACGAAATAAGATAGGAAGACCCCTGTTAGACTCAAACATGCGTCGTGTTTTGGGTGATTTAATAATAGGGAAAAGTGAAAATCGCCAAAAATCGAGTTATTTAGTTTTCCAACTACGGGGACGATATAGTGGAACTGAAAGACTCTTTGCGCAACTTTTTATAAAAATAGGTGGGATGCCGTCAGCACCAGCTCCCTTTCTGGAATCAAGATCTTTAAGTGCATTATAAATTTGAGATTGATAAAATGTTAAGAGTGTTGGAATTAATATGGTTTGATAATTGATTCACTGGCAAGATCCTCATCATTAGGTGTGAGGGTATTATAAGCGCTTGAAAATTTTACTCTTCTTATTATTTTTCTCACCTCAGAGATTCCCTTCGTTTCCCTCTGTTGAAATCAATATCTTGACGAAGAATTTGTAGCAGTTTATGTACTGTTGTGATTTCCTTCCGAACTATATAGAACTCGTTTACTTTATTCATTATCAACTGTAAATCGAAAGTGTCTAAGTTGATTTTTTCTTCCACCTCTCCTTTTACCAGACACGAAAACACACCATCATTTAATGTGCCGCATCAGCTAAGATTCGCCGTATATTAGTAATGGTGTGGTGGATTTGTCCACACGTTTTATAAAAAGTTTCGTTAAGTTTAAAAATGTATTATTTTTCTATGTGACATACTTGTCATATAGACTTTAGTATGAATATTCTATCCATATGAATGTAAAATAGTTAAAAATAAGTAAAATAAATGGTTCTAACCACCGTGAGTCTTTTAGTGTTAATAAAGAATAAGTAATAGCCACATTAGATTCACATCATCTGGCGACCGTGATAAATAATAATATTAAAACTACACGTTTCAAGCTATTGTCGAATTTTGTGGAAAATATAATATTAAGTAATAGCCACATTATATTCACAACCAAGCGGCCGTGATAGTTAAAATGGATATAGCGAAGTCCGAAAGAAGACATTGCCGGCACAAATTCACTTTGGTAGTCAACAGAATTTTTGAACAATCAAAAGATCCCGTAATTAATGTACTTGCTATAAAAGAAGACCTTAACCTACTACGTGAATATTACGAAGAGTTATGTGTCGCACAAGAAAATGTTTCAAATCTGTGGGCGGTTAATAATAATATATTTACCGACGACGACGACGAAGGTATGGAAGACTTAGAGTTGGAGGCGGATATAGAATATAGTGTAAAGTTCTACATGATAGAGTTAGAAGTCAAAGAACTAGTAGATACTTTTCCGCCGTATGGTAGCAATTATGAGGAAAGAGTAGAGAAATTCAAACCTTTAGCAAAAGATGAGCTGAGCAAAGAGAATGATCGTGAATTATTGGCCAGTAACCAAGGATGTATAGCAAAAACGTCTTCTGCTGATCCAACTACTGCACCCTCGGTTTCACGCTTCATGACTGCAGATATTAATCAAAATAGCTCTGCGGTGAACTTATCAAGCAAGGTGCGATGGAGCATAAAAGGCTGTAAGGACCTCAATACAATGAGTAGAAAAGAGGAGGTGGAGGTTTAGATACCCTTTATGTTTATAGAGAACAGTTATGACAAGATTTGGATTCTAAATAAAAACTATGGCCTATCAATTCAGAAGGAGTTTTGCGCCAGAGTAACTAAATGGGTGCCAGAGTTGAATAAATTGGTGACATCGAAGAGTCCGATTTCACGACTCGTTAGCCTATTTGAACTAGAGAAAAGCAGCTTAAAACAAATGATTTTATGGCGCTTTATAGTCCCATCAGCGCCATGGTGGGGAGGATTTCGGGAATTGTTGGCTGTCAAGAAAATGTTCTACCTCCTATTATACTTCTGACATGTACGGCAGACAATACTTTTGATTGATTTATTTTTGTTTCTGCTGCGTTGTTTCTTGTTTTTACTCTGCCTTGCAATTTTTGAATTTTTTATATGCCTTGTTGTATTTTCTATGTGTAATGTATTTAAATTTGTTTTGTGTTCCTTTTGCAACTTAAGGCACGTCGCAAGGCGGGGAGGATGTGGTGGATTTGTCCACACGTTTTATAAAAAGTTTCATTAAGTTTAAAAATGTATTATTTTTCTATGTGACATACTTGTCATATAGACTTTAGTATGAATATTCTATCCATATGAATGTAAAATAGTTAAAAATAAGTAAAATAAATGGTTCTAACCACCGTGAGTCTTTTAGTGTTAATAAAGAATAAGTAATAGCCACATTAGATTCACATCAAATGGAAACCCCTATAAAGAAGTCACAATTAAGTACCAAAGAAACTTAAAAAAAAAAAGAAAACTAACCCTGTTAGTACACCTACGCGTTCGTATGCGGCAGCGAGTCGCTGCGGAACTACTGCAGTAGCGAATTATTTGCGGAACGTTAGTACACTGCAGTTTTTTCGCAAAGAAATGTCATTATAATTTTCGTAGTCCACGAAAATTGAAATGACATAAGTAGCGGGTACAGACGTTATTTAAAAATGTCCGGGTCGTCTCAGTCATCGCTTTCAGATTCTGAAGAGGAAGAATTGTTGTTGCTGGCGTCAGTATTAAAAAGAAAGCGTAGAATCTGGGTGCATGAAATAAACCAGAAACGAAGGAAAAAAAACGTCTTTTCTTCAACTTTCTTCCATGCCACCTCTTTTTTGTACGTATTTCTATAATCTACGGTATCACCTGAATATAATTCGGGTTAATTTTTAATTAAATTGAAAAATATTTCAATATTTTCGGCTTCCATGGTGCAAAAATCTGTCCTCGACAGAACGTGTGCGGACGTATTGCGATGCGTAACACCACTTGCGAAACGTCTGCGTCCGTGTAACGACGATTCCGCAGTTCATTGCAAAACCAATAGGGCAATATGGTACAGTGGTCTGAAGTACGATGCCTTCCCTTTGTAGATACTTTAGCAGGTCATTATTACAGTATTCTTTACCGTTATCAGTACCTAAAATCTTAATATGCAACCCAGACTGTTTTCTATCATAGCTTTAAAATATATTCCCACGTTTTTCTGGTAGAGTCATCAGTAAATGTGAGCAAGAAGTTAGCTCCACCCCAGCTGCTGACTTGCATTGGGCCCACAACATCCAAGTGCACGAGGTCCAAAGGTGAAGTAGCACGTCCTTCAGTTGTCCGAGGATAAGATGAGTCACTCATCTTTTCAGACAAACAGGATACGCAGCTACCAGGCACGTTTTCCGCTGGCTGCAAAACAACACCTAGTATTTTCATACCTTTTTCTGATAAGTGGCCAAGACGCTTATGCCATGTAAATACAGGCACACTGCAGGCAGCATGAGCACTCACTGTCCTCTGCATGGAAGGCAGGAGCTTGGAATACTCCCGTTCAGAGATGGGCTTAACTTGCGAGAACTGATATACATACTTAGGTGACACTTAAAATGTTCAGAAAATGAAAAACTGCTTAATGTAGAAAGTTGCCAATACTATTATTGTTTTTCGAAGTAATCTCCGTTCCTCTCTACACATCGTTGCATTCGATACACTGAGATTAGCAGTGGGCCCATTCTTCCTAAGGGGTCTCTTCTATGGCACTTTCGTACGCTTTCACCGCATCTTCAGGGCTCGTAAAGCGAATACCTCGAATTTTATCTTTATTTCTTGGGAATAAATGAAAGCCACAGGGCGCCAGGTCAGGACTGTACGGCGGATGACTCATTTTCTCGACACCTGCCATAGTCAAATAATCAACAGTCCGTTTTGGGGAGTGCACTGAAGCAGTGTCGTGGTGAAGGAGGATCCTGCTTCGAGGGCACTGCTGTCGAATTTTTTCCAAGACAACAGGCAAACAGCGATTGACATACCTACTGTAGGAAAAATATGAAAACTTATAGAATAGAAAACTCTTTATTTGCACACAAAACACAAACACACACAACACATAGGAACTGTACAAAAAGGCGGCCTTACAGACTACAGTATACAGCAGTCAGCAACTTATTTAATTTATATTATAACTAGCTTTTGCCCGCAGCTTCGCCCGCGTAAAATAGTGTTCTTGAAGAAAAAAATTCTTCAGCAAATAACTTTACTCACTGCTATATACTTCTGTATACAATATTGAAAATGTTTTTAGGATTTCGTACCCAAAACATGACTCTATCATATCGACGCGTCACGCGACATGCGAGATCGCTTGATATAGTATGTATTATTACTTATAAAGAGGAAATGTTTGTTTGTTTGCATTGAATAGGCTCCGATACTACTGGACCGATTTTGATGATATAAAGACCACGAGGATGAACATATTAGGCTACTTTTTGTAGCGGCAAAATGTACGGTTCCTCGCGGGAACCGTACATTTTGCTTCTTTCCATTAGCGCGCATGAAGTGGCGGGAAACATCAAAAGAAGAATTTTTCGGCCCTCTATACACTTGACATTCAGAATAAATTAGCCGATTATGAAATTATGAATTTTCAGTGTGAAAAATTTTACTGGTTCCGCCAGTCACGAGAAAGCGGACGCGTTGGCAGCCCGCCTGACCGAGGTTCTTGCGGAGGAGGCGGAGATCTCAAGGCCCGTGAAAAGTGCCGCCTTTAATATCGCAGCATCCGAAAGGTCGGATGCTGCGACCGCGGAATCAGTTAAGGCCGCGGTCGCTAGGAACTCGCTGGCTGGCTAGGGTGGCTGTCTCTCCACTCAGGTATGGGTACGAGAGATTCAGCGCGGGTTGATGGGGTCGGGCTATGCCCGCATGAGCTGCCCGGTGACAGCTGCCAAAATGTTGGTGGCGGTGGGCAGCATTGCTGTGGGTAGGAGCAAGGTGTCGCTCCACCATGTTGATACGCGTCCCAGCCACTGCTTCAGGTGTCTGGGAAAGGGGCACTTTTCGGCGTTGTGCCCCCCTTCGGAGAAGGACTGCAGCGGATTATGCTACCGCTGCGGCGAGCCTGGACACATGGTGGCTGGGTGCAAGGCGAAGCGTCCTAAATGTGCCGTTTGCACGGACGCGGGCAAGGCGGCAGACCGCGTTATGGGGAGTAGGTTATGCAACCCCCCACCCATACGAGGCAAATTTCCCTCTGCCCCTAGTCAACAAGGGGGGAGGGTTAGGTTAGGTTAGGTTAGGTTAGGTTAGGTTAGGTTCCCCCCGATGGTTGCACGCCTTGACGTGGCGGTGGGGCTTAGTAACCGTGGTTTGGACACCCAACCACCCACCCACACGTGAAGCGAAGAGGCAACCAGGGCCGGCTTGTTTTCCACCGGCTGGCCCAAGGAGGGCGCTCCCAGCGGGCTGGAGGAGTCCGCTGCGGACGCGCTAGGAGGTGGGACCGCAGAAGAAGAGGAGTGCCGGTATTACGGTGCGCCGTACTCCCTATCTTCTGCGGCCGTGGAGGGATCGCAGGGGGAGAGGCGTGGTGGTGTTGTGCCACTTTCCCTACCCCCCTACGAGCTGGCGGGGCCGTTCCGTACGGTTAACGGCATTGGTGGGGCCGCAGAGGAAGAGGCAAGTTGGTATTACGGTGCGCCGCTTGCCCTATCCTCTGCGGCCGAGGTGTGGTCGGTGGCAGAACCATAGCTCAGATCTGCCACCGGGTACCGGTTATGGTGACTGGTATCCGTGGCCTCCAAGTAGCAGACTCGGGGGGAGTCTGCTACAGTACTGGTGGAGGCCGAGGAGGGAGGCGCACCCTACCATCTGGTGCGCCTGGGGCCTTCGGGCCTAGGATGGAGCCGCTTGTTGGCTGCCGTCGGCGGGGTCGCGGATGTGTTTATCGTTCCCGTGGCCCCGTCACAGGGCGGCGTGGAGGAAGGTGGGGGGTGGTTTTTAGTGGGTATACCGTGGGTCTCATTAGCCTATACGGGAGTCCCACATCACCACTCGGGTGCCCCCTGCGCCTGGGTGGTATGCGTAATGCATTTTCCCCTCCGGAAACAAAAAAAAAAAAAAAAATAAAAAAAAAAAAAGGTTAGGTTAGGTTAGGTTACCTCTTCGCGTCAGAGGGGAGGGCACACTCGGGCGAGTCCCTGAACTGGGAGGAGCTCCTACGAGTGCGGAGGCTGGGGCAACAGTGGTTGCTACGAAGGTGGGGTGAGGTGCTGGAGCAGTCGCCGTACGGCCAACATACGGCCGCGGCACTGCGTCCAGTCCTTGCGGCGTGGATGCGCCGCAAGCGGAAACCCCTCACCTTCCGCCTTACACAGATGCTCACCGTGCATGGATGCTTCGGTGCGTATCTGTGTAAGGTTGCCAGGAGGGAGCCAACGCCAGCCTGCCACCATTGTGGCGCTGCGGAGGACACGGCCCAGCACACCCTAGAGGTGTGCGACAGATGGGCCGTGCAGCGCCACGATCTCGTGGCAGTGCTTGGGCGGGACCTCTCGCTCTCGAGTGTGGTGCGCTGCATGCTCGAGAGCGATGAGGCCTGGCAGGCGGCGGTCTCTTTCTGCGAAGCCGTCATTTCGCAGAAAGAGGCCGCGGAGCGGGACAGAGAGATAGATCCATCCTCTGTTCCGCTCCGCCGGCGTAGGACGGGAGTACGGAGGCGTCGCTTTGCGAACCTCCAATCTCCTTCCGCGTCGCGTCGGTTAGGTTAGGTTAGGTTAGGTTAGGTTAGGTTAGGTTAGGTTAGGTTAGGTTAGGTTAGGTTAGGTTAGGTTAGGTTCCCCCCGATGGTTGCACGCCTTGACGTGGCGGTGGGGCTTAGTAACCGTGGTTTGGACACCCATGGTGAAGCGAAGAGGCAACCAGGGCCGGCTTGTTTGCCGCCGGCTGGCCCGAGGAGGGCGCTCCCAGCGGGCTGGAGGAGTCCGCTGCGGACGCGCTAAGAGGTGGGACCGCAGAAGAAGAGGAGTGCCGGTATTACGGTGCGCCGTACTCCCTATCTTCTGCGGCCGTGGAGGGATCGCAGGGGGAGAGGTGTGGTGGTGTTGTGCCACTCTCCCTACCCCTCTGCGAGCTGGCGGGGCCGTTCCGTACGGTTAACGGCATTGGTGGGGCCGCAGAGGAAGAGGCAAGTTGGTATTACGGTGCGCCGCTTGCCCTATCCTCTGTGGCCGAGACGTGGTCGGTGGCAGAGCCACAGCTCAGATCTGCCACCGGGTACCAGTTATGGTGGCTGGTATCGGTAGCCTCCTAGTAGCAGACTCGGGGGGAGTCTGCTACAGTACTAGTGGAGGCCGAGGAGGGAGGCGCACCCTACCATCTGGTGCGCCTAGGGCCTTCGGGCCGTGGATGGAGCCGCATGTGTGCGGCTGCCGCCGGCGGGGTCGCGGATGTGTTTACCGTTCCCGTGGCCCCGTCACAGGGTGGCGAGGAGGAAGGTGGGGGGTGGTTTTTAGTGGGTATACCGTGGGTCTCATTAACCTATACGGGAGTCCCACATCACCACTCGGGTGCCCCCTGCACCTGGGTGGTATGCGTAATGCATTTTCCCCCCCGGAAACAAAAAAAAAAAAAAAAAAAAAAAAAAAAAAAAAAAAAAAAAAAAGGTTAGGTTAGGTTGAACTCAAACTTTCTTAGGCGAAGCCCATGCTAACCGACGGAAGTTTGTGTTCAGGGTGTCTACCGTTAGGTATCCTTTGTGGTGATTTTTTGGCGTTTAAAGTATTTCGATACCTCTATTGGTTCTCGAAATATTTAATTTTTTGTGTATTAGACTAACTTATTTTATCTCCCATACATTCCGTTGAGAAAGTCATCCATGTAAAACAGCACTGGTCGACGACATTTGTCCTGGTGTTGTTGTGCGTGGGTGGCCCTCCCGGGGTGGGAGTATTTTCTTGTATATAGTATTAGGTTAGTTCTTTAATTTGGTTGTATTTTCATTTTTATATTGGTGTTGGTTTTTTAGTTGTAAATTTCTTAGTTTAGGTTTTTGTGTTCAGACTATTTGTCCGAACATTCTTTGGAAGTCAGACTTCGTAGAAGAGGTGTACCCTGAGGTACCCCCAAATTTAAATTTGGGACTATGTCGGGAGATGACGGGAGAAGTCAGGGGGGGGGGTTTCGTTTGACGTATGGAGATGTAACGGGACCAGGGAAGGTTAGTAGGACATCCGCGGAGGATCGTAGGATTGATAATGCGGGTGTTAGGAATATGGAAGAGAAGGAGGAGAAAAGGAGATCGACTGAACCTGTAAGAGGGTCAAGTGGTCGCGTTCGAGCGGGCGTAACCATGGAGGAGATTCTTGGGACGGAGTCGATGCCCTCAATGTCAGAGTCGGAATTAGTCGCTAATAAGCGTCTTTTTTCGGAGGTCTCCGGCTCTGACACTGAGGACGCTGGCATAGGCAATCTGAAGTTTCAGATGGCTAAGCGTGGTAGGGTACGTGGCTCGGCGAGTAGGCTTTCGGCTGCCCGTCAGGATCTTCGGGGAAGGGCAGAGGAGGCGAGGGAGGCGGAATTCTTTGCGTCTTTTAGGAAGGAGGCAGTTGTTGACAGGCCTCCTCCACCGGGGCCCCTCGACTTGAATGTTGATATCATGGGGCCGGAGGATTTGATGACCGCGGCCGAGAGCAACTTGCAAGAGATTCTCGGCGTCGCGTACAAATCCACCAACCTCAAGGGGGGGTACGCCAATAAAATTAAGCGTGCCACCTCTTCGGTGCGCATTATAATTGACGCGCTTGCGGCGCGCACCGAAGCGGAGGAGACTCGCCGCCTCAGAGCCGACAATAACAGGCTGCAACGAGAGCTAGCGAATCTCAGGGAGGAAGTGCGCGCATACAAGCGCGATTTCGAGGAAGCTCGGTCTGAGGTGGCAAAGGACAGGCGCTCTCCGATGTCCAGCGAGCAGCTGGGCATCCTGGAGAGCAATATAGCCAGGTTAGTGGGCAACCTTGTAGACGGTCGACTGGCGGCATTGGAAGACCGATTGCCGCCTCCAGTTGTGGTTCGCCCGCCCCTTGCAGGTGATAAAAATAGGGCGGCCCGTGAGAAGAAGGCCGCCAGTGAGAAGCGTTCTGCACCCACACCGGTGCCAGTAGAAGCTCCGGTGCGAGACGTCTCACCGGTGCTCTCGTCTTCATCGGCAATTCGCCGTCGGACTAGGGAAGAATTCCCTGCACTTCCGGTGCGCCCTGAAGTGCGCTCTGCCCCTGCCCCTGCTCCTGCGAAAAAGGGGAGCAAGGGTAAGGGACTTAAACCGGCGGAGGGGACCAATTGTGGCACATCGAAGGAGATACCTGCTGCATTGGCGGGTACCTCAAAAGAGGCGCCATCAGCACCAGTAGGTGCTTCAAATGGGCACGCAGCGGAGTGGACCGAGGTCGTCCGCCGTAAGGCCCCCAAGAAGAAGGCTCCATTGAAGGCTCCGGCGGCAGCGTCCGTGAAGAAGCCTAAGGTGGTTATGCCTCGTTCCACGGCCGTCTTGGTAAAACTGCGGCCGGAGGCTACAATTAATGGAGCGACCTACGGCTCCGTCCTACAGAAGGCGGAGTCCAAAATTAAGTTGGAAGAGCTGGGTATCGGTCCGCTCCGAATTCGCCAGTCAGCGACCGGAGCCAGACTAATAGAAATACCTGGCTCCTCCAGTCACGAAAAGGCGGATAGCTTGGCGGCTCGCCTTGCCGAAGTTCTGGCAGAGGAGGCAGAGATATCCAGGCCCGTGAGGTGTGCTGATTTCAAGCTCACGGGCCTCTCTGACTCTGCAACCGTGGAAAGTGTTAAGTCTGCGGTTGCTAGGGGGTCTGACTGCCTCCCCGCCCAGGTCTGGGTGGGCGAGATCCAGCGGGGTTTGATTGGGGCAGGCTTTGCCCGAATGAGCTGCCCGGTGACAGCTGCCAAAAAGCTGGTCGCACTGGGCAGCATTGCTGTTGGGTGGACCAAAGTTTCGGTCCACCTGGTTGATGCACGACCGAAGCACTGTTTCCGGTGCCTCGGCTTGGGGCACTTTGCAGCGCTGTGCCCCTCAACGAAGGACCGCAGCGGCTTATGCTACCGCTGCGGTGAGTCCGGGCACACCGCGTCTGGGTGCAAGGTGGCATGACCAAAATGCGCGATCTGCACAGATGCGAGCAGACCGGCGGACCACGTGATGGGGGGCAGAACATGCAACCCCCCATCGACCAGAGGGAAAATCCCCTCCTCTCAATCAGGGAGGGGACAGGCGGCGCCTGAAGCTGAGATGTCAGAGTAATGCCAGGACATCTCAGCTTCTTACAGGCCAACATCAATCACTCCGCTGCGGCCCAGGACCTCTTCCTGCAGGCCGTGGCGGAGTGTTGTGTTGACGTGGCGGTGGTCTCGGAGCCATACTATGTCCCCCCCCAGGTGCATTGGGCAGGGGACGATCAGGGCTCCGTCGCCATAGTGGTGAGGCCAGGCGCTGGACCCCCCCTCATACCCAGAATGAGGGGCCCCGGGTACGTGGTGGCGGTTTGGGGGGAGTACGCAGTTATAGGCGTGTACTTCTCCCCGAACCGGAATTTAGCGGCCCTAGAACAGCTCCTCGATGTTCTGGGGCCGCTAGTGAGGAGGCTAGCTCCCCTCCCCGTTATAGTGGCGGGAGACTTCAACGCCAAGTCCTCGGCGTGGGGGTCTCCAGTCACTGACCCGAAGGGAAGGGAGGTGGAGGAGTGGGCGCTGGCCACGGGACTGTCCCTGCTCAATAGAGGGACAGTCCCGACGTGCGTGCGACGAACGGGCTCGTCAGTGGTGGACCTAACGTTCGCCACTCCCGTCGTCGCACGCCGGGTGGAAGGTTGGAGGGTGGAAACGGAGGTGGAGACACTCTCGGACCATCGTTACATAAGGTTCGAGGTGTCTCCAGCCTCCGCATCGAGTTCGGCGTCGCAGTCCAGGGGGCGTAGCGTGTTCCCGCGTTGGGCACTGTCAAAGCTCAACCGGGAACTGGCGGAGGAGGCGGCCATCGTCGGCCGCTGGAGCCTCCCGTCTTGCGAGGGAATGGGGGTGGAGGAAATGGCAGGCTGTCTCGGCAACGTGCTCACTAGCGTTTGCCGAGCAGCCATGCCGAGAATTTGGGGTCCTCCCCCACCTCGGCGGGCGGTATATTGGTGGTCGGTGGAGTTGGCCGACCTTCGCGCCGCCTGCAACGCGGCGCGTCGTGCCTATATTCGCAGCAGGCGGCGCCGCCCCCAGGACGAGGAGAGAGATGGCCGGCTGTACAGGGTCTACGTGGCGAAACGAGGGATCCTGCAGCTGGCTATCAGTCGGGCCAAGGAGCGAGCGTGGCTGGAGTTGTTAGAGGGGGTCGAGAACGACCCCTGGGGCCGACCTTACAAACGGGCGCGAGACAAACTTCGCACCCAGTCGGTCCCTTTGACGGAAACGCTCCAGCCAGAGCTGCTGGGGAATATAGTCCGGGAGTTGTTCCCGGACCCCCCGGTAGGCTTCGCTCCGCCGCGGATGGCCCGACGGACGTCGAACTCGATGGAGGAGGGTGTTCCGCCACCGGTCACCGACGCAGAGATGGAGGCGGTTCTGTCCCGCCTCCGTAGCAAGAAGAGGGCGCCCGGTCCGGACGGGGTGCACGGGAGAGTTCTGTCGATAGCTCTCGTGCACCTCGAAGATGGCCTTCGGGAACTGTTTAACCGCTGTCTTCAGTGCGGTCAGTTCCCGAGGGCATGGAAGGAGGGTCGGCTCGTCCTGCTACCAAAGGGCGGGCGACCACCGGACTGTGCGTCGGCGGTGCGGCCGATCGTACTGCTGAACGAGACGGGCAAGGCGTTCGAACGTGTCTTGGCCTCCCGTCTTGTTCAGCATTTGGAGGAAGGTCCGGGGCCCGGGCTGTCAGATTCGCAGTTCGGGTTTCGGGCCGGTCGGTCGACCGTCGACGCGATAGGGCGCTTGAGTGACAGGTGAGGCGGAACGCGGGAGGGAGGTGGTGGTGGCGGTGTCGTTGGACATCGCCAATGCCTTCAACAGTCTTCCCCACAGCGTGATACGGGAGGCACTGAATTTCTTCGGCGTGCCTCCGTATATCGGGAGACTGTTGGACGCGTATCTCTCCGATAGGGAGATCGTGTACGAGGACCGGTCGGGGTCCGTAGAGAGGCGGAGAGTCGAGTGCGGCGTCCCTCAGGGTTCGGTTCTGGGCCCGAACCTTTGGGACGTTGGCTACGACTGGGTCCTGCGGAGCGGCCTTCTCCCCGGGATGAGTGTCATCTGCTATGCGGATGACACCTATGTCACATCCCGGGGACGAAGTTACCAGGAGGCTGCGCGGCTGGCCGAGGTGGGAGTATCCCTTGTAGTCAGCCGCATAGAGCGGTTGGGGCTTCGGGTACGTCTTGACAAAACCGAAGCCCTGCTCTTCCGCGGACCCGGGAGGAAAGGGCCCCCGCCCGGAGCACGACTCCTTATCGGAGAGACGGAGGTCAGGGTGAGTCCAACCCTTAAGTGTCTCGGACTCACCCTGGACGGGAGGTGGACCTTCGGCCCCCACTTTCAACAACTGGGGCCGAAGGTTGTGAGGGCGGCGTCAGCGCTGGGCCGACTCCTGCCTAATGTAGGAGGGCCCAGCGAAGCCTGCAGGCGGCTATACTCCGGAGTTTGTCGGAGTATAGCCTTGTACGGAGCCCCTATTTGGGCGGATTCCCTCACCACTCGCAACAAGGCCCAGCTGCGGAAGGCGCAGCGGGTCATAGCGGTGAGGGTAATCAGGGGCTACCGTACGGTCTCCTGGGTGGCGGCCACTGCCCTAGCTGGAGATCCGCCGTGGGAGCTCCAGGCGACGGTGCTCGCCGAGGTGCACCTCTTCGCGTCAGAGAGGAGGGCACACTCGGGCGAGTCCCCGAGCTGGGAGGAGCTCTTACGAGTGCGGAGGCTGGGGCAACAGTGGTTGCTGCGAAGGTGGGGTGAGGTGCTGGAGCAGTCGCCGTACGGCCAACATACGGCCGCGGCACTGCGTCCAGTCCTTGCGGCGTGGATGCGCCGCAAGCGGAAACCCCTCACCTTCCGCCTTGCACAGATGCTCACCGGACATGGATGCTTCGGTGCGTATCTGTGTAAGGTTGCCAGGAGGGAGCCAACGCCAGCCTGCCACCATTGTGGCGCTGCGGAGGACACGGCCCAGCACACCCTAGAGGTGTGCGACAGATGGGCCGTGCAGCGCCACGATCTCGTGGCAGTGCTTGGGCGGGACCTCTCGCTCTCGAGTGTGGTGCGCTGCATGCTCGAGAGCGATGAGGCCTGGCAGGCGGCGGTCTCTTTCTGCGAAGCCGTCATTTCGCAGAAAGAGGCCGCGGAGCGGGACAGAGAGATAGATCCATCCTCTGTTCCGCTCCGCCGGCGTAGGACGGGAGTACGGAGGCGTCGCTTTGCGAACCTCCAATCTCCTGTCTAACGGGGCTCCGGGAGAGGTTGGGAACCTCCCCGGCTTAGCTAGTCCCGGCGCCGAGGGGGACGCTCCAGTTTGCCGGAGTGGCCCCTAATTTTGGTGGAAGTCCGGTCCCTTTGAGAGGGAGACCGGCCGGTCGCGGGGGGTGTCCTGTGTTAGACAGATCCGGGACACTCCCCATATAGCGGCTGAGGGCAATCCGCAGGTGGTTTTAGTTGGTATAAACAGTCGGCGGCCTTCAGCCGCCGGAAGTCCAACATGACCCCCAGGACGACCCATCCTGGGACGGGCATAAAGCCTTTCCCCTGCGAGATCAAAAAAAAAAAAAAAAAAAAAAAAAAAAAAAAGGTTAGGTTAGGTTCCCCCCGATGGTTGCACGCCTTGTCGTGGCGGTGGGGCTTAGTAACCGTGGACTGGACACCTACGGTGAAGCGAAGAGGCAACCGGGGCCGGCTTGTTTGCCAACGGCTGGCCCGAGGAGGGCGCTCCCAGCGGACTGGAGGAGTCTGCTATGGACGCGCTTAGAGGTGGGACCGCAGAAGAAGAGGAGTGCCGGTATTACGGTGCGCCGTACTCCCTATCTTCTGCGGCCGTGGAGGGATCGCAGGGGGAGAGGCGTGGTGGTGTTGTGCCACTCTCCCTATCCCCCTGCGAGCTGGCGGGGCCGTTCCGTACGGTTAACGGCATTGGTGGGGCCGCAGAGGAAGAGGCAAGTTGGTATTACGGTGCGCCGCTTGCCCTATTCTCTGCGGCCGAGGTGTGGTCGGTGGCAGAACCATAGGTCAGATCTGCCACCGGGTACCGGTTGTGGAGGCTGGTATCCGTGGCCTCCTAGTAGCAGACTCGGGGGGAGTTTGCTACAGTACTGGTGGAGGCCGAGGAGGGAGGCGCACCCTACCATCTGGTGCGCCTGGGGCCTTCGGGCCTTGAATGGAGCCGCTTGTGAGCGGCTGCCGCCGGCGGGGTCGCGGATGTGTTTATCGTTCCCGTGGCCCCGTCACAGGGCGGCGAGGAGGAAGGTGGGGGGTGGTTTTTAGTGGGTATACCGTGGGTCTCATTAGCCTATACGGGAGTCCCACATCACCACTCGGGTGCCCCCTGCGCCTGGGTGGTATGCGTAATGCATTTTCCCCCCCGGAAAAAAAAAAAAAAAAAAAAAAAAAAAAAGTTAGGTTAGGTTAGGTTGAACTCAAATTTTCCTAGGCGAAGCCTATGCTAGTCGACGGATATTTGTGTTCATGGTGGCTATCGAAAGGTACTACTTTTGTCGATTTTTGGGCGTCAGAATTATCTCGCTACCTATTACGGTTATCGAGATATTTATTATTTTGTGTGTTTCAATAACTTGTATTGTTTCCCATACATTCTGTTGAGAAAGTCATCCACATAGAACAGCTCTGGTCGACTACTTTTGTCCCAGTGTTGTTGTGTGTGGGTGGCCCTCCGGGGGTGGGAACAATTTTGTAAATATTACATTAGGTTAGTTGTTTATATTGGTGTATTTTAATTTTTAATATTGGTGTTGGTTTTTATTTTTATAATTTTCTTAAGTTAGGTTTTTGTGTTTAGAATATTTTTCTTAACATTTCTTCGAAGCTAGGCTTCATATAAGAGGTGTGCCCTGGGGTACTCCCAAATTTTATTTGGGCACTATGTCAGGGGGGGACGAGAGAAGTCAAGGGGGGGGGTTGTGTCTGTCGTTTGGAGATGAGATGGGACTGAGGAATGATGGTGGAATGTCTACGGAGAACCGTAGGGACATCGGGGGTGATGATGGAGGAGCCGATTCCAGTGGTCGGGAATCGGTCAGAAGAACGGGTCGTGTTCGGGCGGGAGTGACCATGGACGAGCTTATGGGCTTGGAATCTGTGCCCTCAAGGCCCTCCATGTCCGTGTCAGTGTCCGAGTCGGAGACGGTAGCTGTTAAGCGTACTTTTACGGAGATCTCCGGTTCCGACACGGAGGGTGCCGGCACTGGAACTGACAGTTTTGTGAGGGCCCAGACGGCTAAGCGAGGAAAGGCACGCGGTTCGGCGAGCAGGCTTTCTGCTGCTCGTCAGGACGTGAGGGAGAGAGCGGAGGAGGCTAGGGCGGCGGAGTTTGCTGCCTCCCTAGAGAAGAAATATAGGAAGGTAGCTGCGGTGAGCAATCCTCCGCCGCCGGGGCCGCTCGACCTGGATGTGGATACGATGGGTCCGGAGGACTTAATCAGCGCCGCCGAGGACAATCTCGAGGAGATCCTTGGTATTGCTGCCAAGTCCTCCAACCTCAAAGGTGGCTTCGCCAACAAAATTAGGCGCGCCACCTCGGCGGTTAGGATGGTAATAGACGCGCTTGCGGCGCGAACTATTGTCGAGGAGACTCGCCGCCTCACTGCGGACAATGGGAGGCTCCGCCGCGAGATAGGGAATCTCCGCGAAGAGGTTCGCGCCTACAAGCGCGACTTTGAGGCTAGCCGGTCTGAGGCCGCGAAGGAGAGGCGTTCTCCGATGTCCAGTGAACAGCTGGGCATCCTGGAGAGCAACATCGCCAGGTTGGTGGGCAACCTGGTGGATGGGCGACTGGCGGCGTTAGAGGATCGTTTGCCGCCCCCAGCCATTGTCCGCCCGCCTCTGGCGGCCTATAAAAGGAGGGCGGCCCGCGATCGGGCCGCGAGCGAAAGGCGTTCTACGCCAGCAGCAGTGGCGGCAGATTCTCCGGCGCAGGTAATGCCGGAGCGCGCTCCTTCACCGGTGCCAGTGACAGCACAGGCAGCAGCGCCGGCAGCAGCGCAGTCAGGCCGTCGGGTGCGAGAGGAGTTTCCGGCTCTCCCAGTGCGCCCAGAGGTGCGACCGGCCCCTGCCCCTGTTAAAACGAACAAGGGCAAGGGTAAGGGTAAGAAGTCGGCCAATTCTGGCCCATCTACGTCGGAAGTAACGCTGGCACCTGCGGGTGCAGCGAAAGAGCCTACCGCGGAGTGGACTGAGGTCGTCCGCCGTAAGGCTCCGAAAAAGAAGGCCCCATTGAGGCCCCCGGCGGCAGCGGCTGTGAAGAAGCCTAAGGTCATCATGCCTCGCTCCACGGCCGTACTGATAAAATTGCGGCCTGAGGCCTCAATGAATGGGGCGACATACGGCTCCGTCCTACAAAAGGCGGAGTCAAAAATTAAGCTGGAGGAGCTGGGTATCGGTCCTCTCCGGATCCGGCAGTCAGGAACCGGAGCAAGGCTCATTGAGATACCTGGCTCCACAAGCCACGAAAAGGCGGACAATTTGGCGGCCCGCCTCTCAGAGGTTCTGGAGGGGGAGGCAGAGATCTCCAGGCCCGTGAAGTGCGCTAATTTTAAACTCACGGGTCTCTCTGACTCTGCTACCGTGGAGAGCGTCAAATCCGCGGTAGCTAGAGAGTCTGGCTGCTCCCCCGCCCAGGTCTGGGTGGGCGAAATCCAGCGGGGCGTAATGGCGGCGGGTGTTGCCCGCATGAGCTGCCCAACCATGGCAGCAAAGAAATTGATGGATCTGGGCAGCATTGCGGTTGGGTGGACCAAGATTTCGGTCCACCTGGTGGATGCGCGACCGAAACACTGTTTCCGGTGTCTGGGTATGGGGCACTATTCTGCGTTGTGCCCCTCACCGAAGGACCGTAGCGGCTTATGCTACCGCTGCGGAGAACCCGGTCACATTGCGTCCGGGTGTAAGGTCGCGCACCCGAAATGCGCGGTCTGCTCAGACGCGAGAAGACCGTCGGACCACGTAATGGGGGGCAGAATGTGTAACCCCCCAGTAACCCGGGGAAAAGTTCCCTCCTCTCAATCTGGGAGGGGACAGGCGGCGCCTGAAGCTGAGATGTCAGAGTAATGCCAGGACATCTCAGCTTCTTACAGGCCAACATTAACCACTCCGCTGCGGCTCAGGACCTCTTCCTGCAGGCCGTGGCGGAGCGGAGTGTTGACGTGGCGGTGGTATCGGAGCCCTACTATGTCCCTACCCAGGCGAATTGGGCAGGGGACGATCAGGGCTCCGTCGCCATAATGGTGAGGCCAGGCGCTGGACCCCCCCTCATACCCAGAATGAGGGGCCCCGGGTATGTGGTCGCGGTTTGGGGAGAGTACGCAATTATAGGCGTATACTTCTCCCCGAACCGAAACTTAGCGGCCCTGGAACAGTTCCTCGATGTTCTGGGGCCGCTAGTGAGGAGGCTAGCTCCCCTCCCTGTTATCGTGGCTGGGGACTTCAACGCCAAGTCCTCGGCGTGGGGGTCCCCGGTCACTGACCCGAAGGGAAGGGAGGTGGAAGAGTGGGCGCTGGCCGCGGGGCTGTCCCTGCTCAATAGAGGGACAGCCCCGACGTGCGTGCGACGAACGGGCTCGTCAGTGGTGGACCTAACGTTCGCCACTCCCGTCGTCGCACGCCGGGTGGAAGGTTGGAGGGTGGAAACGGAGGTGGAGACACTCTCGGACCATCGTTACATAAGGTTCGAGGTGTCTCCAGCCTCTGCATCGAGTTCGGCGTCGCAGTCCAGGGGGCGTAGCGTGTTCCCGCGTTGGGCACTCTTAAAGCTCAACCGGGAACTGGCGGAGGAGGCGGCCATCGTCGGCCGCTGGAGCCTCCCGTCTTGCGAGGGAATGGGGGTGGAGGAAATGGCTGGCTGTTTCGGCAACGTGCTTAATAGCGTTTGCCGAGCAGCCATGCCAAGAGTTTGGGGTCCTCCCCCACCTCGGCGGGCGGTATATTGGTGGTCGGTGGAGTTGGCCGACCTTCGCGCCGCCTGCAATGCGGCGCGTCGCGCCTATCTTCGCAGCAGGCGGCGCCGCCCCCAGGACGAGGAGCGAGATGGCCGGCTGTACAGGGTCTACGTGGCGAAACGAGAGATCCTGCAGCTGGCCATCAGTCGGGCCAAGGAGCGAGCGTGGCTGGAGTTGTTAGAAGGGGTCGAGAACGACCCCTGGGGCCGACCTTACAAACGGGCGCGAGACAAACTTCGCGCCCAGTCGGCCCCCTTGACGGAAACGCTCCAGCCAGAACTACTGGGGAATATCGTCCGGGAGTTGTTCCCGGACCCCCCGGTAGGCTTCGCTCCGCCGCGGATGGCCCGACGGCCGAACTCGATGGAGGAGGGTGTTCCGCCACCTGTCACCGACGCAGAGATGGAGGCGGTTCTGTCCCGCCTCCGTAGCAAGAAGAGGGCGCCCGGTCCGGACGGGGTGCACGGGAGAGTTCTGTCGATAGCTCTCGTGCACCTCGAAGATGGCCTTCGGGAGCTGTTTAACCGCTGTCTTCAGTGCGGACAGTTCCCGAGGGCATGGAAGGAGGGTCGGCTCGTCCTGCTGCCAAAGGACGGGCGACCACCGGACTGTGCGTCGGCGGTGCGGCCGATTGTGCTGCTGAACGAGACGGGCAAGGCGTTCGAACGTGTCTTGGCCTCCCGTCTTGTTCAGCATTTGGAGGAAGGTCCGGGGCCCGGGCTGTCAGATTCGCAGTTCGGGTTTCGGGCCGGTCGGTCGACCGTCGACGCGATAGGGCGCCTGAGGTCGGTGACAGGTGAGGCGGAACGCGGGAGGGAGGTGGTGGTGGCGGTGTCGTTGGACATCGCCAATGCCTTCAACAGTCTTCCCCACAGCGTGATACGGGAGGCACTGAATTTCTTCGGCGTGCCTCCGTATATCGGGAGACTGTTGGACGCGTATCTCTCCGATAGGGAGATCGTGTACGAGGACCGGTCGGGGTCCGTAGAGAGGCGGAGAGTCGAGTGCGGCGTCCCTCAGGGTTCGGTTCTGGGCCCGAACCTTTGGGACGTCGGCTACGACTGGGTCCTGCGGAGCGGCCTTCTCCCCGGGATGAGTGTCATCTGCTATGCGGATGACACCTATGTCACATCCCGGGGAAAAAGCTATCAGGAGGCTGCGCGGCTGGCCGAGGTGGGAGTATCCCTCGTAGTCAGCCGCATAGAGCGGTTGGGGCTTCGGGTACGTCTTGACAAAACCGAAGCCCTGCTCTTCCGCGGACCCGGGAGGAAAGGGCCCCCGCCCGGAGCACGACTCCTTATCGGAGAGACGGAGGTCAGGGTGAGTCCAACCCTTAAGTGTCTCGGACTCACCCTGGACGGGAGGTGGACCTTCGGCCCCCACTTTCAACAACTGGGGCCGAAGGTTGTGAGGGCGGCGTCAGCGCTGGGCCGACTCCTGCCTAATATAGGAGGGCCCAGCGAAGCCTGCAGGCGGCTATACTCCGGAGTTTGTCGGAGTATAGCCTTGTACGGAGCCCCTATTTGGGCGGATTCCCTCACCGCTCGCAACAAGGCCCAGCTGCGGAAGGCGCAGCGGGTCATAGCGGTGAGGGTAATCAGGGGCTACCGTACGGTCTCCTGGGTGGCGGCCACTGCCCTGGCTGGAGATCCGCCGTGGGAGCTCCAGGCGACGGTGCTCGCCGAGGTGCACCTCTTCGCGTCAGAGAGGAGGGCACACTCGGGCGGGTTCCTGACCTGGGAGGAGCTCCTACGAGTGCGGAGGCTGGGGCAACAGTGGTTGCTACGAAGGTGGGGTGAGGTGCTGGAGCAGTCGCCGTACGGCCAACATACGGCCGCGGCACTGCGTCCAGTCCTTGCGGCGTGGATGCGCCGCAAGCGGAAACCCCTCACCTTCCGCCTTGCACAGATACTAACCGGGCATGGATGCTTCGGTGCGTATCTGTGTAAGGTTGCCAGGAGGGAGCCAACGCCAGCCTGCCACCACTGTGGCAGCAGGGACACGGCCCAGCACACCCTAGAGGTGTGCGACAGATGGGCCGTGCAGCGCCACGATCTCGTGGCAGTGCTTGGGCGGGACCTCTCGCTCTCGAGTGTGGTGCGCTGCATGCTCGAGAGCGATGAGGCCTGGCAGGCGGCGGTCTCTTTCTGCGAAGCCGTCATTTCGCAGAAAGAGGCCGCGGAGCGGGACAGAGAGATAGATCCATCCTCTGTTCCGCTCCGCCGGCGTAGGACGGGAGTACGGAGGCGTCGCTTTGCGAACCTCCAATCTCCTGTCTAACGGGGCTCCGGGAGAGGTTGGGAACCTCCCCGGCTTAGCTAGTCCCGGCGCCGAGGGGGACGCTCCAGTTTGCCGGAGTGGCCCCTAATTTTGGTGGAAGTCCGGTCCCTTTGAAAGGGAGACCGGCCGGTCGCGGGGGGTGTCCTGTGTTAGTCAGATCCGGGACACTCCCCTTATAGCGGCTGAGGGCAATCCGCAGGTGGTTTTAGTTGGTATAAACAGTCGGCGGCCTTCAGCCGCCGGAAGTCCAACATGACCCCCAGGACCACCCATCCTGGGACGGGCATAAAGCCTTTCCCCTGCGAGATCAAAAAAAAAAAAAAAAAAAAAGGTTAGGTTAGGTTAGGTTCCCCCCGATGGTTGCACGCCTTGACGTGGCGGTGGGGCTTAGTAACCGTGGATTGGACACCCACGGTGAAGCGAAGAGGCAACCAGGGCCGGCTTGTTTGCCGCCGGCTGGCCCGAGGAGGGCGCTCCCAGCGGGCTGGAGGAGTCCGCTGCGGACGCGCTAAGAGGTGGGACCGCAGAAGAAGAGGAGTGCCGGTATTACGGTGCGCCGTACTCCCTATCTTCTGCGGCCGTGGAGGGATCGCAGGGGGAGAGGCGTGGTGGTGTTGTGCCACTCTCCCTACCCCCCTGCGAGCTGGCGGGGCCGTTCCGTACGGTTAACGGCATTGGTGGGGCCGCAGAGGAAGAGGCAAGTTGGTATTACGGTGCGCCGCTTGCCCTATCCTCTGCGGCCGAGGTGTGGTCGGTGGCAGAACCACAGCTCAGATCTGCCACCGGGTACCGGTTATGGTGGCTGGTATCCGTAGCCTCCTAGTGGCAGACTCGGGGGGAGTCTGCTACAGTACTAGTGGAGGCCGAGGAGGGAGGCGCACCCTACCATCTGGTGCGCCTGGGCCTTCGGGCCGTGGATGGAGTCGCATGTGTGCGGCTGCCGCCGGCGGGGTCGCGGATGTGTTTACCGTTCCCGTGGCCCCGTCACAGGGTGGCGAGGAGGAAGGTGGGGGGTGGTTTTTAGTGGGTATACCGTGGGTCTCATTAGCCTATACGGGAGTCCCACATCACCACTCGGGTGCCCCCTGTGCCTGGGTGGTATGCGTAATGCATTTTCCCCTCCGAAAAAAAAAAAAAAAAAAAAAAAAAAAAAAAAAAAAAAAAAGGTTAGGTTAGGTTAGGTTAGGTTAGGTTAGGTTAGGTTGGGGGCGAAACCGGTTCCTCCTCGTGGTGTCCCTGGGCAACGCCTGGGTGCGCCACTCCGCTCTTTACACGGGGTGAGGCACTCAGGCGGCTGATCGCCGGTCTTTCTCTGTCTTTCACCATCTTTTTATAGTTTACTCTTCTTTTGCTTATTTATTTTGTTTTTGACTATCTTTCAACATCTTCTCTTTTCTATCTTTTCTCTTTTTGTTACCTCTTCTCTGCGTGTGTGTTAGGTTTGCGTGATAGGTTGTATGTCTGAATGGTGATGGATGGGCTTTTACGGCCCCTAATCCTTGGTTTGTGGTGCCCGGCCTTGGGATGCGTGGCGAGCGGGTGGCTCGTCCCGAGGGCACCGGGGCAGGATTCACCCCTTAATTGATCAGCCATGGAGAAACGCAATATGAAAAATTCTCCCCGGGTGGGTCCCGGCAATGCCGGGGAATCCCACACTCCCGCTTCGGCGGGGGATCGGCCCGTGTATACGGGGGGGCCACATAGTGCGATGGTGGAGGTCAAGGAGGCCGTTGAGACGGCGAGTGGAGTAGAGAGAGGCGCGACTACGCGCGAGAGTCCGAAGCCGGTGCCCCTTACCGCGCCGGCGGCGGACTTGTTAACGGATGAGGACGTCGACTTCAGCCAGCCTCAGCCCAATGGGTACGAGCGCATGCTGAAGTTGATGCAAAAGAAGAAGATGCGAGGCGATGCAGATCTTCCGCGCGTACTACTAACGCGCGATGTGATTATGCCGCCGCCAAAACTCGGACTTGACATCCACGGAATAGACAGCGATGACTTTCTCTCGGACTCCAGTTGCGTGACTGACATGTCACTGGACTCCGAGGGATTGCCCGCACCAACCGGACGAACGACCCCTCTAAAGAGGCGGAACCCGGACGAAGACGAAGTGCCATCTACCAGTAAAGGTGCAGTGCCCAAGGCCAAGAGAGGACGCGGCCGGCCTCCAACTACCGGCCAGTACGTCGGCTTGGCCAAGGCTCAGACGGAGCTCAACAGAGCTAAGGCGGAGAGTCTCCGACTCGAAGCCGAGAAGGAGGTGGCGGAGACGGCACGGACGGCGAGAGAGGCGCGAGTTTCCCTCCGCGCTAGCCCCGCGCCGACCGAAAACCCGGAGCAGACGAACGCGACCCTTATGGCAAGCGTAGAGAGGTCCCTGGAGACCATTGCAATGGTTGCATCCAGGTCCTCCAACCTAAAAGGAACATTCCAGCGGTTCCTCAAGGAGGCGGTCAACAACATCCGAACGGCCGTCACCGAACTGAGGGGCCGCTGTGAGACAGACGAGCTGCGGGCCCTAGAAGCGCAGAATGCGCGGCTCCAGCAGCAGATCGACGTTATGCGTCGAGAAATAGAAGAACTGCGGCGCCAGGCGACCAGGCCCGCTACCCAGGACTTGCAACAGCTGTTGTCGGAGGTCTCGCGTTCCAATGTCGAGACCTTCGGCAACATGCTAAATGCGAGGCTAGCCGGGTTGGAGGACAGACTCCTTCCCGAGCCTAGGAGGAGACCGCCGTTGGCGGCAGACGACACGGACGTACCCGTCGGTATCGCACCATCAGCGACCGAAAAGAAGAAGGCACCGAAGGCGAAAAAGGCGCCCACGTACGTGACAATGGCGGCGCAGGAAGCGGCGGTCCCAAAAGAGGCACCGCCTGCACTTGCCCCGCCAAAGGCCCATAAGGGCAAGAAGAAGAAAAAGAAGCGGCCATCAATGGCCGCTCAGGAGGCGGCGCTAGGGGGGGAGACTAATAACCCCTCCCCCGCTGAGGCCCCGTGGACCACTGTCCAGCGCAGGGCCAAGAAGAAGAAGGGGGCGGCGACTCCATCCAAAGCCGCCCCAAAGAAGAAGAAGAAGGCGAAGCTGCGCACCCCTGCCACTGCGGCCGTTACCCTCACTCTTGAGGAGAAGGCTGCGGAGAAGGGGGTCACATACGCCAGCCTGCTGAAGGAGGCCAGAGCGAAAGTCGATCTTGGGGAGTTTGACATCCCCAAGCTCGGCTTCCGCCTTGCAGAAACTGGCGCGCGCGTGCTTACCATAGATGGTGAGCGGGCGCAAGAGAAGGCGGACGCTTTTGCAGCCAAACTCAAGAGCGTCCTCAACCCGGAGGTAGTGAGAGTCGGCCGCCCGGTCAAATGCGCGGAGATGCGCGTGACCGGGCTGGACGACTCAGTGACGGCCGCCCAAGTCATCCTGGCGGTCTCACAGGAAGGAGGATGCCCGACCACCTCCATCAGGTCGGGTAAAGTGGTGATGGGACCGAGAGGAGACGCATCCCTATGGATGAGCGTCCCCGTCGCAGCCGCAAAAAAGCTGCTCAACTCTGGGCGGCTTCGCGTGGGATGGGTGTCGGCGAAGGTGGCGCTGCTAGCCGCGAGGCCGAAGCGCTGCTTCCGCTGTCAGGACACCGGCCACGTCGCGGCGAAGTGCCAGTCCTTGGTGGACCGCAGCCGGATCTGTTTCCGCTGCGGGAAGCCGGGGCACAAGGTGGCCGAGTGCGGAGCGGACCCACTCTGCTCGCTGTGCGAGGCCACCGGCAAGACGGAGGTGGCACATGTGATGGGGAGCAGCAAATGCGTTTTCGCAAAGCCGCCCCCCGTCGCGAAAGGGAAGCGAAAGGCTCCCTCCAGGGCCCGGCTTAAAAAACCGGAAGCCCAAGGCGCAAGGGCGGATCAACCCGCCCCCGCTGTAATGGAGATAGAGGCCTAGGCCCGTGGGTGGTGATCGGGGGATCACTGCGGGGATCAATCGGTGGCAGTGCTGCCACTGCAACTGAAGAGGGCCGGACGCGGCACGCGCTGCGGGGTCGTGGATGATTATAAGTTCCCATGGCCCCGCATTAGCGCGCGGAAGAGGCATCGGGGGGTTTTAGACGGTAAACCCCAGCGCACGTCAGCGCTGGGGGAGTCCGTCATACCCCCGTCGCCCTCCCCCGCGGGTGACGGGGGATACGTAACGTATTTCCCCTCGTCAAAAAAAAAAGGTTAGGTTGGGGGCGGGGGTCTGCCAGTTCGTCCACGTTCGTGCCCCTGGGCAACGCTTGAGTGCGCCACCCCGTCTTTTGCGGGGTGAGGTACTCACGCGGCTGAAGGCTGGCTCTATCTATCTTCTTCCCTATTTTCACCACCTATTTTGATTAACTTTCTTGTTTTGCTTTAGTTTTTATTTTTGTTTTCTTATCTTTTCACCATCTTTTCTTTCTTCTTCTACTATCTTTCCTTTTGAGTTAACTCTTGTGATAGGTGACCTCACACCTGAAAAAAGGCCGCGACCCGGGGTGTCGGAGAGTAGAAACATGGAGGATCGCACATTGATAAATATTCCCCGGGTGGGTCCCAGCAATGCTGGGGAATCCCACCCTCCCGCTTCGGCGGGAGGCTGCCCCACGTATACGGGGGGGGCACAATCTGCGATGAGGCAAGAGGTGGTCGCTTCGGCGACGGAGAGAGGGAGAGGCGAGAATACACGTACGGGCCCGGGTCCAGCGCACATTACCGCGCCGGAAACGGGCCTAATAACCGACGAGGACGTCGACTTCTCCAAGCCGCAGCCGGATGCCAAGCGTCGGCTGTTCGTGCTCCTAGAAAGGTTGGAGATGCGAGACGGACCGAACTCGAGGGGCGTACCGCGCGCGTACATCGATCGTGTGCTGTACAACAGAAGCCCCAATACTGGAAAGGACAGCGAGGACTGTCCCTCGGACACCAGCAGCGTCATGTCGCTGGACTCTGAGGGGCTGCCCGCAAACTCGGAAAGGACTGCGCGCAAGAGGCGCAACTCGGACGAGGACACGGCGCCGACCATCAGTAGAGGGACGGCGCCCAAACCCAAACGGGGACGCGGCCGGCCGCCGACGACGGGCCAATACGTTGGCCTGTCTAAGGCGAAGGCCGACCTTAATCGGGAAAAGGCGGAGGCTCTTCGGCTCCAGGCCGAGGAGGAGATAGCCGCAGTGGCACAGACTCCCCGCTACTTCTCCTGCCGGAGAAGAGGCGTCGGAGCGGACGAGCTGTGATATAGCGAGGGTAGTACGGGCTTCGTTGGAGACTGTTTACATGGTCGCCACGAAGTCCTCAAATCTAAAAGGTACCTATCAAAGGTACCTTACAGGAGGCGGTGGCGAACATCGCGGTGGCCTTCGATGAGGTCCGCGGTCGTACTGGTACGGAAGAGGTGGTAGCGCTGGAGGCCCAAAACAGGCGCCTCGAAAAGCAAATGGCCAAATTGCGCCAGGAGCTGGACGAGCTGCGCAAACAGGCCTCCCGCCCCGCTGGGAGAAGCATGGAAGAGGAGATGCGTGAGCTGTTGGCGGAGGTCTCTAGAGCAAACATAGAGACCTTCGGCAATATGCTCAACGCGAGACTTGCCGGACTGGAGGAACGTCTCCTGCCGGCACCAAGATTAAGACCGCCACTGGCAGCGGATAGTGCACCAGCGGCAGAAGTGACGAAGGCGCCGAAGCCCAAAAAGGCGACGGCGCCCACGTATGCGGAAGCGGCGGCACCTAGCACAGCGGCCCCTATAGTGACGACGCCTGCACCGGCTCCGCCAAGGCCTAAGAAGGCCAAGAAGAATAAGCGGCCGACGATGGCCGCAAGAGAAGCGGCGCAAGGGGGGGAGAACGTCAACCCCTCCCCCGCCGAGGCCCCGTGGACCGAGGTTGGTCCACGAAAGGCCAGAAAGAAAAAAGGGGCAGCCCAGGCTCCCAAGGCTGCCCCAAAGAAAAGTAAGAAAAAGAAGGCGAGACTTCGTCCCCCCTCCACTGCGGCCATCACCCTCACCCTCGAGGTGGGGGCCGCGGAGAAGGGAGTGACGTACGAAGAGCTGCTAAGGCAAGCCAGGGCGGGGATCGACCTCGGGGAACTGAATATCCCCAGGCTCGGTTTCCGCCTGGCCCAAACAGGGGCGCGCGTCCTGTCCGTAGACGGAGAGGACGCCAACAAGAAGGCGGATGCACTGGCCGCGAGACTGAGGGCAGTGCTAGACCGGAGCGCGGTGCGGATAGCCCGCCCGGTGAAAAGAGCAGAATTGCTCGTCACCGGGCTGGACGATTCTGCGACGGTCGCCGACGTTGTCGTGGCGGCCGCGAGAGACGGGAATTGCCCGGCCGCCGATATCCGGCCGGGCAGAATTACGATGGGTCCCAGAGGCGCCAGGAGCCTCTGGCTCGGCGTACCAACCGCGGCCGCCAAGACGTTGTCCAACTCTGGGCGGCTGCAGGTCGGCTGGGTCCAGGCAAGGGTAGTGCTGCTGGCCGCGAGGCCACCAATTTTCGATGTGTACGTCCCTAATATAAACGGTAGGCATATTAACAACTGTTTTCTGTAGGTGATTTTTAGTGCCCAAGATCATGTATTTCGTCTTTATGGGGTTCAGTACCAAGGCATTATTTTCAGACCACTCATTGATATGTGCTAAGTCCTCGTTCAACTTATTTATAGCATCTATGACGTAACACGGCTTAAAAGTAATGTAAAGTTGAATGTCATCGGCGTAAATGTGGTATTTACAATGCCGAATGTGCTGAACTATGTCTGCGCAGTATATTGAAAAAATTAAGGGCCCAATCACTGAACCCTGCGGCACACCTCTATTTACGCTGCAGGGATGTGAACGCAGAGGCGACCCATCGTTATTACTTATTTCGATTACTTGCGACCGATTAAGAAGATAGGAGGAGAACCACTCTATGACTTCTGCGTCGAAACCATAGTATTTTAGTTTAGATAACAGCAAAGGTATATTCAGTGTTTCGAATGCACGCGAAAAATCGAGGAAAACCAATACTGTCACTTCTCCAGCATCCTGTGCTGAGATAATATTATCGACAACGTCGAGCAAAGCAGTTGTCGTGCTGTGCCGTGCGCGAAAACCCGACTGTGCTGAGGGTAATATGTTGTTGTCCTCCACGTACTTATTGATCTGAGAACATATTACCTTCTCTAGTATCTTAGACAAACACGGTAATATGCTGATTGGTCGAAGGTCTTTTAATTCAGATACGTTGTCATTTTTAGGTATAGGTTTAACTATTGCCGTATGCCACGACTCGGGGAAGGCACCAGATTTCAGAGAAGTGTTTATAATATGAGTCATAGCACTCAAGCAGCTAGGCAGGCGGCTTGACATCAATAACATGTCCAAATTTATATTGTCGGCCCCTATCGCTTTCGACTTCAACGATTTAAGCACCCTTAGGACATCAGAGTCACCCACCGAATTAAACTTGAACGTAGTCGGGCTAAAAGTGTGGGAGTCATAAAATGCCAGTAAAGAAGGAGAAACAAAATTAATACCTGGAACGTCCAAAAAATGCTTATTAATAATGTTCGGGTCACGTAGGTGGTTAGGTAAAGTAAATTCCGTAATACGATTATGACCGTTCAAGTTATCTTTCAAATGCTTCCACATGATTTTTGGGTACTTAATATGCGCATTGACATACGTGTCGAAATAAGCTACTTTTTCCCTGAACAGAGCTCGCGAGACTTCCCGTTTGAGGTCTTTATAGTACTTAAAGTGTGTATAATTTTTCGTGATACGTGCCCGCTTATGTGCCTCGTCTCGTCGTTTCATCATAAGCCTTATATTAAATGTGATCCAAGGGCATTGACGGTCTTTTACATATAATGTTTTAGTAGGGGCCAGCAGGTCAAAAACGTGCAAAATGTTACTATTAAAGATACGTACCATGTCATCAATGTCACCCAGATTATGAATGTATTGCCAATCGATCGTTTTCATTACATAATCAAAATCATTGTCCGCAATATCTTTTAATGCTCGAAACATTATTTTCTTGGATACGGTTTTTATTTTTGGGATGTCGATTTCGAAAGAAATGAACGCATGGCTGCTGAGGTCAGGTATATGTTCAACCAATACTCGGTTAAGGTCTGCATTAGTACAGACCAGGTCGAGCAAGGTTTCAGTATCCGAGGTAAAATGAGTAGCCTCAGCAGTAAACTGTCGCAAGCGGTGAATCGACAAGAAATCCTCCAATATTTTGTAGTGTGTAGTTGAGCTGTTTAAAAAATTTACATTAAAATCACCAACTAGATACAAGTAGTCATACCCCGAAAAGCAGCTAATTGTATCAGTTAATGTGTCAGTGAAAAGTTTAACCGATAGCCAGGGAGGCCGGTACGCGGTACCTATAAAGATAATCTTGCCATTCGATTTCAAAGATAGCCACATCTGCTCGACACAATGTGTGGTACTTTGATGTTTAATTACATGTGCGTTCAATCCTTTCATGATATAAAAACCTACACCGCCGCCGCGGGAGCGCACGCTCTCAGGTCTGGGTATATGCACAAGACGATAGCCCGGGACCCGAGGCGCGCGAGATTCCTCGCCCTGTCGCAGCCAGGTTTCGTTAATGGCAACAAGGTCACATTTGTGTCTGTTTAGGGCCACTAGGAACTCGTCGTGTCTAGTGCCCAGTGAACCGGGGTTCAAAAAACCAACTTTTGTTTTATTACTGTTATTCATCGTTAATTTTATTTAGATATAATATTTTATAATAGTTAAAATAAATAGTAGCGGGTGAACAAAAAAATGCGTATAACAAGAAAATATTGATCTGATCACTATTATTAGTAAATAAACAATTATTAAATAGATTTAAACTGTTAAAAAATATTATTATTATTATCATGAGGAAAGTAACACAGACAAAACATAGATTGAAATAATATAATAGCATTACAGTATACTGTATGTGTGCCTTAGACATTATGTAGATAAATAGATATAATAATATTATAATTAAAAAAAAACATAAACATATTGTGTAATATAGTAACATAATAAAATACGCATTATGTGCCCTGAGTGGTAAGACTACATAACCAAAGGGTATAAGAGTATAATTTCGCGTGAAAATAATGCAACAGTAACGCAATACACCACCATACCATTCCCATGTTCGGTTTACCTCGTACCTACAACATGGTAACATAGCAACATTTATTTTATTATGAAATAACAGTCTAAACATAACATTAAAATAAGACATAGACATAAAAACTAATACAATCCCGGTATTATAACGTGACACATTTACGATATTCAAACTGCTCCGGTGCCAAAAAACCGTTCTATGTCGCGCGCCGTTTTGACTCGGTGAGCCGTAGAACCCGCGTCGCGGCGAACGAATATGACACCTCCACGCGTCCAAACGTACCGCCAGCTGTTTCGGCGACCTTCCTCGCGGGCCTTGTGGAACAGAGCACGATTGAATTTAGTTAGGTGCTCGTTAAGGTATATGCGCTGTGGTGGGCCATCCAGGATTCCTTCGGTGTCAATCCCCCGCCGAACCCGGGCCGCCCCGAGTATGCTATCTCTCACTGTTCTACGAGCTAGGCGAACGACAACAGGCCTGGGTCTCTGCTGCTCTCCCCCCGCGGGTGGGGCCCGCCTGGCTCCTTTACGCATGGCACTGACGATCTCCCTCTCGTCGATGTCCATTCCCAACTTCTTGGTCACTAAACCAACAACATGCGCCACGTTCTCCCCCGGACATTCCGGAATACCAGTGATCTGTATATCGTTTGACAAATTCTCTTGCTCGCGGACATTTAATTCGCATTGTAATTGTTCGATAAGACTAGTTACCGCCGGGTCGTGCGTATGGTCGCACGCGCGCGCATCTAGCCGCTCCTCTATCGCAGTGACCCGCCGTTCCACGGCATCCACGCGCCCGTTAATGTCGCTGATAGTCACGTTTAACTTGGACACCTCTTGTCTAAAGGACTCGAGTTCTACTCGGACAGTGGTGATTACCTCCCTGAGGAGTCTCATTTCCTCAGCTAACGGGCTCGGTGATGAGCTGCCTACGTAAGCATCGAGATAGGATTCGTTTGGTGTTATATCGGAAGCGGACTTAACGGAAGGAGGTGTTGTGCACGTAGGACATGACCAAGTTTTCGCTGCATTTTTACCATTGTACCCTTTAGCACAGGAGGGGTGGAAAAGGCCTGGACACTTGCTACATTTTGCACTTTCCGCGAAGCTGATGAATTTGGCACATATACCGCACTTATAATTCGGCATGACGAGTGAGTTTTTTTATAATTATTTTTGAAAATTATGATGTAGAAATAGATAAACAGCAAAATTTTTCGGGAACGATAGTGTTTTTTTTTTTTTTAACACGGTGGGTACTCACTTAAACAGCTGATTTTTAACAGATATTTTTCCACTGATTTATGCTCGAAATATATACTTTATAATATTATTTTTATATTTAAGAGAGACACTGTCACTTAAATCACAATAATATAAGTATATTATCACTGTATCTTCAGTTTTATTATTTTTTTATTGCCAAAAACTGGGAGCCGTACGTAGTCTGTCAAACGCGATCTGACGTACCTCCCCACCAATTTTAAGCCAAATCGGTTTAGCCGTTCCTGAGTTATAAATAGTGTGACTAACACGACTTTCCTTTATATGTCTAGATGGAGTTCTAAATTCAATATTAATATTAGTGGTTATTTTAATTTATATTTTAATTGTTGATTGTTATATCGACAACTCAATTTACCTTTTGGGTTTCGAGCCGAAGCATGGTGGTGCTCGGGTGCTTCACAGACGCTTGCCAAAAGCCAGGGCATCGATAATAGGTACATTCCTCGCTCACAACATGATAAAATTCTCCAACTCTAACAGTAGGTACGTTCTTCGAGTAGCATTATACTGTCGTGTTATTGAGTGATCTAGAACATTATGAATAATAAAACTGTATATATTTATAATGTAACGGTATTGGATCTATGAACACTTATATAGGTAAATAAATTGTCACTTCATCTACTTACCCATTGCCTATCACATTATAATTTATAATCACTGATATTGGATAATATACATACCTATTGCTGTTACTCGTCTGGTTACATTTTTCTTTATTTTATTAATTATTATTTATGTATATTGCGCGCCATTCGTGATGACACTCGCACTTCGCGGGGTCGCACGCGGAGTACGGCGCGTTGCGTGAGTACTCTGCCCCCTGCTCCCTGCCCCCTTCAGCTGTCTTATCTCAGTGCAGTAGGTGCCTGCGCCCGATGCCTACGGTAGGCCTCAGCCACTTAGGGATGGGCGTATGAGTCGGCGGACGTATGTCGCGGCCGTCTTCAGCGGTGTTGTACGACGTGGTTAAATAATTTTATATGTTACTTGATGGATTTTTTTTTTTTTTATATATTATAATTTATTTTACTTGTGTATTGCTATACTAACATTATCACTATTTTACGCAAATGTGCCTGGAGTAGTCTGTCTCACGCCTGACGATATGGGTCCACAGAATACCAGGGACTGTGGAGTATCCACGGTCACTATCCTGAGTGGATTCCATTTCGACGGTTTGTGCGTTACACTACCTACCTAACCTTGACCTTGTTTTCGCTTGTTTTCTTTTTATTGTATTTGCTGTGTTTTTGTTGTTATTTTTGTTTGTTTTAATTCTCTTTGATTTTTTGTCTAGTTACTTATTTTTGATGTTTAACTTTTTTTTTATCTCTGTTTTCTTTATGTATGTGCAATTTGGTTTTCTCCTTATGTAGTGTGATGTCAAACATGTCGAATAAATGTTTATTTATTTATTTATTTATTTATTCAATGCGGTGCTACCGTTGCCTGGACACCGGCCATCTGGCGGTGAAATGCTCGGGCTCGGTGAACCTCAGCGGAAGCTGCTTCCGCTGCGGGAAGCCGGGCCACAAGGCGTCCGAGTGCACGGCGGCACCCAACTGCCCCGTGTGTGAGACGCTGGGCAAGGAGAGGCGAGACCACGTGATGTGGAGTAGTGGCTGCGTCGCATCTAGACCGCCCTCCACTGCTAAAAAGAAGAGACGGGCTCAAGCAACGACGGCAAGGGTGGAAGCATCTGCCCCCGCCATGGAGCTGGATGCTTAGGCCCGCTATGGGTCCCGAGAGGATAGCTCCTTTTCAGAGGAGATTTCGGCGGGAAAACGGCGGCAATTTTTAGCTGCCGCGAAGAAGAGGGCCGATTGTGGCACACGCTGGCGGAGTCGCGGTAGTATACCAAATGTTTCCCGTAACTCCAGTGAGTGGAGCACCATGGGGTTTTAGTGGGTAACCCCGGGTGCGTCCCTCACCTCGCACCCGGGTGAGTCCCACATACCCCGGCGAGTCCTGTTCGCCGGGGATGCGTAAAGCATTTCCCCATGTAAAAAACGAGTGCTTGCCTGGCGACATCAAGTCGGGCCAAATTAGAGTGGGGCCATGGGGGGACGGATCCTTATGGATGCGTGTCCCGGTCGCGGCTGCCAAAAGACTCACCAGGTCTGGGCGGCTGCGTGTAGGATGGGTGTCCGCGAGGGTGGCGCTGCTGGCCGCGAGGCCGAAGCGCTGCTTCCGCTGCATGGACACAGGCCACGTAGCATCCAAGTGCCAGTGCCCGGTAGACCGCAGCTGGAGCTGTTACCGTTGCGGGAAACCGGGGCACAAGGCGGCCGAGTGCGGGGAAGCGCCCAACTGCTTCCTCTGCGAGGCTGCCGGCAGGCCGGAGAAGGCTCATGTGCTGGGCAGCAGCGGCTGTGTCGCAAAGCCGCCCCCCAGCGCGAAGAGTAAGGCTCCCACCAGGAAGGCCCGGGTCAAAAAGCCGAAGGCTGGCGCAAGGGCAGTTCCGCCTGCCGCATTTGCCGAGAGGCTACGTGCGGTCCTGCGCCCTGAGGATGTAAAGGTCTCCCGCCCGGTGAAGTGCGTCGAAATGCGAGTCACCGGGCTGGACGATGCGACAACGGCCGCCGAAATCATCGAGGCGGCCGCCAGAGAGGGAAATTGCCCGACCAGCAACATCAGGTCGGGCAAAATCGTGGCAGGTCCCAGGGGCGCTCGAAGCCTCTGGCTAAATGTTCCGATGGCAGCCGCCAAAAAGCTCTCAAGCAGAGGGCGGCTGCAAATAGGCTGGGTCACGGCGAGGGTGGCACTGCTGGAGGCGAGACCCCGGCGGTGCTTCAAGTGCCTCGACACCGGCCACCTTGCAGCGAAGTGCACAAGCTCGGTGGACCTCAGCGGAACTTGTTTCCGCTGCGGGAAGCCAGGGCATAAGGCGCAGGAGTGTGAAGCAGCTCCCAATTGCCCGGCTTGTGAGGCCTTAATGAAGCCGAAGGAGCACGTGCTGGGGAGCAGCGGCTGCATCATAGTACCCAAGCCGCCCCCCGGCACGAAGCGGAAGCGCAAGGCTCCCACAAAGAAGGCTCGGCAGAAAAAGCCGAGCCGTGGCGCAAGGGCGGAACAAACCGCCCCCGCTATGGATGTGGTCGAAGCGTAGACCCGCGGGCGGCGGTCGGGGGATCGTCGCCCGCAGTATGGGTCCCGAGCGTAAGGCTCCCCTATGCCCGGGGAGCGCTCGGAGAGGCATGCGGCGGCATATCATCCAGCCGCCGCAACAGAAGAGGGCCGGACGCGGCACGCGCTGCGGGGTCGTGGAGCCATGCTCACGCGATTCCCACGGCCTCGCATTGGCGCAGAAGGAGGGCATCGCCAGGTTTTTAGTGGGTAAACTCTGTGCCACCAACACCAAGGCACAGAGGAGTCCCACATAACCCCGCGATGTCCCCCGGCGTCGCGGGGTATACGCAACGTATTTTCCTGGCGTAAAAAAAAAAAAAAAAAAAAAAAAAAAAAAAAAAAAAAAAAAAAAAAAAAAAAAAAAAGGTTAGGTTGGGGGCGATACCGGTTCCTCCACGTGGTGTCCCTGGGCAACGCCTGGGTGCGCCACTCCGCTCTCTACACGGGGTGAGGCACTCAGGCGGCTGATCGCCGGTCTTTCTCTGTCTTTCACCATCTTTTTATAGTTTACTCTTCTTTTGTTCAATTTACTTGTTTTATCCTATCTTTCAACGTCTTTTCTATCTTTTCTCTTTTATTTAACTCTCATGTGTGCGTGTAAGGTTGTATGTCTGAATGGTGATGGATGGGCTTTTACGGCCCCTAATCCTTGGTTTGTGGTGCCCGGCCTTGGGATGCATGGCGAGCAGGCGGCTCGTCCCGAGGGCACCGGGGCAGGATTCACCCCTTAAATGATCAACTATGGAAGGAAAGCATGCAGAAAATTCTCCCAGGGTGGGTCCCGGCAAAGCCGGGGAATCCCACACTCCCGTTTCGGCGGGAGATAGGGCCGTGTATACTGGGGGCCCCAAACATGCTGTGGTGGAAAGGGTGGCCGTTACGACGGCGAATGAGGAGAGAGGCGCGATGGCGCATTCGAGTCCGAAGCCGGTGCCCCTAACCGCACCGGCGGCGGATCTCTTAACAGTCCCGACAAAGGCCAAAAAGAAAAAGGCCAAGAAGAAGAAACGGCCATCAATGGCGGCTCAAGAGGCGGCGCAAGGGGGGGAACACACAAACCCCTCTACCGCCGAGGCCACGTGGACCAAAGTAGGTTCACGCAAAGGCAAGAAGACGAGAAAGGGGGCGGCTACAACAGCCAAAGCCGCTCCAAAGAAGAAGAGAGCGAAGCTTCGCCCTCCCACCACTGCGGCGGTCACCCTCACCCTGGGGGCGAACGCAGCTGAAAGGGGGGTGACTTACGCAAAAGTGCTTGGACAGGCTAGAGCGGCGATCGACCTGGGGGAACTTGGAATCCCCAGGCTCGGCTTCCGCCTAGCGGAAACAGGAGCGCGCGTCCTAACCATTGCTGGTGAGGGCGCGCAGGAAAAAGCGGACGCCTTCGCCCAGAGGCTGAGGTCCGTCTTGCCACCGGATGACGTGAAAGTCGCCCGCCCGGTTCTGTGCGCGGAGATCCGCGTCGCCGGATTGGACGACTCAGTAGCGGCCGCCGATGTCGTCCAGGCGGTCGCTACGGAAGGAGGGTGCTCGGCCGACGATATACGGTCGGGCCAATTGACGGTGGGGCCACGCGGGGACGCGTCAATTTGGATGCGCGTCCCGGTCGCGGCCGCCAAGAAGCTCACGAGCTCGGGGCGGCTGCGAGTTGGCTGGGTGTCGGCGAGAGTGGCGCTGCTGGCCGCGAGGCCTAAGCGCTGCTTCCGCTGCCAGGACACCGGCCACGTGGCGGCGAAGTGCCAGTGCTCGGTGGACCGCAGCCGGAGCTGTTTCCGCTGCGGGAAACCGGGGCACAAGGCGGCCGAGTGCGGGGAAGCGCCCAACTGCTTCCTATGCGAGGCTGCCGGCAGGCCCGAGAAGGCGCATGTGCTGGGAGGCAGCGGCTGTGTCGCAAGGCCGCCCCCCAGTACGAAGAGTAAGGCGCCAACAAAAAAGGCCCGGCAGAAAAAGCCCAAGGCCAACGGCACAAGGGCGGTTCCGTCCGCCCCCGCCATGGAGTTGGACGCCTAGGCCCGTGGGCGGTGATCGGGGGATCGCCGCCCACACTATGGGCCCCGAGAAGGATAGCTCCCCAATGCCCGGGGAGCTCTCGGAGAGGCAAGCGGCGGCATGACACCAAGCCGCCGCATTAGAAGTGAGCCGGATGCGGCACGCGCTGGGGGGTCGCGGAAGAATGCAAAGCGATTCCCGTGACCCCTCCAATGGCGCTGAAGATGGGCATCGGGGGGTTTTAGACGGTAAACCCCGGTGCACTCCATCTCGCGCCGGGGGAGTCCGTCATACCCCCGTCGCCCTCCCCCGGGGGTGGCGGGGGATACGTAATGTATTTCCCCCCGTCAAAAAAAAAAAAAAAAAAAAAAAAAAAAAAAAAAAAAAAAAAAAAAAAAAAAAAAAAAAAAAAAAAAAAAAGGTTAGGTTGGGGGCGATACCGGTTCCTCCCCGTTGGTGTCCCTGGGCAACACCTGGGTGCGCCACTCCGCCTTTTACACGGAGTGAGGTACTCAGGTGGCTGAACGCCGGTCTTTCCTATCTTTCTATCTGTTTTTAGTTTACTCTTCTTTTGTTACTTTATTTTCTTTTTATCTATCTTTCAACATCTTTTCTTTTCTGTCTTTTCTCTTTTATTTTACTCTTCTTTGTGTGTGTGTTAGGTTTTGCGTGTTAGGTTTTTGTTTTGAATGGTGATGAATGGGCTTTTACGGCCCCTAATCCAGGGTTTGTGGTGCCCGGCCGTGGGATGCGTGGCGAGCAGGCGGTCTCGTCGTGAGGGCACCGGGGCAGAATCACCCCTTATTGATCGGGCCAGAATCAGCCCACAAATGACAAACATGGAAGGTCGTGATTTGAAAAATATTCCCCGGGTGGGTCCTCTCTCTGAGAGGGAATCCCACCCTCCTGCTTCGGCGGGAGGCTGCTCCACGTATACGGGGGGGGCACAAACCACGAGGGTTGAGGAGGCGGTCGTCTCAACGACGGAGAAGGAGAAGGGCGCGATGGCGCAAACTGGGCCAGGGCCGGCGCACCTTACCGCGTCGGAGCTGGAACCCATCACCGATGAAGACAGGGACTTCTCGCAACCGGTGCCCGATGGCAGGCGCCGGCTGCTTGCGATGCTCCAAAAGAAGAAGTTGAGGGGTGACCGGGATCTGCCGCGAGTTATGCTCACACGCGACCTGATCCTGGAACGCTCAATTACCGGAAGAGACAGCGATGACTACCTCTCGGACTCCAGTGACATGTCAGGCGTGTCACTGGACTCCGAGGGGCTGCCCGCAATCCCACCCGAACGGACGAGCCTTAAAAGGCGTAATTCAGATGACGACATGGCGCCGCCCATTAGCAAGGGTACGGTGCCCACAGCAAAGAAGGGACGTGGTCGGCCACCAACAACCGGCCAATACGTTGGCCTGGCCAAAGCGCAGGCGGAGTTAAATAAGGCCAAGGCGGAAGCTATCAGACTGGAAGCCGAGGCCGAGGTTGCCGGTACGGCGCGGGCTGTGAGGGAAGCGCGAGCCTCTCTTCTCGCAAGCCCCGCTCCATTCGACAACAACACTGAGAAAACAAGCGCTGCTCTGGCGGAGAGCGTGGAGAGGGCTTTGGAGACGATCACAATGGTTGCTTCAAAGTCCTCAAATCTAAAAGGGACATACCAGCGGTTCCTCAAAGATTCGGCAGCCACAATAAAGGCAGCCGTTGCCGAAATGAGGGGCCGCGGTCAGACAGAAGAGTTGCGGGCTCTGGAAGAGCAAAACAAAGAACTGCAGCGGCAAATAGACGCCATGCGCAGGGAGTTGGACCAGTTGAGGCAGCGGGCATCTCGCCCCGCCGAACAAGACCTGCGACAGCTCATGGATGAAGTGTCGCGGAAAAATGTGGAGACGTTCGGCACAATGTTGAACGCAAGGCTGGCCGGACTAGAGGACCGCCTCTTACCAGCGCCTCGAATACGGCCGCCACTGGCAGTGAACAACGTCGGTGCCACACCATCGACGGCACTGACAAAGAAGGCGCCGAAGCCTAAAAGGGCGACGGCGCCCTCCTATGCAGAAGCGACGGCGTCAAGTGCAGCGGCCCCAAAAGAGGCACCGCCAGCTCCGACCCCGCCAAAGGCCAAAAACAAAAAGAAGGCCAAAAAGAAGAAGCCATCAATGGCCTCTCAGGAGGCGGCGCAAGGAGGGGAGACCAGCAACCCCTCCCCGGCCGAGGCCCCGTGGACTACTGTCCAGCGCAAGGCCAAGAAGAAGAAGGGGGCGACTACTCCATCCAAAGCCGCCCCTAAGAAGAAGAAGGTGAAGCTGCGCACCCCTGTCACTGCGGCCGTTACCCTCACTCTCGAGGAGAAGGCTGCGGAGATGGGGGTTACGTATGCCAGCCTGCTCAAGGAGGCCAGAGCGAAAGTCGATCTTGGGGAGTTTGACATCCCCAAGCTCGGCTTCCGCCTCGCAGAGACTGGCGCGCGCGTGCTCATTATCGACGGTGAGCGCGCGCAAGAGAAGGCGGATGCCTTTGCTGCCAAGCTTAGGACAGTCCTCAGCCATGAAGTAGTAAGAGTCGGCCGCCCGGTTAAATGTGCGGAAATGCGCGTCACCGGGCTGGACGACTCAGTGACGGCTGCCCAAGTTATCCAGGCAGCCTCACAAGAAGGTGGATGTCCGACCAGCTCTATCAGGTCGGGCAAAATTGTGGTGGGAATCAGGGGGGACGCGTCCTTGTGGTTGAGCGTCCCCGTTGCAGCCGCTAAAAAGCTGGCCAATTCTGGGCGGCTTCGCGTGGGCTGGGTGTCGGCGAGAGTGGCGCTGCTGGCCGCGAGGCCTAAGCGCTGCTTCCGCTGCCAGGACACCGGCCACGTCGCGGCGAAGTGCCAGTCCTTGGTGGACCGCAGCCGGAGCTGTTTCCGCTGCGGGAAGCCGGGGCACAAGGCGGCCGAGTGCGGAGCGGACCCGCTCTGCTCGCTGTGCGAGGCCACCGGCAAGACGGAGGTGGCACATGTGATGGGGAGCAGCAAATGCGTTTTCGCAAGGCCGCCCCCCGTCGCGAAAGGGAAGCGAAAGGCTCCCTCCAGGGCCCGGCTCAAAAAGCCGCAAGCCCAAGGCGCAAGGGCGGCTCAACCCGCCCCCGCAATGGAGGTAGAAGCTTAGGCCCGTGGGCGGTGATCGGGGGATCACCGCCCACAGTATGGGCCCCGAGGTGAAAAGCTCCCCAATGCCCGGGGAGCTCTCGGAGAAGGAGCCGGTTGCGGCTATGGAAAGTGAGCCGGTTGCGGCACGCGCTGCGGGGTCGTGGAAGAATGCTTTCGCGATTCCCACGGCCCCGTTAAAGGCGCTGAAGATGGGCATCGGGGGGTTTTAGACGGTAAACCCCGGTGCACTCCATCTCGCGCCGGGGGAGTCCGTCATACCCTCGCTGCCCTCCCCCGGGGGCGGCGGGGGATACGTAATGTATTTCCCCCCGTCAAAAAAAAAAAAAAAAAAAAAAAAAAAAAAAAAAAAAAAAAAAAAAAAAAAAAGGTTAGGTTAGGTTGGGGGCGAAACCGGTTCCTCCTCGTGGTGTCCCTGGGCAACGCCTGGGTGCGCCACTCCGCTCTTTACACGGGGTGAGGCACTCAGGCGGCTGATCGCCGGTCTTTCGTCTATTTTCCATCTTTTTATAGTATACCCTTCTTTTGTTTCGTTTATTTTATTTCTCTATTTTCACCATCTTTTCTTTTACTATCTTTCTTGTTTTGTTCATTCTTCTTTACACTTTTGTCTGTTTGCGTGTGAAAATCAGTGTGTGTTTGTGCGATGGATGGACCCGTGGGTCCCTAACCCTAAACTGAGCAACGTTCGGTGATGGGGTGCATGGCGGGCAGGTGGCCACGCAGTAAGGACGTGGGGCGGCGTCACCCCTTGAATGACCAAAAATGGATACAGGCAATATGGAAAATACTCCCCGGGTGGGTCCTCTCACGAGGGAATCCCACACTCCCGCTTCGGCGGGGGGTCGCCCCAAGTATACGGGGGGGGCACCTATTGCTTTAGAGGTGGAGGAGGATGTCGTTGCGACGACGAGTGGAGAAAGGCAGAAAGAACACGACGACTTAATGCTACTCGAAAAACGGATTCCGATTGTGCAGATGGAACGGTTAGATGATTCGGAAGGCGGATCACGGGCGGCGACGCCCGCATCCGTAGGAAGCAAGTTCTTCAACATAGAAGGAGGAACTTCGGATGACTATGAGAGCAGCAATGAGACCGCTGTCTCTCAGGGCCATGAAGGAGACCAAGATAAAGGAACAAGAGAGAGATTTCTGCGCAAGAGACGCGGAAGTAATATGGAAGAAGAGGGCAGCCCGGAAAAGGGAAAAGGCCGAAAGTCCACTTCTAAACGTGGTAGAGGCAGGCCTCCCACAACCGGTGAATATGTTGGCATGGCCAAGGCCAAACAGGACCTTCTGGAATTAGAGCAGAGGGCCCTGGAGGTCGAGGCCGAACGACAAATATTGGAGTCGGCAAAGAGGATTCCGCAGCTACGGTCACACCGGCTGTCGGAAGCCTCTGATAACTCGGACATGACAATTGTAGAGGATGAAGAGTTTACGGCGGCAAATCTGGGCGCTGTAATAAAGGAGAGTATCGGGACCATTACTAACGTGGCCCAAATATCTAAAAATCTCAAGGGGACTTCTATCAAGGCCCTTAATAAAGCGACTCACACTTTACAGGTGGCATGCTCTACCCTCCTCAGTCGCACAGTGACGGCGGAAACGAGAGCCCTGGAGGCGGCGAACATGCGCCTCTCCAAGGAGCTCTCTGAATTGAGAACCGAGCTCGCGGAGGTCAAACGCGAACTCGCAAACGCTAGACCACAGACCGCCCTCGCGACGCCCCCGCTCGGCTTGGAGGAGATGCTGGAGAGAGCGGTGCGGGAGGCGATCTCGATTTCGAGCGCCCGGATGGACGCGCGGCTGGAGTGCCTAGAGGCTCGGCTCCCACCGGAGCCCCGCCTGCGACCGCCACTCGCTGCGGACAAGATAAGAGAGGCAGCCCAAGGCGCACCAACACACGTGCCAAAGGCGAAAAGTAAGGCTCCTGAACTGGATACCGCGGTGTCGACTCTGTCGCCCCCGCTCAACCCAGGCCCGACATATAAAAAGAAGAAGGTCAAGAAGTCTGCCGCCGCCACAGAAGCAGCAGCTGCGAGGCGAGACGCTGCCCAAACTCCAACGACGACGGCAGCGAAGGGATCACCCCCGACCGAAGAATGGTCGCAAGTGGTCAAGAAGAAAGGGAAAACACATAAAAATGCGGAAGAAAAGAAAAAGGGAACTAAAAAGAAAAAGAAACAGAGTGGAAAACTACGCGCTCCCAAATCCGCAGCCGTGGTTATCACACTGCAACCAGGCGCGGAGGAACGAGGCGTCTCATACAAAGACGTCCTCGCTAAGGCCAAAGAGCGAATCAACCTAGCCGCGCTGGACATACCGGCGGTTAGGTTTAAGGTGGCAGTGACTGGGGCTAGAATGTTGGAGGTCCCGGGAGCTGCTAGTAAGGAGAAGGCAGACTTACTCGCCGGAAAGTTAAAAGAGGTCATGGGGGAGGAAGTTGTCCGCATTTCCCGACCCCAGAAATGCGCCGAATTGCGCATTACTGGATTGGACGATTCTGCCTCGGCGGCAGAAATAGCACAGGCCATAGCGACACCTGGTGGCTGCGCAATCGGCGATATCAAGGTCGGTGAAATTAGAAGGGGCCGCAACGGCCGCGGCACGGCCTGGCTCAAATGCCCGGTCGAAGCAGCAAAGAAGGTGACGGCATCGAACACCAAGGTATACGTCGGGTGGACCGTGGTGCGCGTGACTCTGCTCTCCACGCGTCCAATGCGGTGTTACCGTTGCCACCAAACTGGACACACGCGGGCCAAATGCCCCAGCGAGGACGATCGCGGCGGATTGTGTTTCCGCTGCGGTCAATCAGGCCACACGGCTGCACACTGCAATAACGCGCCCCATTGCACGTTGTGTGCAGCACATGGTAAACCGGCAGACCACAACGTAGGCAGTAAGTCCTGCGGTAAGCCTACGCTAAAGAGGAAGGACGGCTCAAAAAAGAGCAATGTATCGCCGAGGCCCGCCACAACACCCAAGGCGGCCTCTGGTGATGGAGCGGTAGCAATGGAGGCCCAATAACGGCTACTCTCAGGTTTTTGCAGGGCAACCTGAATCACTGTGCTCAAGCGCAGGACCTGTGGATTCAGGAAGTGCTGAAGCGGGCAATAGACGTTGCTGTGGTGTCCGAACCATATCGTGTCCTTCCAAGGAGTGACTGGATCGGTGACGCGGACTCGGTGGTTGCATTGGTCCTCGGCCCCAAAATCGCGCCTCCATCTTCCAGGAGCACGACTCGGGGCCACGGTTACATCGTCGCCAACTTGGGGGCCCTCACCGTGGTGGGGGTCTACTTCTCCCCGAACAGAACAATCGCCGAGTTCGAATCCTTCCTCCTGCAGCTCACCACCTTCGTGAGCGGAGCAGACAACCCCGTAGTCGTCGCCGGGGACTTCAACGCGAAATCAACGCTGTGGGGTTCCCCGACGACGACTGCGAGAGGCAGAGCGGTCGCGGACTGGCTCACAACCACGGGCCTAGTAGTCGCAAATCGAGGTGCCGTCAGCACCTGTGTTCGCCGGCAAGGTGAGTCGATAGTGGATTTGACACTAGTCAGTCCATCTATCGCTCGCCGGATCAAAAATTGGCAAGTTCTCGAGGAGGTCGAGACGCTCTCGGACCACCTTTACATCAAGTTCGACGTCAGTGCTTCCACGTCGGAACAAAACCGCCCAATTCCATCCGGGGGCGGCCCAAGGTGGTCCCTGAAGAAAATGGATCGGGAGCTTCTGGAGGAGGCCGCAATCGTAGCGTCCTGGGCGCTTCCCCACTCCGACAACATAGAAGAATGCGCAGAATGGCTGAGAGAGGCGATGAGCGGCGTCTGTGATGCCTCAATGCCACGGGTGGGGCCATTGAGACCGCGCCGGCAAACGTACTGGTGGCGGCCCGAGCTGCTCCATCTGCAGCGGGTGTGCACGGCGGCCCGTCGCCATTACAAAAGGTACCGCAGACGTCGTGTGAGAGACCAGCAGGAAGAGGAAGCTCGATATGACGAATATCGTACAGCCTGCCTCACTCTTCGTGACACCATACTGCAGGCGAAGGCCGATGCCTGGCAGGAGTTTTTAGAAACCCTGGAAGAGGATCCGTGGGGCAAGCCGTACAAGTGGGTGCGACAAAAACTGCGCCCGGCTGTGCCACCAATAACCCGGACTATACTACCGGAGCTCCGAAACAGAGTCTTGTCGGCCCTCTTTCCATCTGGGGCCGAGTGGTCGCCACCAACGGCACCACGAACGGAAGACTCCGAGCCCGAAAGAGAGGAGGAAGTACCGCCCGTTACGTCGGCCGAACTAGCGGTTGCGGTGAACAAAATGGGCCTGAAAAACACAGCCCCAGGCCTCGACGGCGTGCCAGGTCGCGCATGGGTCCTGGCAATGAAGCACTTAGAGTCGCAGGTGCTCGCCGCTTTGACCAGTTGCCTGGTCCAGGGCCGAGTACCTCGACAATGGAAAACGGGCAAATTGGTGCTCCTGAAGAAGAATGGGCGCCCCGAGGACCAACCGTCTGCGTATCGGCCTATCGTCTTACTGGACGAGATATGTAAGACGTTGGAACGGGTGGTAGTGGCGCGTCTCGTCCAACATCTAGAGCGCGTCGGGCCGAACTTGAGCGATAACCAGTATGGGTTCCGCTCAGCTCGGTCCACAATAGGAGCGGTCGCACGTCTGCGAGACGTAGTAGAGGAGGAGGTGTCCCGGGGTGGGGTAGTTTTGGCAGTATCATTGGATATTTCCAACGCTTTTAACTCCCTGCCCTGGGGAGCCATCAAAGAAGGCTTACGACGACACGGCGTTCCGAGATATCTACGCAACGTCATCAGCGACTACCTCTCGGAACGCTCCGTAAAATACCCAACTCAAGAGGGATGGGAGGAGAAGGAAGTGGTGTGTGGCGTTCCACAGGGGTCGGCTCTTGGTCCGTCCCTGTGGAACATTGGTTACGACACGGTGCTCTCTGGCGCCAATCTACCAGGCGTCGAAGTGATCGGCTACGCAGACGATACCCTCGTAGTTAGTCACGGCAAGACATATCGCGACGCGATCATTCTCGCGACGGCGGCGGTCGCACAAATCGTTCGTCGGATCCGAGCACTGGGACTTGCTGTGGCCCTTGAGAAATCCGAGGCCCTATTCATTCACGGGCCGAGGAACTCTCCGCCGCCTGGACTGGCTGTGATGGTCGGTGGGACCAGGATAAACGTCTCACCATCTCTGACGTACCTGGGTCTCACTCTTGACGGCAAGTGGACTTTCCGAGAACACTTCTCGCGTCTCTCGATGAAGGTGACGAAATCGGCCGGAGCATTGGCTGCGCTGCTCCCGAACCTCGGGGGACCGAGTCTGGGCTGTCGGCGCCTGTACATGGGCGTCATACGCTCCATGTCAATGTACGGCGCGCCGATCTGGGCCGAACAACTGGCTACTGAGAACAGACTCGTCCTCGGAAGAATTCAGCGAGTGATGGCGACGCGGGCAGTGCGTGGATACCGCACCATCTCCAGAGATGCGGCATGCCTGCTCGCCGGAAGCGTCCCATGGGACATAGACGCACAATCCCTCGCCGACGTTTACTGGCGTTGCGCAGCGGTCCGCGCAGGGGGCAGCAACCCCTTACCGGACGCCATTCGTCGGTGGAGGGACGAATCGAGGGAGAGGGCTTTAGACCTCTGGGCGGAAAGGCTAGAAGAGCCGCTAGTAAGCATCGCCCTAATATCGGCCATTCGCCCGCTGTTCAAAGAGTGGGTGAATCGGAAGCACGGCGCGCTCTCTTTCCGTCTAACACAGGTGCTGACCGGGCATGGCTGCTTCGGTCGGTACCTGTGCGAGATCGTTAGGAGAGAAAGCACCACAAGATGTCACCACTGTGACGAGGACAGGGACACGGCCGAACATACCATAACGGCCTGTCCCTCCTGGATTGGACAACGCGCGGCCCTCACGGCCGCAATCGGACAGGACCTCTCGCTGCCGGCTATCATCCGGGCAATGCTGAGCAGCGAGTCAGAGTGGAACGCGGTTGATGATTTCGCACAGGTGGTCATATCCGTGAAGGAGGAGGCAGAGCGTGAAAGGGAACGGGAGACGCTCGACCCCTCAAGACGGCCGAGACGAAGACGCAGGATCAATAATGATCACAGCGTCGCGACTTAGCCAGGGAGCTCGGAGCGGCGGCATGGGGACGCCGTCGCTCATTGCATCGAGTCCCAGAGAGAGCCGTGATGCGCAACGTACTCCTGCGCATCGCGGCACACGTGGTGGAAGGCCTAGGCAAGCCCTGATGGGGCCTCTGTTCGGCCTGAGGGGGGCTTGATCGCCCCCAACGGGATGGGCCTGCAACCCACAACGCAGGCGCCCGTCGTCGGAGTCGCGGTTGTTTTGTAGTTCCCGTGGCTCCGGCAAGGGCGGTACCGTCGGAGTACCGCCGAGTTTTAGTGGGTAGGGCTGCGTCCATTTACCATCTTCTCGGACGCAGCGAGTCCTACATATCCGCCTGGGGAGTTTCCCCACTCCCCCGCGGAATGCCTAAAAGCATTTCTCGGCGTAAAAAAAAAAAAAAAAAAAAAAAAAAATTAGGTGAGGGTAGGTTTTTTTTTTTTTTTGGAGTCCCCCCCCTAACATGATCAGGGCTGTTTCATTTCTGTTTTATTTCTCTTCTCTTTTATTTTAATTTCTTTTCTTATTCTTTTTTAATGATTTCGTACAGTATTAACATTATTACATTATTTTCGCTTCTATACATTCCTTTGTTTTTCTTATTATTAATATTCCACATTTTGTTTCCGTTTTTAACAATTTTCAGTTTTTTAGTATAACAATTTTGTAATTTTTCTAGTCAGCTATATAATTCTGATAAATTGCAATATAATAATAATGTAAATACAATAGTCATTTCGATTTATGATAATGTCAATAATATAATTTTCCAATAAAATGGTAATTCAAAATTAATAATTCAAATAATATTATTCCAATATAATAATCCACTAAAACAATAATACCAATAAAATACAATTTAAATACAATTCATAAATGTCAAAATAATAAAACAACGGACGCACCGGACGAAGTAGAGGACGCCACACCCGAAGCACCGGAGCACCTGGTTAGGTTAGGTTAGGTTAGGTTAGGTTAGGTTAGGTTAGGTTAGGTTAGGTTAGGTTGGGGGCGAAACCGGTTCCTCCTCGTGGTGTCCCTGGGCAACGCCTGGGTGCGCCACTCCGCTCTCTACACGGGGTGAGGCACTCAGGCGGCTGATCGCCGGTCTTTCTCTGTCTTTCACCATCTTTTTATAGTTTATTCTTCTTTTGCTTATTTATTTTGTTTTTGACTATCTTTCAACATCTTCTCTTTTCTATCTTTTCTCTTTTTGTTACCTCTTCTCTGCGTGTGTGTTAGGTTTGCGTGATAGGTTGTATGTCTGAATGGTGACGAATGGGCTTATACGGCCCCTAATCCCCGGTTTGTGGTGCCCGGCCTTGGGATGCGTGGCGAGCAGGCGGCTCGTCCCGAGGGCACCAGGGCAGAATCTCCCTTAAAAGACGAATTATGGAAGGTCGTATTATTAAAAACACTCCCCGGGTGGGTCCCAGCAATGGGGAATCCCACACTCCCGCTTCGGCGGGGGGTCGGCCCTTGTATACGGGGGGGCCAAATAGTGCGATGGCGGAGGCCAAGGAGGCCGTTAAGACGGCGAGCGAGGGGACGAGCGCGATGGCGCAATCGAGTCCGAAGCCGGTGCCCCTAACCGCACCGGCGGCGGAGCTCTTGACCGACGAAGACGTCGATTTTAGTCAGCCGCTGCCGAATGGCAGGGAGCGGCTACTAAAATTGCTCCAAAAGAAAAAGTTGAGGGGCGACCGGGATCTGCCGCGAGTTATGCTCACACGCGACCTGATCCTGGAACGCTCAATTACCGGAAGAGACAGCGATGACTACCTCTCGGACTCCAGTGACATGTCCGGCGTGTCACTGGACTCCGAGGGGCTGCCCGCAATCCCACCCGAACGGACGAGCCTTAAAAGGCGCAACTCAGACGACGACATGGCGCCGCCCACAGGAAAGGGCACGGTGCCCATAACAAAGAAGGGACGTGGCAGGCCGCCAACAACTGGCCAATACGTCGGCCTGGCTAAGGCCCAGGCGGAGTTAAACAAGGCCAAGGCGGAGGCCATCAGGCTAGAAGCTGAGGCTGAGGTCGCCGGTACGGCACGGGCAGTGAGAGAAGCGCGTGCCTCTCTTCTCGCAAGCCCTGCTGCATTCGACGACGGCACGGCGAGGACAAGCGCTGCTCTGGCGGAGAGCGTGGAGAGGGCTTTGGAGACGATAACGATGGTCGCTTCAAAGTCCTCAAATTTGAAAGGAACATATCAGCGGTTCCTCAAGGAGTCGGCAGCCACAATAAAGGCAGCCGTCGCCGAAATGAGGGGCCGCGGTCAGACAGAGGAGTTGCGGGCTCTAGAGGAGCAGAACAAAGCACTGCAGCGGCAATTAGAAGCCATGCGCAAAGAGTTGGATGAGCTGCGGCGGCAGGCACTCATGCCCGCCCCCCAAGAAATAAAACAGCTGTTGTCGGAGGTCTCTCGCTCCAACATAGAGACCTTCGGCAACATGCTGAATGCGCGGCTGGCTGGGTTGGAGGACAGACTCCTTCCCGAGCCAAGAAGAAGGCCACCGCTGGTAGCGGACAACACGGACGTGTCCGTCGGTACTCCACCATCAGCAGTACCGACGAAGAAGGCACCGAAGCCAAAAAAGGCGACAGCGCCTACTTATGCGACGGTGATGGCGCAGGATGCGGCGGCCCCAAAAGAGGCTCCGCCTGCACCTGCCCCGTCCAAGGCCCCTAAGGGCCAGAAGAAAAAAAAAGAAGCGGCCATCAATGGCCGCCCAGGAGGCGGCGCAAGGGGGGGAAACCAGCAACCCCTCCCCCGCCGAGGCCCCGTGGACCAAAGTTGGTCCACGTAAGGCAAAAAAGAAGAAGGGGGCGGCTACAACAGCCAAAGCCGCCTCGAAGAAGAAGAAGGCGAAGCTTCGCCCCCCCTCAACTGCAGCGGTCACCCTCACCTTGGGGGCAAACGCTGCGGAAAGAGGGGAGACATACGCCAAGGTGTTGGCCAAGGCCAGAGCGGCGATCGACTTGGGGGAATTGGGCATCCCTAAACTCGGTTTCCGCCTGGCGGAAACTGGAGCGCGCGTTCTCACCATTGCCGGTGAGGGCGCGCAAGAAAAAGCAGACGCCTTTGCCGCTAGGCTGAGGTCCGTCTTGCCACCGGACGATGTAAAAGTCGGCCGCCCGGTCTTGTGCGCGGAAATCCGTGTTGCCGGGCTGGACGACTCAGTAGCGGCCGCTGACGTCATTCAGGCGGTTTCTAAGGAAGGAGGGTGTTCGGCCGACGATATACGGTCGGGCCATTTGACGGTAGGACCACGCGGGGACGCATCGCTATGGATGCGCGTCCCGGTCGCGGCCGCCAAAAAGCTTACGAGCTCTGGGCGGCTGCGCGTTGGCTGGGTGTCGGCGAGGGTGGCGCTGCTGGCCGCGAGGCCTAAGCGCTGCTTCCGCTGCCAGGACACCGGCCACGTGGCGGCGAAGTGCCAGTGCTCGGTAGACCGCAGCCGGAGCTGTTTCCGCTGCGGGAAACCGGGGCACAAGGCGGCTGAGTGCGGGGAAACGCCCAACTGCTTCCTGTGCGAGGCTGCCGGCAGGCCCGAGAAGGCGCATGTGCTGGGAGGCAGCGGCTGTGTCGCAAGGCCGCCCCCCAGTACGAAGAGAAAGGCGCCAACCAAAAAGGACCGGCTAAAAAAGCCAAAGGCCAAAGGCGCAAGGGCGGTTCCCGCCCCCGCCATGGAGTTGGACGCCTAGGCCCGTGGGTGGCGATCGGGGGATCGCCGCCCGCACTAAGGGCCCCGAGACGGCAAGCTCCCCAATGTCCGGGGAGCTCTCGGAGAGGCAGGCGGCGGCATAACACCAGGCCGCCGCGAATGAAGAGAGCCGGATGCGGCATGCGCTGGGGGGTTGCGGAAGAATGCTAAGCGATTCCCGTGACCCCTCCAATAGCGCTGAAGATGGACATCGGGGTGTTTTAGTCGGTACACCCCGGTGCACTCCATCTCGCACCGGGGGAGTCCGACATACCCCTGCTGCCCTCCCCCGGGGGTGGCGGGGGATTCGTAAAGAATTTCACCCCGTTTAAAAAAAAAAAAAAAAAGGTTAGGTTAGGTTAGGTTAGGTTAGGTTAGGTTTTTTTTTTTTATTTATTTTTTTTTTTTTATTTTTTTTTTTTTCCAATTTCTCTGATATCTATTCAGAGCTACTTTTTTGCCTTTTTTCTTTAAAATCTATTTACATTTGTGCGTTTTTAACAATTAGTTTTTCTTATTTCTACTGTTATTTCTACATTGCTTATCTTATTTCTACTATTTACATTTCTTGTGTTTCATTGTTTGTCTCATTTTCACTGTTTACATTTTCTTGTGTTACATTGTTTGTCTTATTTCTACTATTTACATTCATAATTATTTCTTTACAGTATTTTATAAATCTATCTTTACATTTCTTATTATTTAATATTTCTTGGAAGTTTTCTATTCTTATCTCTATATTTATTCTTTGTTCCAAATCATATCTTTTTTGTGCATATATTGGGCATTCTGTTAAAACATGTGGCACATTTTCATCCTTTTCAGGGTCACATGCGCACGATGGACTCTCCTTACATTTAAAACGGTGTAGATATCCAGAGAGTCCACCGTGCCCAGTGAGAGCCTGAGTTAGCTCTTGGCTAGGCTGAACATTTTTAAATATTTTATGTGCAGTGTATATATTATCAGCGAACATTTTTGTTGTGCCAGCGGTTTCGCCATCTCGATATCTCCGGTCCCACTCGCGAAGAGTGTCCTGTCGGATTAATTTCTTCGCGAATGAGACCGGACACAGGTCGTAATGCGGTTTTATTTTTAGCCTTGTAGCAGCTTCTTTGGCCAGCATATCCGCTCTCTCGTTGCCCTCTAGACCGGCGTGCGCCCTGACCCAGAACAGAGAAATTTCTCTGCCCTGCCTCAAGGCGCCCGCAATATTTCTTTTTGTGTCCAGTGCTAGTTTGTTTGTTGTTCCTACGCCGCACACGGTCTCGATTGCCGCCCTCGAGTCGCTGTAAATTCCGATTTTTACCTCGGGACGTTCGAGGGCGACTCTCGATGCCCTGTTTAGCGCCAGTAGTTCCGCCTGGTAAACAGTACAGTGATCAGCAAGCTTGAGCTTAAGGTGTCGGTTTTCCGTGTCATTTATCCATACTGACACTGCCGCGCCCACCTTACCCTCAAGCTTGCTTCCATCCGTATATATTTTTACCGTAATGTTTGTTTCTTCAATTTCTTGTTGGTTTACCAGGCAGGTGTATTGTGTGCGTTCTGTTTGTGAGGGGTGGGGCATGTTAGTATATTTTTCTACTGTTTCGATTTCCGCATCAGGTCCGTCAAACTCCTTTCTCCCCTTGCGGGCCAGATAGAGCTCCGCTGTTTCCCGGATTCTTAGATCTAGCGGTATAATTCCGGTTATTGCCAAGGCTGAGTGCAAGGAAGTTGTCCTATAGGCATAACATATTTTTTGGGCAAAACCTCTTTGTATAGCATTGAGCAACTTTCTTGCACCCAGTTTTCCCGCCGAGTCGGCCCACGCGCTAGACGCATATGTTATTATTGGTTCCACTGCGGCGGTGTATATAAGTCGTGATACGTTGGCCTTTAGGCCCCAGCTGACCTTGGCTGCTCGTGAAAGTTGTGCATGTATATTAACTGCTTTTTGACATACGTTATCTATATGTGGGCCGAAGGTCAATTTATCATCTATCGTAAGGCCTAATAGCTTAATTTTATTTGTTATTTCAACAGGAACCCCTCCCATGTTGAGTTTTGGGGTGTCATACTTGAGCCTGCGAGTGATGACCATGGCCTGCGTCTTGTGGGGAGCGAACTTTAGTTTGTTTTCCGCTCCCCACAAGTGCGCATACTCAAGGGCATCCCTCGCAGCCTCATTTATGGTCCCAGCCGTTTTACCGAAGAAGAGAAGCACTATGTCATCGGCGAATGCCTGGACATAGTGCCCTCGTGACGTTAGGTTCTTGAGTAGTGGATCGATTAGTAGGTTCCATAATGTAGGCCCCCCGACGGACCCCTGAACACAGCCTTTGTTTGTTTTTCTCGTGTGTTCCTCGCCAGCGTATTTAATTGTTATCCTTCTATCAGACATGTAATTGTCGAAGGTTCTCCTCAGATTTATTGGACATTTTTCTTCTGCCATCCTTATTCTAATTCTCGGCCACCATGCACCGTCGAACGCCCCCTCAATGTCCAATGATACCATTACTATGATCATTTTGTTTTCAAGTTGTGTTTTAATCTGATTCATTAGTTCGAAAAGGGCGTCCTCGGTGCTCCGCTGCGGGGTGAAGCCGTATTGAAGGGGGCTTTGCCGGGGGGTTATGTACCATCTCAGTCTCTTCACCAACATTTTCTCATATAGCTTTCCCATTACCGGGAGGAGGCCTATTGGTCTGTAAGATTTGGCAGTTGCATAGTTGTCCTTGTTTTGTTTCCTTATGACTACGACTGTGGCCTCCTTCCAGGCAGTTGGGAAGCATCCATGTTCTAGGCACTTGTTGAAGAGACCCAGGTGGTACTCCGGGTCTGCATATACCAGTCTCGCCACTATATCAGAGGTAAGTCCATCTTTCCCTGGGGCCTTTTTGGGGTTGAAACTGTCCATGGCAGATTTTAGCTCCGTTTCTGTGAATGGGGGATCATGGTGATCATCGTCTTGGTCTTTTTTATTTATTTGGTCTGCTTCTTTTCTGATTTTGTCTTGGTAATCATTATCTTCTTTAGGATCATCCCATGGATAGAAGACCTTCGCCAGTTCCTCAGCAGATTCTTTAGCGCTTAGTGTTTTTCCATCTTTTACTAATAATGTATCCTCGTGTCTCTTTCCTGTCTTTCTAAGTACCCTATATATTCCGTCCCACACTGTTTCTCTATCTTGCTTTCCACAGAAGTCCTTCCAGCTTTTTACTTGTTCCTGTTTTGCTTTTTCCTCGTATTTCTCTTTTTGTTTTGTGTATTCATTTATGACATGTTCTTTTCTTTCAGGTGCTGCCCATCGGATCCTTCTTCGCAGAGTCTTCGTTTTTCTTTTTAGGTATTCAAGTTCTTCTGTCCACCATGGGGGTTTTTTATTTTGGATGCTCGTTTTCTTTTTTGGAAGTACTTCTTCGCATGCTCTTTGTATAACGGAATTGTATTCGTCTATGGTGAGTTCTATGTCTGTTTTATTATTTATTTGTTGAAGCCTGTCAGTGTTTAAGTTATTTTCTATTTTTAGTTGTTCTACTTTTTCCAAGAAGGTGGTCCAATTAGCATTTTTTGTATTGTATTTTCTAGTTGTACTGCTTATTTTAATATTAATTTTGTGTCTTCCCATGTCGAATACAATTCCGTTGTGATCTGAGCTGACTAATCCTTCTTCTACTTTCCAGTCTTGGATCCAGTCTAAAAGATCACGAGAGCATGCAGTGATGTCTATAATGCTGCTACATTCCTTCCCGCCCCTGATGGTGTAGAAGGTGGGCTTTCTTCCTTCGTTTAGGATTTCCATGCCCCATTGGTTGAGCAGGCCGGAGACAGCCTCCCCTCTTGCATCAGTTTCCTTACTACCCCACCAGATGCTTTTCGCGTTTGTATCTCCCCCCATTATTATGGAATCTGGGCCGTATTCCTCCACTATTCTGTCCAGCTGGTTCAGGTGTCCAGCTATGTCTTGGTCGGGTTCGAGATAGAAGGACACCGCTAGTATTACAGTGTCTCCCAGACTGATTTTGGCTGCGACTATATTTGTCGTGGTGTATTTTGCTTCAACAGCGGCCTCGATGTTACTATCGAAGACCGCTATTGCTGCTTTAACCTTGTTTTCGCCATCCTCAGCCTGGAAGATTCGCACTCCGCTAATGTCCTTCATTCTCGTCCCCGCCCCTGTGTACGGTTCCTGTATTAGCGCAAAAGAGAACTGTCTCGCCGCCATCATTAGTTCTTCAGTGGCTAATCTCTTGCGCTGTAAGTTCACCTGAACCACCCTGCATGTTTTTTCTGGGGAGAGATTTTCTGTGCCTTTTGTTCCTACTTGGGTGCCTTTAGCAATACGCCACTGCTGAGCGAGCTACTGCATCCCATTTCTTCCTCACTGTACAGCAGTCGCTGAATGCGTTGTGCCCTGTGTTTTCAAGTTTGGCTCTGATGCAGTTTATGCAGCTGGGGGGAGCCTGCTCCTCTATTTTGCTGCATTGTGTTTTTAGGTGCGGTCCCCCGCAGTGGCTGCAGATGTCGTCGGGTTCCTGGCACAGCCTTTTTGTGTGGCCGTATCCCAAACACCTGGAGCATTGCACCAATGGTGTTTGGTCGGCCACTACTATCCTTTGTATATCTATGTAGACTGTGCCACTATCCATCATCCTCTGCCACACTTGCGGGGAGACTCTCATGACCACGTGGTGTGTGTGCGGGTTTCTGGCTTTCTTTTTATATTTTATTTCCAGCATTTTCTGGTCCTCTCCCAGTCCTTGCAGGATGTGCGCGTTTTGTTTTTCTATTGCTTTCACTATTTCCTCATCTGTGTTAATTTTTAACACACCCTGCAAGACTACAAGAGGATCCTTGTTTTTTATATCCTCGACCCGTAAGTTACCTTCACTTTCTATTTTTTCCCTTATTTTATCTATTTCTTGTTTGTTTCTGCACCCTATTATGACTTTCCTATCTTTGGCCTTCCTTATTTTGTCTATCCTTGATCCTTCTTCCTTGGCGTTTATTGTTTTCCTTATTTTGTCCATTACATCATCCGCCGTCTTGTTTTGGTCGCTGGAGGCGACTGCCACCGAGTGCATTGTTGCGGTGACACCTGCCCGCGGCACCGGGTTACCGGCTGCCACACTGGCATATGTCACCGCCCCCACTCTGGTGGCTGTTTCCTCCAGTACTTTTGTCAATTTTTTCATTTCTTCTTTATTTTGGTTTAATAACAAGTTATTTTCATTTATTTTTCTAATAAGGTCCTCATTATTTACAGTTACTGTTGGTTCCGGAGGCGACAGCGGCTGATGTGTAGGGTGATTTCCTAGTATTTCATTTTGTGTATTTTTCCCTTTTTTAGTTTCTTCGTTACTTTCCTTTATGAGTTGGTATAGTCTGTCCAACATGGCAGTAACTCCTTCTTTTATTTCCGTTTTTATGTTTCTTGACTCCGATAGGTACTGCTTTGCCCTAATTAGACAGGCTCTACCTTCCTCTGTTCGCGTTTTGGTCGTTGAGGAGCTTGTCCCAGTTTTTGCTGTTTGTTTTTTATTGTTGGTGTTTTTAGGTGCAGAGGCTTCGGGCTTATTTTGCGTTTTGTCGACCAGAGAGATGTCAAATACTGTGAGGGCCTCTGTTTTGTTTATGTCGATGGTTTCTGTTTGCGTCAAGGGCTCTATTCCATCCATATTGCTCAGCGTGGGTGAAGAAATATTAAGGGATTTGTTATTTTTCTTTTCAGGTGTTCGAATCATTTTGTTTTATTTATAATAGCAAGTAAGGTAAGGTAAGTATTACGTTATTTTTTATTTAATTTTTGGTTTTATATTTAAGTAAATTTATTATGAAAAATAATCCCCCCTGTTTGTTTTTAATAGCAAGTAAGGTAAGGTAGTAAGGTAAGGTAAGTATTACGTTATTTTTTATTTAATTTTTGGTTTTGTATTTAAGTAAATTAATTATGACAATTTTTCCCCCCTGTTTGTTTTTAATAGCAATATCTCAAGTTTTTAATTCTATTCCTGTTTGTTTTTAATAGCAAAGTTACACTTTATACATCTTCTCCTACTTCTGAAATAAAATTATATTCCTGTTGGTTTTTAATAGCAAAGTTACAATTTATACCTCTTCTCCTACTTCTGAAATAAAATTCTATTCCTGTTAGTTTTTAATAGCAAAGTTACAACTTATACCTCTTCTCCTACTTCTGAAATATAATTCTATTCCTGTTAGTTTTTTAAAAGCAAAGTTACAATTTATACACCTTCTTCTACTTCTGAAATAAAATTCTATTCCTGTCCGTTTAAAATAGCAATTTTGCGACTTTGTCTCCTTCTTCCTCTTTCGTTTCCGTTTAAATCCGAAGAATGTTCGAGGTTCAGGGTTAATTGCAGTTCTTATTTGCGTATATACATAACAAGATAATATACTCTATGGATAAGTATATGTAATTATGAATGAGTTAAAACTTAAAACTAATTAAAGAAGAGAGACTTATTCCTAATTATTTACTAACTATATTTACTAGTATAAGAATTATGTAGTTTATACAGCCATTTGTTCTCGTACTTTAGGCCTCCGCGTTGTAAACAACAAGATGGCGGCGCGTCGTTGGAATGCGAGGTCACGGCGACCTTCTACTATTACTGAATAAAATTCTATTCCTGTTTATTTGAAATAGCAATGTTGCAACTTTATCTCCTTCTTCCTCTTTCGTTTCCGTTTAAATCCGAAGAATGTTCGAGGTTCAGGGTTAATTACAGTTTTTATTAGCGTATGTACATAATAAGGTATATTCTACGGATAAGTATATGTAATTATTTGCTAGTTTTTTAATTATTTGAATGAATTAAAACTTAAAACTAAATAAAGAAGAGAAAAACTTATTCCTAATTATTTATAATAGCAATATCGCGCTTCCCCGCGCGCGAACTTGTTTACCGATCCGGGCTCCGGCCTAAAGAATGTTAGTCCAAGATCCTGTGCCGTACATGTGTCTCAATTCTTGCAACTAGTTTATCGTGTATTTGTATTGATTTATTTGGTTTAAGTTAATATATGTTAATTAGTATTTAGTTTTATTGTTTTATATGAGTATATATATGATTGATTTGTTTTGTAATAGTGTGATAAGTTTAATATTTTGGCGTTTTACAAGGTTACTAAACTTCCGATTTTTTATTAAAGTGATGAGTTTATATTATTTATTTTGTAGGTTATTATTTAAGTACTTATTTTAACATTATTTACTAGCATAACAAATTATATGAATTTTTCCGCCACTGGTTCTCGTACTATAATAGGCCCGCGCGGTGCAAACAAGATGGCCGCTCGTCGTTGGAATGCGTTGTCACGGCAACCGGCCCGGCGGGAATATAATTCTCAGGGTTGTCACTTTTTTGTTGTTGCCTATAAATGAGCGGTAGTCAACCTGATAGGAATATTGTTTAACTTTTCTAGTTAAATACCTTTTGGCATGCCTACCTTTGTTCACAAAAACGAGCTGGTAGTCGCCTGATGTTAATATGTTTCTTTGAGTTTTTTAAGAATGTTATTATTATTTATTTGTTGTGTATGCCTTATTTATCTATGTTTGTATTATTTTTTATTTTGTTTTCTTTAATTTTAACTTTTTTATATACTTAATTCTGTTTAATAATGTTATATTATATGTCTATAGTTTTGTAAACCAGTATTTAACTATATACTGATTGACTTTTGTACAAAATTGCGAAGAAACGAGATGAATTTTAGATTTTTTATACTAAATTTATTTTCTATTTTACCTGTTATTAATTTATATTTGGTATTTATGTGTATTTTTATGTCAGTTTTGTATATGTATTGTGTTAATTTGTACAATGTTAGTTGATGAGAAATATGAGACATACATACACCAAGAATTTTTTATCTAATAAAAACGTCATTTGCAGCCCTGAGTTTCGTTTTGTAAACTAGGTCAGGAAGCTCCTCCTACTTTGTGACGTCACGTTTTTTGCTCTAAAAATGCGAATATCTCAGAAACTACTCGATGGATCTTAATGAAATTTCTGGTGTATATAGGTTTCGGTCAAGGCTATAATGTGGAACAATCAAATTTCTTAAAAAATTAATATCTTGGCCGCTATTCAAGATTTTGTACTTTCGACCAGATTTACGGACAAACTGTTAGCTCTAAAGGTGTGGGATTACCACTAATCTATTGTTAACTTAATCTAAATTCTACTAGGCTATTTAAAATTTTTATACAAACTAAATTTTTTCTGTTTTTGACTTATAAAAATCTTATGGTTATTCTACTAATTAAAATGATTAAAAACTAAGACTTAACTAAATTTTTTCGGCTCCCGGCTGCTGGTGGTGACTCGTGGTGATGCCTCGGAGGTTTCCAGCGAGTCTAGACTTCCTAGGTTTCAGTCTAGACTTTTCGGTTTTTTGCGTTTATCTCCTAAACTATTCACTGTATCCACTTGAAATTTTTTACAGGGTAGCCTCTGGTTGGTCCTCACTATATTATATTTTAAAAACACTATGTCGTCGATTTACTTTTGTTGTAATTTACACTCAAAGTTTTATGAAATTTTAAAGTTTTAATAACTCCGTGAAAAATGGTCCGATTTCAATTTGGAAAGCAGTTTTAGAATGTCCTCGTCAATCCGCTTCGGGATATCTACTTTTGCGCTTCCTCTTGCCGTTTTTCGCGTTCCCGCCCTAGCACCTCCTCTTGGTTTTTCGTCTGTTTTTCCCAAACCGCTGGCCGAAAAAATCCGGTTTTTTGGGAGAAGCAGGAGTAGGTGTTGGCGGTTGTGTTGGCGAAGAAAAATTTGGGGGTCGTCGCGACTGATCGTGCGCCGCACGCGTCCGAAGATTAACTTCTGCGCGAAAATCCGGTTTTTTCACGTTTTCTCGTTTTCTGTTTATCCGATTTCGATCCGGTTTTCACTACGATACTCGTCGCGACTTTGCGCTTCTTTTGATGTGCTACACTTGTAATTTCGTTGATTTTGACCACTTAGAACTATTTTTTAAAACACTTTAAATCACTTTAACGCGGCGCGGAGCTTAGCTGGAAGCGTGCTTCTTCGACGGCGGTCGAAGCGGAACTGGTTAGGTTAGGTTAGGTTAGGTTAGGTTAGGTTAGGTTAGGTTAGGTTAGGTTAGGTTAGGTTAGGTTAGGTTAGGTTAGGTTAGGTTAGGTTAGGTTAGGTTAGGTTAGGTTAGGTTAGGTTAGGTTAGGTTAGGTTAGGTTTTTTTTTTTTTTTTTTTTTTTTTTCTTTTTTTTTCCAATTTCTCTGATATCTATTCAGAGCTACTTTTTTGCCTTTTTTCTTTAAAATCTATTTACATTTATGCGTTTTTAACAATTAGTTTTTCTTATTTCTACTGTTATTTCTACATTGCTTATCTTATTTCTACTATTTACATTTCTTGTGTTTCAATGTTTGTCTCATTTTCACTGTTTACATTTTCTTGTGTTACATTGTTTGTCTTATTTCTACTATTTACATTCATAATTATTTCTTTACAGTATTTTATAAATCTATCTTTACATTTCTTATTATTTAATATTTCTTGGAAGTTTTCTATTCTTATCTCTATATTTATTCTTTGTTCCAAATCATATCTTTTTTGTGCATATATTGGGCATTCTGTTAAAACATGTGGCACATTTTCATCCTTTTCAGGGTCACATGCGCACGATGGACTCTCCTTACATTTAAAACGGTGTAGATATCCAGAGAGTCCACCGTGCCCAGTGAGAGCCTGAGTTAGCTCTTGGCTAGGCTGAACATTTTTAAATATTTTATGTGCAGTGTATATATTATCAGCGAACATTTTTGTTGTGCCAGCGGTTTCGCCATCTCGATATCTCTGGTCCCACTCGCGAAGAGTGTCCTGTCGGATTAATTTCTTCGCGAATGAGACCGGACACAGGTCGTAATGCGGTTTTATTTTTAACCTTGTAGCAGCTTCTTTGGCCAGCATATCCGCTCTCTCGTTGCCCTCTAGACCGGCGTGCGCCCTGACCCAGAACAGAGAAATTTCTCTGCCCTGCCTCAAGGCGCCCGCAATATTTCTTTTTGTGTCCAGTGCTAGTTTGTTTGTTGTTCCTACGCCGCACACGGTCTCGATTGCCGCCCTCGAGTCGCTGTAAATTCCGATTTTTACCTCGGGACGTTCGAGGGCGACTCTCGATGCCCTGTTTAGCGCCAGTAGTTCCGCCTGGTAAACAGTACAGTGATCAGCAAGCTTGAGCTTAAGGTGTCGGTTTTCCGTGTCATTTATCCATACTGACACTGCCGCGCCCACCTTACCCTCAAGCTTGCTTCCATCCGTATATATTTTTACTGTAATGTTTGTTTCTTCAATTTCTTGTTGGTTTACCAGGCAGGTGTATTGTGTGCGTTCTGTTTGTGAGGGGTGGGGCATGTTAGTGTATTTTTCTACTGTTTCGATTTCCGCGTCGGGTCCGTCAAACTCCTTTCTCCCCTTGCGGGCCAGATAGAGCTCCGCTGTTTCCCGGATTCTTAGATCTAGCGGTATAATTCCGGTTATTGCCAAGGCTGAGTGCAAGGAAGTTGTCCTATAGGCATAACATATTTTTTGGGCAAAACCTCTTTGTATAGCATTGAGCAACTTTCTTGCACCCAGTTTTCCCGCCGAGTCGGCCCACGCGCTAGACGCATATGTTATTATTGGTTCCACTGCGGCGGTGTATATAAGTCGTGATACGTTGGCCTTTAGGCCCCAGCTGACCTTGGCTGCTCGTGAAAGTTGTGCATGTATATTAACTGCTTTTTGACATACGTTATCTATATGTGGGCCGAAGGTCAATTTATCATCTATCGTAAGGCCTAATAGCTTAATTTTATTTGTTATTTCAACAGGAACCCCTCCTATGTTGAGTTTTGGGGTGTCATACTTGAGCCTGCGAGTGATGACCATGGCCTGCGTCTTGTGGGGAGCGAACTTTAGTTTGTTTTCCGCTCCCCACAAGTGCGCATACTCAAGGGCATCCCTCGCAGCCTCATTTATGGTCCCAGCCGTTTTACCGAAGAAGAGAAGCACTATGTCATCGGCGAATGCCTGGACATAGTGCCCTCGTGACGTTAGGTTCTTGAGTAGTGGATCGATTAGTAGGTTCCATAGTGTAGGCCCCCCGACGGACCCCTGAACACAGCCTTTGTTTGTTTTTCTCGTGTGTTCCTCGCCAGCGTATTTAATTGTTATCCTTCTATCAGACATGTAATTGTCGAAGGTTCTCCTCAGATTTATTGGACATTTTTCTTCTGCCATCCTTATTCTAATTCTCGGCCACCACGCACTGTCGAACGCCCCCTCAATGTCCAATGATACCATTACTATGATCATTTTGTTTTCAAGTTGTGTTTTAATCTGATTCATTAGTTCGAAAAGGGCGTCCTCGGTGCTCCGCTGCGGGGTGAAGCCGTATTGAAGGGGGCTTTGCCGGGGGGTTATGTACCATCTCAGTCTCTTCACCAACATTTTCTCATATAGCTTTCCCATTACCGGGAGGAGGCCTATTGGTCTGTAAGATTTGGCAGTTGCATAGTTGTCCTTGTTTTGTTTCCTTATGACTACGACTGTGGCCTCCTTCCAGGCAGTTGGGAAGCATCCATGTTCTAGGCACTTGTTGAAGAGACCCAGGTGGTACTCCGGGTCTGCATATACCAGTCTCGCCACTATATCAGAGGTAAGTCCATCTTTCCCTGGGGCCTTTTTGGGGTTGAAACTATCCATGGCAGATTTTAGCTCCGTTTCTGTGAATGGGGGATCATGGTGATCATCGTCTTGGTCTTTTTTATTTATTTTGTCTGCTTCTTTTCTGATTTTGTCTTGGTAATCATTATCTTCTTTAGGATCGTCCCATGGATAGAAGACCTTCGCCAGTTCCTCAGCAGATTCTTTAGCGCTTAGTGTTTTTCCATCTTTTACTAATAATGTATCCTCGTGTCTCTTTCCTGTCTTTCTAAGTACCCTATATATTCCGTCCCACACTGTTTCTCTATCTTGCTTTCCACAGAAGTCCTTCCAGCTTTTTACTTGTTCCTGTTTTGCTTTTTCCTCGTATTTCTCTTTTTGTTTTGTGTATTCATTTATGACATGTTCTTTTCTTTCAGGTGCTGCCCATCGGATCCTTCTTCGCAGAGTCTTCGTTTTTCTTTTTAGGTATTCAAGTTCTTCTGTCCACCATGGAGGTTTTTTATTTTGGATGCTCGTTTTCTTTTTTGGAAGTACTTCTTCGCATGCTCTTTGTACAACGGAATTGTATTCGTCTATGGTGAGTTCTATGTCTGTTTTATTATTTATTTGTTGAAGCCTGTCAGTGTTTAAGTTATTTTCTATTTTTAGTTGTTCTACTTTTTCCAAGAAGGTGGTCCAATTAGCATTTTTTGTATTGTATTTTCTAGTTGTACTGCTTATTTTAATATTAATTTTGTGTCTTCCCATGTCGAATACAATTCCGTTGTGATCTGAGCTGACTAATCCTTCTTCTACTTTCCAGTCTTGGATCCAGTCTAAAAGATCACGAGAGCATGCAGTGATGTCTATAATGCTGCTACATTCCTTCCCGCCCCTGATGGTGTAGAAGGTGGGCTTTCTTCCTTCGTTTAGGATTTCCATGCCCCATTGGTTGAGCAGGCCGGAGACAGCCTCCCCTCTTGCATCAGTCTCCTTGCTACCCCACCAGATGCTTTTCGCGTTTGTATCTCCCCCCATTATTATGGAATCTGGGCCGTATTCCTCCACTATTCTGTCCAGCTGGTTCAGGTGTCCAGCTATGTCTTGGTCGGGTTCGAGATAGAAGGACACCGCTAGTATTACAGTGTCTCCCAGACTGATTTTGGCTGCGACTATATTTGTCGTGGTGTATTTTGCTTCAACAGCGGCCTCGATGTTACTATCGAAGACCGCTATTGCTGCTTTAACCTTGTTTTCGCCATCCTCAGCCTGGAAGATTCGCACTCCGCTAATGTCCTTCATTCTCGTCCCCGCCCCTGTGTACGGTTCCTGTATTAGCGCAAAAGAGAACTGTCTCGCCGCCATCATTATTTCTTCAGTGGCTAATCTCTTGCGCTGTAAGTTCACCTGAACCACCCTGCATGTTTTTTCTGGGGAGAGATTTTTTGTGCCTTTTGTTCCTACTTGGGTGCCTTTAGCAATACGCCACTGCTGAGCGAGCTACTGCATCCCATTTCTTCCTCACTGTACAGCAGTCGCTGAATGCGTTGTGCCCTGTGTTTTCAAGTTTGGCTCTGATGCAGTTTATGCAGCTGGGGGGAGCCTGCTCCTCTATTTTGCTGCATTGTGTTTTTAGGTGCGGTCCCCCGCAGTGGCTGCAGATGTCGTCGGGTTCCTGGCACAGCCTTTTTGTGTGGCCGTATCCCAAACACCTGGAGCATTGCACCAATGGTGTTTGGTCGGCCACTACTATCCTTTGTATATCTATGTAGACTGTGCCACTATCCATCATCCTCTGCCACACTTGCGGGGAGACTCTCATGACCACGTGGTGTGTGTGCGGGTTTCTGGCTTTCTTTTTATATTTTATTTCCAGCGTTTTCTGGTCCTCTCCCAGTCCTTGCAGGATGTGCGCGTTTTGTTTTTCTATTGCTTTCACTATTTCCTCATCTGTGTTAATTTTTAACACACCCTGCAAGACTACAAGAGGATCCTTGTTTTTTATATCCTCGACCCGTAAGTTACCTTCACTTTCTATTTTTTCCCTTATTTTATCTATTTCTTGTTTGTTTCTGCACCCTATTATGACTTTCCTATCTTTGGCCTTTCTTATTTTGTCTATCCTTGATCCTTCTTCCTTGGCGTTTATTGTTTTCCTTATTTTGTCCATTACATCATCCGCCGTCTTGTTTTGGTCGCTGGAGGCGACAGCCACCGAGTGCATTGTTGCGGTGACACCTGCCCGCGGCAACGGGTTACCGGCTGCCACACTGGCATATGTCACCGCCCCCACTCTGGTGGCTGTTTCCTCCAGTACTTTTGTCAATTTTTTCATTTCTTCTTTATTTTGGTTTAATAACAAGTTATTTTCATTTATTTTTCTAATAAGGTCCTCATTATTTACAGTTACTGTTGGTTCCGGAGGCGACAGCGGCTGATGTGTAGGGTGATTTCCTAGTATTTCATTTTGTGTATTTTTCCCTTTTTTAGTTTCTTCGTTACTTTCCTTTATGAGTTGGTATAGTCTGTCCAACATGGCAGTAACTCCTTCTTTTATTTCCGTTTTTATGTTTCTTGACTCCGATAGGTACTGCTTTGCCCTAATTAGACAGGCTCTACCTTCCTCTGTTCGCGTTTTGGTCGTTGAGGAGCTTGTCCCAGTTTTTGCTGTTTGTTTTTTATTGTTGGTGTTTTTAGGTGCAGAGGCCTCGGGCTTATTTTGCGTTTTGTCGACCAGAGAGATGTCAAATACTGTGAGGGCCTCTGTTTTGTTTATGTCTGTTATGTCGATGGTTTCTGTTTGCGTCAAGGGCTCTATTCCATCCATATTGCTCAGCGTGGGTGAAGAAATATTAAGGGATTTGTTATTTTTCTTTTCAGGTGTTCGAATCATTTTGTTTTATTTATAATAGCAAGTAAGGTAAGGTAAGTATTACGTTATTTTTTATTTAATTTTTGGTTTTATATTTAAGTAATTTTATTATGAAAAATAATCCCCCCTGTTTGTTTTTAATAGCAAGTAAGGTAAGGTAGTAAGGTAAGGTAAGTATTACGTTATTTTTTATTTAATTTTTGGTTTTGTATTTAAGTAAATTAATTATGAAAATTTTTCCCCCCTGTTTGTTTTTAATAGCAATATCTCAAGTTTTTAATTCTATTCCTGTTTGTTTTTAATAGCAAAGTTACACTTTATACATCTTCTCCTACTTCTGAAATAAAATTATATTCCTGTTGGTTTTTAATAGCAAAGTTACAATTTATACCTCTTCTCCTACTTCTGAAATAAAATTCTATTCCTGTTAGTTTTTAATAGCAAAGTTACGATTTATACATCTTCTCCTACTTCTGAAATAAAATTCTATTCCTATTAGTTTTTAATAGCAAAGTTACAACTTGTTCCTCTTCTCCTACTTCTGAAATATAATTCTATTCCTGTTGTTTTTTAAAAGCAAAGTTACAATTTATACACCTTCTTCTACTTCTGAAATAAAATTTATTCCTGTTCGTTTAAAATAGCAATTTCGCAACTTTGTCTCCTTCTTCCTCTTTCGTTTCCGTTTAATTACGAAGAATGTTCGAGGTTCAGAGTTAATTGCAGTTCTTATTTGCGTATATACATAACAAGATATACTCTATGGATAAGTATACGTAATTATTTGTTAGTTTTTTAATTATTTGAATGAGTTAAAACTTAAGACTAATTAAAGAAGAGAAACCTATTCCTAATTATTTATTAATAATATTTACTAGCATAAGAATTATGTATTTTATACAGTCATTGGTTCTCGTACTTTAGGCCTCCGCGTTGTAAACAAGATGGCGGCGCGTCGTTGGAATGCGAGGTCACGGCGACCTTCTACTATTACTTACTGAATAAAATTATATTCCTGTTCGTTTAAAATAGCAATTTCGCAACTTTGTCTCCTTCTTCCTCTTTTGTTTCCGTTTAATTCCGAAGAATATTCGAGGTTCAAAGGTACTTGCAGTTCTTATTAGCGTATGTATATAACAAGATACATTCTATGGATAAGTATATGTAATTATTTATTGGTTTTTTAATTATTTGGATGAGTTAAAACTTAAAACTAAATGAAAGAAGAGAAAAACTTATTCCTAATTATTTATAATAGCAATATCGCGCTTCCCCGCGCGCGAACTTGTTTACCGATCCGGGCTACGGCCTAAAGAATGTTAGTCCAGGATCCTGTGCTGTACATATGTCTTAATCTTTGCAACTAGTTTATCGTGTGTTTGTATTGATTTATCCGGTTTAAGTAAATATATGTTAATTAGTATTTAGTTTTGTTGTTTTATATGAGTATATATATGATTAATTTGTTTTGTAATAGTGTGATAAGTATATTGTTTTGACGTTTTACAAGGTTTAAGAACTTCCGATTTTTTATTAAAGTGATGAGTTTATATTATTAATTTTGTAGGTAATTATTTAAGTACTTATTTTTACAATATTTACTAGGATAACAAATTATGTAATTTTTTCCGCCACGGGTTCTCGCACTATAATAGGCCCGCGCGGTGCAAATAACAAGATGGCCGCTCGTCGTTGGAATGCGTTGTCACGGCAACCGGCCCGGCGGGAATATAATTCTCAGGGTTGTCACTTTTTTGTTGTTGCCTAAAATGAGCTGTAGTGAACCTGATAGAAATATTGTTTAACTTTTCTAGTTAAATACCTTTTGCCATGCCTACCTTTGTTCACAAAACGAGCTGGCAGTCGCCTGATGTGGATATGTTTATTTGAGTTTTTTAAGAATGTTATTATTACTTATTTGTTATGTATGCCTTATTTATCTATGTTTGTATTATTTTTTATTTTGTTTTGTTTAATTTTAACTTTTTTATATACTTAATTCTGTTTAATACTGTTATATTATATGTCTATAATTTTGCAAACCAGTATTTAACTATTTACTGGTTGACTTTTGTACAAAATTGCAAAGAAACGAGATGAATTTTAGATTTTTTGATACTAAATTTATTTTCTATTTTACCTGTTATTAATTTATATTTGGTATTTATGTGTATTTTTATGTCAGTTTTGTATATGTATTGTGTTAATTTGTACAATGTTAGTTGATGAGAAATATGAGACATACATACACCAAGAATTTTTGATCGAATAAAGACGTCATTTGCAGCCCTGAGTTTCGTTTTGTAAACTAGGTCAGGAAGCTCCTCCTACTTTGTGACGTCACGTTTTTTGCTCTAAAAATGCGAATATCTCGGAAACTACTCGATGGATCTTAATGAAATTTCTGGTGTATATAGGTTTCGGTCAAGGCTATAATGTGGAACAATCAGATTTCTTAAAAAATTAATATCTTGGCCGCTATTCAAGATTTTGTACTTTCGACCCAATTTACGGCCAAACTGTTAGCTCTAAAGGTGTGGGATTACCACTAATCTATTGTTAACTTAATCTAAATTCTACTAGGCTATTTAAAATTTTTATACAAACTAAATTTTTTATGTTTTTGACTTATAAAAATCTTATGGTTATTCTACTAATTAAAATGATTAAAAACTAAGACTTAACTAAATTTTTTCGGCTCCCGGCTGCTGGTGGTGACTCGTGGTGATGCCTCGGAGGTTTCCAGCGAGTCTAGACTTCCTAGGTTTCAGTCTAGACTTTTCGGTTTTTTGCGTTTATCTCCTAAACTATTCACTGTATCCACTTGAAATTTTTTACAGGGTAGCCTCTGGTTGGTCCTCACTATATTATATTTTAAAAACACTATGTCGTCGATTTACTTTTGTTGTAATTTACACTCAAAGTTTTATGAAATTTTAAAGTTTTAATAACTCCGTGAAAAATGGTCCGATTTCAATTTGGAAAGCAGTTTTAGAATGTCCTCGTCAATCCGCTTCGGGATATCTACTTTTGCGCTTCCTCTTGCCGTTTTTCGCGTTCCCGCCCTAGCACCTCCTCTTGGTTTTTCGTCTGTTTTTCCCAAACCGCTGGCCGAAAAAATCCGGTTTTTTGGGAGAAGCAGGAGTAGGTGTTGGCAGTTGTGTTGGCGAAGAAAAATTTGGGGGTCGCCGCGACTAATCGCGCGGCGCACGCGTCCGAGTATAAAATTCCGCTTGAAAATCCGGTTTTTTGGCCTTAACTTTTTTCCTGGTGATCGGATTTCCACGCGGTTTTCACCAACGCACTTGTCTCACTTGCCCGCGTGTTTTGACGTATCGCACTTGTTTCTACGCCTCTTTTGGCCACTTTTACCGATTTTAATACACTTTTTCTAACTTTGCAGCGGTTCTGTGGTCGCTGGGCGCGTGCTACCTCGACGGCGGTCGGAGCGGAACTGGTTAGGTTAGGTTAGGTTAGGTTAGGTTAGGTTAGGTTAGGTTAGGTTAGGTTAGGTTAGGTTAGGTTAGGTTAGGTTAGGTTAGGTTAGGTTAGGTTAGGTTAGGTTAGGTTAGGTTAGGTTAGGTTAGGTTAGGTTAGGTTAGGTTAGGTTAGGTTAGGTTAGGTTAGGTTAGGTTAGGTTAGGTTAGGTTAGGTTAGGTTAGGTTAGGTTAGGTTAGGTTAGGTTAGGTTAGGTTAGGTTAGGTTAGGTTAGGTTAGGTTAGGTTAGGTTAGGTTAGGTTAGGTTAGGTTAGGTTAGGTTAGGTTAGGTTAGGTTAGGTTAGGTTAGGTTAGGTTAGGTTAGGTTAGGTTAGGTTAGGTTAGGTTAGGTTAGGTTAGGTTAGGTTAGGTTAGGTTAGGTTAGGTTAGGTTAGGTTAGGTTAGGTTAGGTTAGGTTAGGTTAGGTTAGGTTAGGTTAGGTTAGGTTAGGTTAGGTTAGGTTAGGTTAGGTTAGGTTAGGTTAGGTTAGGTTAGGTTAGGTTAGGTTAGGTTAGGTTAGGTTAGGTTAGGTTAGGTTAGGTTAGGTTAGGTTAGGTTAGGTTAGGTTAGGTTAGGTTAGGTTAGGTTAGGTTAGGTTAGGTTAGGTTAGGTTAGGTTAGGTTAGGTTAGGTTAGGTTAGGTTAGGTTAGGTTAGGTTAGGTTAGGTTAGGTTAGGTTAGGTTAGGTTAGGTTAGGTTAGGTTTTTTTTTTTTATCCCTGTTGTAGCTAAAATGTTCAAAATTTTGTTGTTGTATTTAGCCTGTTTTTTAATTAATGTGTATATTTGTCTATGTGTTTACGTATTATGTATATGTATCTAATATTCTGTTCAATCTGCAGTTTTATAATAATGCTTTAACATACATACACTTAACCTTAATGATACAAGAAAGACGTCATTTGCAACCCTAATTTGTTTTTGCCTTGACCTAGTTTCTGAATCTGTGACGTCACAATTTCAAAGCTAAATATGTGATTATCTCGGCTATCTCTTGGCGGATTTCGATGATTTTTTGGGGGGTGATGTGTTTCGGTCTTAGCTATTACGTACTGTATTAAAAAGTTTTATTTTCTCAGTAGTTTAGCCGCTTTTTGGAATTTTGTGGTACGGGCACCGGGCGGTGTTCCGCCTTACTGTTTAACCTTACACTTTAATCGCTAATTCCTGCTAAACCACTTATCTTAAAAATATAGGGCTTTAACTGGTCTATTATGTATTTATTCTAGTTTATTATTCTAAATCCTTATGATTTTTAATTATCAATATCTATTTATTTTATGCTTTTCAAAAACACTTGTCTAATTTACTGTCTTAACTCAAACTAGAAACTACTATAAACTACACTTAACTTAATTTCTTCGGCTCCCGGCTGCTGGTGCTGTCCCGTAGTGTCGGCCCGCTGGTTCCCTGCGAGTCTAGACCGCCTAGGACTCGGTCTAGACTTTTAGGTTTTTCCTTATTTACTCGGAAACCGCTCACCGGATCGGCTTGAAATTTTTTCCCTGGGAGCTCCTCCTTGCTCCTCACACGATAAAATTTTAAAAACACTATGTCACCGCTTTAAATTTTGAGTTATTAATTTTTGAAGATTTCCAAATTTTTTCTTTCACTTTATCTCCTTAATTACTGGTCCGATTTTAATTTTGAAAAAGGTTTTGTAATGCCCCGATTGTTCCGCTTCAATATAAATCTGTGTCCACTTCCTCACCTCGTTCCCCGCGCCCCCGCCTAGGGACCTGATTTTGGTTTTTCGACTACTACTCCCAAACCGCTGGCTAGAGAAATCTAGTTTTTTGGGGGCAGCAGGATTAGGTCCAGGCGGATGTATTGATGCCAAAAAATGTTGGGGTCGTCGCGACAAATCGCGCGCCGCACGCGTCCGAACGTTGGAAACCGCTCAAAATTCCGGTTTTTAGGCCGTAACTTTTCTCCCAGTTGACGGATTTCCACGCGGCTTTCACTAATACACTCGTTGGGAGAAGCAGGAGTAGGTGTTGGCAGTTGTGTTGGCGAAGAAAAATTTGGGGGTCGCCGCGACTAATCGCGCGGCGCACGCGTCCGAGTATAAAATTCCGCTTGAAAATCCGGTTTTTTGGCCTTAACTTTTTTCCTGGTGATCGGATTTCCACGCGGTTTTCACCAACGCACTTGTCTCACTTGCCCGCGTGTTTTGACGTATCGCACTTGTTTCTACGCCTCTTTTGGCCACTTTTACCGATTTTAATACACTTTTTCTAACTTTGCAGCGGTTCTGTGGTCGCTGGGCGCGTGCTACCTCGACGGCGGTCGGAGCGGAACTGGTTAGGTTAGGTTAGGTTAGGTTAGGTTAGGTTAGGTTAGGTTAGGTTAGGTTAGGTTAGGTTAGGTTAGGTTAGGTTAGGTTAGGTTAGGTTAGGTTAGGTTAGGTTAGGTTAGGTTAGGTTAGGTTAGGTTAGGTTAGGTTAGGTTAGGTTAGGTTAGGTTAGGTTAGGTTAGGTTAGGTTAGGTTAGGTTAGGTTAGGTTCCCCCCGATGGTTGCACGCCTTGACGTGGCGGTGGGGCTTAGTAACCGTGGTTTGGACACCCACGGTGAAGCGAAGAGGCAACCAGGGCCGGCTTGTTTGCCGCCGGCTGGCCCGAGGAGGGCGCTCCCAGCGGGCTGGAGGAGTCCGCTGCGGACGCGCTAGGAGGTGGGACCGCAGAAGAAGAGGAGTGCCGGTATTACGGTGCGCCGTACTCCCTATCTTCTGCGGCCGTGGAGGGATCGCAGGGGGAGAGGCGTGGTGGTGTTGTGCCACTTTCCCTACCCCCCTGCGAGCTGGCGGGGCCGTTCCGTATGGTTAACGGCATTGGTGGGGCCGCAGAAGAAGAGGCAAGTTGGTATTACGGTGCGCCGCTTGCCCTATCCTCTGCGGCCGAGGTGTGGTCGGTGGCAGAACCATAGCTCAGATCTGCCACCGGGTACCGGGTATGGTGGCTGGTATCCGTGGCCTCCAAGTAGCAGACTCGGGGGGAGTCTGCTACAGTACTGGTGGAGGCCGAGGAGGGAGGCGCACCCTACCATCTGGTGCGCCTGGGGCCTTCGGGCCTAGGATGGAGCCGCTTGTTGGCTGCCGTCGGCGGGGTCGCGGATGTGTTTATCGTTCCCGTGGCCCCGTCACAGGGCGGCGTGGAGGAAGGTGGGGGGTGGTTTTTAGTGGGTATACCGTGGGTCTCATTAGCCTATACGGGAGTCCCACATCACCACTCGGGTGCCCCCTGCGCCTGGGTGGTATGCTTAATGCATTTTCCCCTCCGGAAAAAAAAAAAAAAAAAAAAAAAAAAAAAAAAAAAAAAAAAAAAAAAAAAAAAAAAAAAAAAAAAAAAAAAAAAAAAAAAAAAAAAAAAAAAAAAAAAAAAAAAAAAAAAAAAAAAAAAAAAAAAAAAAGGTTAGGTTAGGTTAGGTTAGGTTAGGTTAGGTTAGGTTAGGTTAGGTTAGGTTAGGTTAGGTTAGGTTAGGTTAGGTTAGGTTAGGTTAGGTTAGGTTAGGTTAGGTTAGGTTAGGTTAGGTTAGGTTAGGTTAGGTTAGGTTAGGTTAGGTTAGGTTAGGTTAGGTTAGGTTAGGTTAGGTTAGGTTAGGTTAGGTTAGGTTAGGTTAGGTTAGGTTAGGTTAGGTTAGGTTAGGTTAGGTTAGGTTAGGTTAGGTTAGGTTAGGTTAGGTTAGGTTAGGTTAGGTTAGGTTAGGTTAGGTTAGGTTAGGTTAGGTTAGGTTAGGTTAGGTTAGGTTAGGTTAGGTTAGGTTAGGTTAGGTTAGGTTAGGTTAGGTTAGGTTAGGTTAGGTTAGGTTAGGTTAGGTTAGGTTAGGTTAGGTTAGGTTAGGTTAGGTTAGGTTAGGTTAGGTTAGGTTAGGTTAGGTTAGGTTAGGTTAGGTTAGGTTAGGTTAGGTTAGGTTTTTTTTTTTTATCCCTGTTGTAGCTAAAATGTTCAAAATTTTGTTGTTGTATTTAGCCTGTTTTTTAATTAATGTGTATATTTGTCTATGTGTTTACGTATTATGTATATGTATCTAATATTCTGTTCAATCTGCAGTTTTATAATAATGCTTTAACATACATACACTTAACCTTAATGATACAAGAAAGACGTCATTTGCAACCCTAATTTGTTTTTGCCTTGACCTAGTTTCTGAATCTGTGACGTCACAATTTCAAAGCTAAATATGTGATTATCTCGGCTATCTCTTGGCGGATTTCGATGATTTTTTGGGGGGTGATGTGTTTCGGTCTTAGCTATTACGTACTGTATTAAAAAGTTTTATTTTCTCAGTAGTTTAGCCGCTTTTTGGAATTTTGTGGTACGGGCACCGGGCGGTGTTCCGCCTTACTGTTTAACCTTACACTTTAATCGCTAATTCCTGCTAAACCACTTATCTTAAAAATATAGGGCTTTAACTGGTCTATTATGTATTTATTCTAGTTTATTATTCTAAATCCTTATGATTTTTAATTATCAATATCTATTTATTTTATGCTTTTCAAAAACACTTGTCTAATTTACTGTCTTAACTCAAACTAGAAACTACTATAAACTACACTTAACTTAATTTCTTCGGCTCCCGGCTGCTGGTGCTGTCCCGTAGTGTCGGCCCGCTGGTTCCCTGCGAGTCTAGACCGCCTAGGACTCGGTCTAGACTTTTAGGTTTTTCCTTATTTACTCGGAAACCGCTCACCGGATCGGCTTGAAATTTTTTCCCTGGGAGCTCCTCCTTGCTCCTCACACGATAAAATTTTAAAAACACTATGTCACCGCTTTAAATTTTGAGTTATTAATTTTTGAAGATTTCCAAATTTTTTCTTTCACTTTATCTCCTTAATTACTGGTCCGATTTTAATTTTGAAAAAGGTTTTGTAATGCCCCGATTGTTCCGCTTCAATATAAATCTGTGTCCACTTCCTCACCTCGTTCCCCGCGCCCCCGCCTAGGGACCTGATTTTGGTTTTTCGACTACTACTCCCAAACCGCTGGCTAGAGAAATCTAGTTTTTTGGGGGCAGCAGGATTAGGTCCAGGCGGATGTATTGATGCCAAAAAATGTTGGGGTCGTCGCGACAAATCGCGCGCCGCACGCGTCCGAACGTTGGAAACCGCTCAAAATTCCGGTTTTTAGGCCGTAACTTTTCTCCCAGTTGACGGATTTCCACGCGGCTTTCACTAATACACTCGTCTTATTTTTACGCGTGTTTTGGTGTGTTACACTTCTTTGTACGCGTATTTTTGCCACTTAAACTGATTTTTATGCACTTTTTGCGGTACGGAGCGCGTTAGGTGCTCGCTGGGCGCGTGCTGCTTCGGTTGCGGTCGAAGCGGAACTGGTTAGGTTAGGTTAGGTTAGGTTAGGTTAGGTTAGGTTAGGTTAGGTTAGGTTAGGTTAGGTTAGGTTAGGTTAGGTTAGGTTAGGTTAGGTTAGGTTAGGTTAGGTTAGGTTAGGTTAGGTTAGGTTAGGTTAGGTTAGGTTAGGTTAGGTTAGGTTAGGTTAGGTTAGGTTAGGTTAGGTTAGGTTAGGTTAGGTTAGGTTAGGTTAGGTTAGGTTAGGTTAGGTTAGGTTAGGTTAGGTTAGGTTAGGTTAGGTTTTTTTTTTTTTTTTTTTTTTTTTTTTTTTTTTTTTTTTTTTTTTTTTTTTTTTTTTTTTTAAATAGCTGTTGGTGTTTATATTCCAACAACCTTATCTCTATTATTTCTTTCAATGGGAAAATAAAAATACAAAGTTTTTTTTTTTTTTTTTTTTTTTTTTTTTTTTTTTTTTTTTTTTTTTTTTTTTTTTTTTTTTTCTCAGTTTCGCGCCCTTCCACTGCTATGTCTCTTTGTTGTGCTTGTTGACTAGTTGGGTGATTCTCTTTGCCATTTCCATGAAGATGTACCTTTGCTTCTTGTTCTTCATTATTTCTATTATGTTGTCTTTATTTATGTTCATGTTTATTTTATTTTCTGTCTCCATTCTTATTATTTGGTGTTTAGCACACTCACATATACAATGAAGTGCAGTTTGGTCACTTGTACCGTCACAATCGCATGTTCTACTGTTTTGTTTAATCTTAAACCGTTCCAGATACTCTCCGAATCCACCGTGTCCTGTTATAAATTGTGCTACTATGTTTTCTATTTTGAGATTCATTATGATTTTGTGTGCTTGTCGTACATCATCAAAGAAGTATGTTATTGTTTTGTTGTGATCTTTTTGTGTTCTGTTAAACTCTTCTTGGTATTTTTCTATAGTATTTCTCCTTATCTGATATCTTGCGGCGCTAATCGGTACATCTGAATATGCCGGTGCTATCTTTGATTTCGTGGCTTCCTTTGCTAGTGTGTCCGCTCGCTCATTACCCTCCAGCCCTATATGTGCTTTTATCCAGAACCAGTTAATTGACATTTTTTCCTTTGTGATGATATTTTTTATGGCCATGACCACTGGATTCAGGTTTTCTGGATCTGATATTGATTGGAGGGCTGATCTCGAGTCGGACACTATGCTTGCACTTTTGTTTGGTGTTTTTGTGAGCATTATTACTGCCCTCCATATGGCTACCAATTCTGCCTGGTATACCGAGCAGTATCCCGCCAGTTTGATTTTGCTTGTCCTTTTTTCTTGTTCTCCTTCCCACCAGCTTACAGCTGCCCCCACTTTTCCATCTAGTTTACTTCCGTCTGTGTAAATAATTGGGAACTCACTGGGTATTGATTTTATGTCTTCTTCTTCGTTGATAAACTGAAACGGTTGGGGGGTTCTCTCTGAGGGATGTGGCAGGTCGAAGGGGTGGACTCTCCTTTCTAGTGCTCTGTCGGGATACTCCTCCATTGGTGCACCTCTTTTTATTTTATACAGCGCGGCGTTCTCCTTTATTCGCAAATGGAGCGGTATGGTGCCGCTGAGGAGAGTACTGGCCATTAAGGATGTTGTTTTATGAGCCTTTGATGCCTTTATTGTGAACATCCTGTTGATTCTATCTATCTTCCTTCTGATATATTTCTTCCCCAGTGCCGGCTCCCATACGCTAGCTGCGTAGAGGATTGTTGGTTCTACCACCGCGCTGTATATAGTACGGATTATCTCCGTGTTTAGTCCCCAAGAAGCTCTTGCTGCTGTTGACAATCTTTTATATATATTTATTGCCTTTTTTGTTATTTCTTCTATGTGGTCGCTGAAAGTGAGATCTTTATCAATGGTGACGCCCAGGAGTTTGAGATTTTTGCCAAATGCGACTCTTGTGTTACAGAACGTTATTTCGGGCTGTTCTAATTTTACCTTTTTTGTAATGAGTAGTGCCTGGGTCTTGTGAGCTGCGAACCGGAGTCTATTTTCTGTGCCCCATCTCTCTATCACCTTTAGAGCAGCATTTGCCTTCCTTTCTACTTCCCTGCTGTTTCCCCCTACCGCTAGTATCAGAAGGTCGTCTGCGAATGCCTGGATGTGTGCCTCCAGTTCCTCAGCCTGGTCAAGTAGCGGGTTCATGAGAAGATCCCACATAAGCGGTCCTCCCACCGAACCCTGAATGCAGCCTTTCTCTGCTTCTTTTTCCGTTGTATGACCGGCATACGTGAGTTTGATTCTTCTTTCTGATAGGTAGTCGTAGAATGTAGCTAGTAGGTGTTTATTGATCTCCTTGTTTTTCAGCTCTTGTTTTATTCTAGGCCACCAGGCATTGTCAAACGCCCCCTCTATGTCTAGTGACACCATCGCGACAATTTTCTTTTCTCGGACTGCTTGCCGCGTCATTTCGATGGCGTCGTAGAGAGCGTCTTCCGTGCTTCTTTGGGGCATAAAGCCGTACTGTCTCGGATTTAGTTTTTTGGCGCGTCCTAGATCCCACAGGAGTCTTCTGCATAGTATTTTTTCTAGTATCTTTCCCAGAATCGGGAGCAGGCCGATTGGGCGGTAGGACTTTGGGGCTGTGTAGTCTTCCTTACCTGGCTTCCTTAGGGTTATAATTGTTGCCCTCTTCCATCTTCTGGGGAAGCAGCCGTTCTTAAGGCATGAGTTGAACAGCGCTATCATTACGTCTGGGTTTGCTCTGTATGTCATGTCACAGATGTCGGATGTGATGCCGTCTTCCCCTGGTGCTTTTTTCGGGTTCATAGTCTTTATTGTGGTTTCTATTTCAGTCATGGTAATTTTACGTAACTCAGTAGTGTCAGTTAGGTCTATGTTTTGGGTATGTCTGTCAACTTCTAGTCTTATAAGTCTTTGGTCATTTGTGTCATAGTCTGTGTTGTCTGTCGGATAAAAAGTATCTGCCAGTAGTTCTGCAGATTCCTTTGGGTCGCAGTCAGTGTCGTTGATTTTTAACAGTTGGTCGTCGTGTCTTTTGTTGGTGTTTCTCAGTACCCTGTAGATCTTGTCCCACATCGACTCTCTCTCCTGTGTGGTGCAGAACTTCTTCCAGCTCTCTGTTTTAGTCATTTGTATCTTTTCTTTGTATTCTTGGAGTGCCTCTAGGTATTCTTTAACTACTTGTTCTTTCCTTCTTTGGTTTGCCTTTTTGATTTTGCGTCTCAATCTGATCACTTCTTTTTTACTTTCTTGTAGTTCCTCGTTCCACCATTTTATTTGTTTTGTCTTTTTTGTTTTTATTTTCGGGATGGATTCTTCACTCGCTTCTATAATTATGTTTGTATATTTGTCTGTCATGTTATTTAGGTGTTGTTTGTCTTTTATTTTATTAATCTCCTCTTCCGTTATATTGCTCATACTCATTTTTGTTTCAATAATTTCTCTAAATTTTGTCCAGTCTGCTTTTTGGGTATTATATTTCCTGGTTGTTGTTATGTTTGTGTTATTCTCATCGGAGTTCTTGTTTGTTTCTATTGTGTATGTGATGGCTCTATGGTCTGATGTCGTTACTATTTCTAGGTCTACCTTCCATTTTCTGATGAGGTTCATCATTTCTATAGAGCAGAAGGTGATGTCTACTATGCTGGTGTACGGGATATTTCTTCTTATGGTGTAGAATGTGGGGATTTTACCGGTGTTTAGCAGTTCGAGATTCTTGCTGGCTATATACTCGGCTAGAGTCTCCCCTCTTTTGTCCTCTATATCTTCTCCCCACCATTGACTTTTTGAGTTTACATCACCTCCTATTACGAGCATTTTTGTGGGCATGTCCTCGATTATCTTGTCTAGCTCATTTATCTGTTCTCCTATATCGATGTAGTCCTCCCAGTATAGGGAGATTATGCCAATTTTTAGGTCGCCGCTTATTGTTATCACCGCACTGGCTATATTTTCAGATAGCCATTTGTCTTTGGTTAACACTCTGACGTTTGGGTCCAGTATCACCAGGGCCGACTTTACTGGTTTGTTTCTTAATGCGGTTTTCTGTACGACCCTATACCCACACGTCAGGGCTCCCGTTGCTCCGACATATGGTTCCTGCGTCATCAGTACGGTGAAACCTTTAGATGTCGTGGCCTGAATGGCTTCAAGTGTGGCCACTTGACCTCTGCCCAGGTTTATTTGGGCAATTTTAGCTGGTGTTGTTGCCTTTTCTTGTACCTTAGCAGTAGCTGATACAGGACCTTGCTATTTTATCCCATCTCTGCCATTGCGGACATTCTGGGGAGTAGGCCGGGTGGTTCCCTGTGGGGCAGTGGATACATTTGGGTGCATTATTTTTATTTGGGCAAACCCTCGTGTCATGGCTGTCTGCGCAATACCCACAGGTTTGCTCTCCGGAGCATATTTTTGCCGTGTGCCCAAAACCGAGGCAACGGTAACACTGAAGTATTGGCGACTGGTCCCTGGCCATTATGATCTGGTACCCAATATGCAGCTTGGTGTCCACCATCTTGTTCCATGCCGGGGGGGCCACCTCGAGGATGATGTTTGTGAGCTCTTTTGTCCGTCCTTTGGTTCTCCTTATTACTTTTATGTCGTCTGTCTGTATGTCCTTTAGTTTTTCAGCGTTTTGTTTCAGGATGGCGTGGGGTATTTGGGCGTTTGTTAGGTCATTTATCATTCCAGGTAGTTTTATAAGAGGGTTCCGGTTCTCAAGGTGAGTGATTTTAAGGTTTTTATTTTTAGCATTGATGGTGGTTTCGAGCTGTTGTAGGTCTCTTTCGTTTTCGCACCCTAGTACAACCTTTTGACCCTTCGCTTTTCTCATCCTGCTTATCCCTATTCCCATTTCCACTACATCCACTGTGTTTTTGATCTCTTTTATCACGTCCTCGCTTGTGTGCAGTGGTTGTTCTGATGTAATCATTACGTTGTAACTCGGAGTGATTTTGTGTGTTTTGACAATCTCCGCAAAGGACTGGTTTTTGTTTCTTGTTTCCATTTCAGGTCTCGGATTATCTGGCGAGCTTGGTGTTTTTATTGTTTGTATGCTATGTGTTGTTGCCCAAGGTTAGGTTAGGTTAGGTTAGGTTAGGTTAGGTTAGGTTAGGTTAGGTTAGGTTAGGTTAGGTTAGGTTAGGTTAGGTTAGGTTAGGTTAGGTTAGGTTAGGTTAGGTTAGGTTAGGTTAGGTTAGGTTAGGTTAGGTTAGGTTAGGTTAGGTTAGGTTAGGTTAGGTTAGGTTAGGTTAGGTTAGGTTAGGTTAGGTTAGGTTAGGTTAGGTTAGGTTAGGTTAGGTTAGGTTAGGTTAGGTTAGGTTAGGTTAGGTTAGGTTAGGTTAGGTTAGGTTAGGTTAGGTTAGGTTCCCCCCGATGGTTGCACGCCTTGACGTGGCGGTGGGGCTTAGTAACCGTGGTTTGGACACCCACGGTGAAGCGAAGAGGCAACCAGGGCCGGCTTGTTTGCCGCCGGCTGGCCCGAGGAGGGCGCTCCCAGCGGGCTGGAGGAGTCCGCTGCGGACGCGCTAGGAGGTGGGACCGCAGAAGAAGAGGAGTGCCGGTATTACGGTGCGCCGTACTCCCTATCTTCTGCGGCCGTGGAGGGATCGCAGGGGGAGAGGCGTGGTGGTGTTGTGCCACTCTCCCTACCCCCCTGCGAGCTGGCGGGGCCGTTCCGTACGGTTAACGGCATTGGTGGGGCCGCAGAGGAAGAGGCAAGTTGGTATTACGGTGCGCCGCTTGCCCTATCCTCTGCGGCCGAGGTGTGGTCGGTGGCAGAACCATATACCAGATCTGCCACCGGATACCGGTTGTGGAGGCTGGTATCCGTGGCCTCCTAGTAGCAGACTCAGGGGGAGTCTGCTACAGTACTGGTGGAGGCCGAGGAGGGAGGCGCACCCTACCATCTGGTGCGCCTGGGGCCTTCGGGGCCAGGATGGAGCCGCTTATTGGCTGCCGCCGGCGGGGTCGCGGATGTGTTTATCGTTCCCGTGGCCCCGTCACAGGGCGGCGAGGAGGAAGGTGGGGGGTGGTTTTTAGTGGGTATACCGTGGGTCTCATTAGCCTATACGGGAGTCCCACATCACCACTCGGGTGCCCCCTGCGTCTGGGTGGTATGCGTAATGCATTTTCCCCTCCGGAAAAAAAAAAAAAAAAAAAAAAAAAGGTTAGGTTAGGTTAGGTTAGGTTAGGTTAGGTTAGGTTAGGTTAGGTTAGGTTAGGTTAGGTTAGGTTAGGTTAGGTTAGGTTAGGTTAGGTTAGGTTAGGTTAGGTTAGGTTAGGTTAGGTTAGGTTAGGTTAGGTTAGGTTAGGTTAGGTTAGGTTAGGTTAGGTTAGGTTAGGTTAGGTTAGGTTAGGTTAGGTTAGGTTAGGTTAGGTTAGGTTAGGTTAGGTTCCCCCCGATGGTTGCACGCCTTGACGTGGCGGTGGGGCTTAGTAACCGTGGACTGGACACCCACGGTGAAGCGAAGAGGCAACCAGGGCCGGCTTGTTTGCCGCCGGCTGGCCCAAGGAGGGCGCTCCCAGCGGGCTGGAGGAGTCCGCTGCGGACGCGCTTGGAGGTGGGACCGCAGAAGAAGAGGAGTGCCGGTATTACGGTGCGCCGTTCTCCCTATCTTCTGCGGCCGTGGAGGGATCGCAGGGGGAGAGGCGTGGTGGTGTTGTGCCACTCTCCCTACCCCCCCTGCGAGCTGGCGGGGCCGTTCCGTATGGTTAACGGCATTGGTGGGGCCGCAGAGGAAGAGGCAAGTTGGTATTACGGTGCGCCGCTTGCCCTATCCTCTGCGGCCGAGGTGTGGTCGGTGGCAGTACCATATACCAGATCTGCCACCGGGTACCAGTTGTGGAGTCTGGTATCCGTGGCCTCCTAGTGGCAGACTCGGGGGGAGTCTGCTACAGTACTGGTGGAGGCCGAGGAGGCAGGCGCACCTTACCATCTGGTGCGCCTGGGGCTTTCGGGCCTAGGATGGAGCCGTTTGTGGGCGGCTGCCACCGGCGGGGTCGCGGATGTGTTTATCGTTCCCGTGGCCCCGTCACAGGGCGGAGAGGAGGAAGGTGGGGGGTGGTTTTTAGTGGGTATACCATGGGTCTCATTAGCCTATACGGGAGTCCCACATCACCACTCGGGTGCCCCCTGCGCCTGGGTGGTATGCGTAATGCATTTTCCCCCCCGGAAAAAAAAAAAAAAAAAAAAAAAAAAAAAAAAAAAAAAAAAAAAAAAAAAAAAAAAAAAAAAAAAAAAAAAAAAAAAAAAAAAAAAAAAAGGTTAGGTTAGGTTAGGTTAGGTTAGGTTAGGTTAGGTTAGGTTAGGTTAGGTTAGGTTAGGTTAGGTTAGGTTAGGTTGGGGGCGATACCGGTTCCTCCACGTGGTGTCCCTGGGCAACACCTGGGTGCGCCACTCCGCCGCTTACACGGGGTGAGGCACTCAGGTGGCTGATCGCCGGTCTTTCCTATCTTTCTATCTGTTTTTAGTTTACTCTTCTTTTTGTTACTTTATTTTGTTTTTATCTATCTTTCAACATCTTTTCTTTTCTATCTTTCATTTTATTTAACTCTTCTCTACCATTTTTGTGTGTTTGCTTGAATAAGTCTGAGTGTGTTTGTGTGACGGATGGACCCGTGGGTCCCTAACCCCAAGCTGGTGACGGCCGGTGACGGGGTGCATGGCGAGCAGGTGGCTGCGCAACGAGGTCGTGGGGCAGAATCCCCCCTAACGGATCGGGTCAGACTCAACCCATACTGATCAAAAAATGGAGTGCAATAAGAAAACTATTCCCCGGGTGGGTCCTCTTAGGAGGGAATCCCACACTCCCGCTTCGGCGGGGGGTCGCCCCACGTATACGGGGGGGGCACCTATTGCTCTAGAAGAGAGGGAGAATGATAACAGCGACCTTGGCAATGTACTATCGGATAATGAGAGGCATGACGATTTGGATATGATGATGACGGCGAGTGAGGACGAAGAGTCGGGATCGCGGGCGGCGTCGCCCGCATCCAATCAATCGAGTAGGTTCTTCCACAGAGAACCCGGCAAAGGAGAAGCACCGGATGACAGCGGTAACAACACCACCGCATCACCTCCAGCGCCGCAAACTCAGCGCGACAAATTCCTGCGCAAAAGGCCAGGAACACCGGACGTGGACCCAAATAACGAAGGTGGTCTGACTACCACTAAACGCGGTAGGGGCAGACCACCAACAACAGGAGAGTATGTTGGTATGCATAAGGCCAAGAAAGCGGCTCAGGCTAGAGAGCGGCAATTTGAGAAGGCCGAATTAGAGCGGGAAGCAACGGAGATGGCTAACAGGATACTGTCAACGCGTAGTTCGCGGCTCTCAGAGAGCTCGGCCATATCTGACTGGAGCCTAAACGATGAGGACAATACCGTGACGACGAGCGCACTTAGTGCAACTATAAAAGCAAACTTGGAGGACATTGCTAAAGTTGCCAAGAGCTCCAGAAACCTAAAAGGGCCGTTCATCAAGATCTTGAAAGACGCTGCGAGGTCAATTCAGGAAGCGTGTGCGACACTACTACAGCACACGAAAACTGAAGAAACGAGGGCTCTGGAAGCGGCAAATGCGCGCCTCACGAAGGAGCTCTCCGAGATGAGGGCAGAAGTCGCGGAAATGAGACGAGAACTCGCCAATGCTCGTCTACAGACGGCTCTACCACGCACAGTATCCTCCACTCAGGAGCTGAATGTGGAAGAGCTTCTGCAGCGAGCCGTACAAGAGGCGGTATCAGTCACGAGCGCCAGAATGGACGCTCGGCTGGAGTGTTTGGAGACCCGGCTACTGCCGGAACCTCGATTGCGTCCGCCCCTCGCGGCGGATCGAAAGAAGGACCGGGCGACTCCTGCACCAACTTCTGCAAGGTCGTCCCAGAAAGAAAGAGGAAATCCCGAGTCGACGCCGGCAGTAACCACATTAATGCCACCGACAAACCCGGGACAAAGTAAGAAAGTCAAGACGAAGAAGCCACGCCAGACCGCCGCCGCTGCAGAAGCGGCAAGCGCAAGGCGTAACGCATTAGAAACAGAGACAGCGGCGAGACCCCCTCCCACAGAAGAGTGGTCGAGGGTAGCGAAGAAGAAGGCGCAGAAGAAAGTAGTGGAGGAAAGGAGCGCAGCGCCAAAGAAAAAGAAAAATAGAAAGAGGAAGCTACGCCCCCCCAAGTCCGCAGCTGTAGTGTTAACCCTACAGCCAGGGGCGGAGGAGCGTGGCATCAGCTATAAGAAGGTGATGGAGGAGGCGAAAAAGCGCGTGGACTTAGCTGCCCTAGAGATCCCGGCAGTGAAGTACAGGTTGGCCGTTACTGGGGCACGCATATATGAGGTCACCGGCGATGCTAATAAAGAAAAGGCAGACGCTCTGGCAACCAAATTGAAGGAGGTCCTGGGGGAGGAAAACGTGCGTGTTTCACGACCCCAAAAATGCGTCGAACTGCGGATGACCGGCTTAGACGACTCAGCCACTGCAACTGAAATTGCAGAGGCTGTTGCAAGACCGGGCGGCTGCTCGCCCACAGATATAAGGGTCGGAGAGATACGTCGCGACCGGAGAGGACGTGGCACCGCCTGGCTTAAGTGTCCCGTCGAGGCGGCCAAGAGGATAATGGCACCAAACACCAAGGTGTACGTAGGGTGGACCGTAGTGCGCGTGACCCTTTTGTCCACGCGCCCGATGCGGTGCTACCGCTGCCACGAGACGGGACACACGCGGGCGACATGTACCCGCGAAACCGACCGCGGAGAATTATGCTTCCGCTGCGGTCAATCAGGACACCCCTCTGCGCAGTGCAAAAATGCACCACATTGTGCATTATGCGCAGAAAAGGGAAAGCCAGCGGACCACAGTGTCGGAAGTAAGACATGTGGAAAGTCGGCACCAAGAGTGAAAGGCTCCAAAAAGAGTCAAATGCCCCAGAAACCTGCCAGTCCATCTACGGCGGGTACTGGAGCTGGAGAGGCCCCGATGGACGCGCAATAACGGCGTCCTATCGTTTTCTGCAGGGTAATCTCAACCACTGCGCCCAAGCACAAGACCTTCTGGTTCTGTCCATGGTGCAGTGGTCGATCGATTTCGCCGTCGTGTCCGAGCCGTACTGCGTCCTTCCTAGGACTGACTGGGTTGGAGACGCGGATTCACTGGTTTGCGTGGTCCTCGGTCCCAAAATCCTGCCTCCATCCTTGGGAAGCACGACAAAGGGCCATGGTTTTGTTGCCATCAATACAGGGGCACTGATCGTGGTGGGTGTGTACTTTTCCCCCAATAGGCCTCTGGCCGAATTCGAGGATTTTCTCTTGCGACTCACCGCCCTCATAGGCGGAGCCGATCGTCCTGTGGTTGTCGCCGGGGACTTCAATGCGAAGTCAACGTTATGGGGTTCTCCGGCGACAGACGCAAGAGGTAATGCTGTTGCTGAATGGATGGCGTCCGCGGGACTTGTGCTGGTCAATCGAGGTGCCGCCAGCACCTGCGTCCGACAACAAGGCGAGTCAATTGTAGACCTGACTATGGCCAGCGCAGGTCTTGCGCAACGTATCATCGAGTGGCAAGTGGTAGAAAGCGTAGAAACCCTCTCAGACCACAGATACATACGCTTCGACGTATCTGCTCTCGCGTCGGAGCTGGTCCGCACAACAACACCTCGTGCTGGTCCAAAGTGGTCCCTGAGAGGACTGGACAAGGACGTGTTGCTCGAGGCAGCAATCGTCGCATCATGGGCGCCTCTTCCCTCAGATGACGTTGAAGAGTGCGCAGACTGGCTAAACGAGGCAATGCAAAACATCTGCGATGCCTCGATGCCCCGCGTCGGACCCTACAAACCACGTCGCCAGACTTATTGGTGGCGCCCCGAAATCCGGACACTTCGTAGGGATTGTGTGGCGGCCCGTCGTCGCTTTACAAGATACCGGCGAAGGCGAAACAGAGACCAGGAAGAGGAGAACACTATATATCAGGCCTACTGCACAGCACGCCACGCCCTGCGAGACTCCATTAGGCAAGCCAAGGCCGAAGCATGGGAAGAGTGGCTCGCGACTCTGGATCGAGATCCGTGGGGCAGGCCCTACAAGTGGGTGAGGCAAAAGCTTCGCCCTGCCGCCCCACCTCTTACACAGAATCTCGACCCAGAGTTGCGTCAAAACGTCGTGTCGACCCTATTCCCACACAGGGATGACTGGTCTCCTCCAACAATGGCTCCGCCAATTGAAGACCCTGACGAGGAAGAAGAGGTGCCGCCGGTAACGTCTGCTGAGCTAGCGACAGCCGTTATTAAAATGGGCCTCAAGAATACGGCCCCCGGCCTAGACGGTGTACCGGGACGGGCATGGATACTGGCCATGGAACAGCTGGAGCCACGGGTACTCGCCGCTTTGACCAGCTGTTTGGTCCAGGGCAGAGTACCCCGTCGATGGAAAACGGGGAAGCTAGTCCTCCTACGTAAGAACGGGCGGCCAGCAGAACAACCGTCAGCCTACAGACCCATCGTACTTCTAGATGAGGTCTGTAAAATCCTGGAGCGAATAATCGCGGCGCGCATCACACAACACCTTGATCGCGTTGGGCCGAACCTGAGCGGCAACCAGTTCGGCTTTCGTGCTGGGCGATCGACGATCGGAGCAATCGCGTACCTGCGAGACATAGTCGAAGAGGCTACGGCTCAGGGTGGGGTAGTTTTGGCGGTGTCATTAGACATCTCCAACGCTTTTAACTCCCTGCCCTGGGCGACAATCAAAGAAGGACTAAGATACCATGGAGTACCAAGGTATCTACGCAATGTCGTCGGCGGGTACCTCTCTGCTCGCTCGGTACAATACCCGACGCAGTACGGATGGGAGGAACAGGAGGTCGTGTGCGGTGTCCCACAGGGGTCAGCTCTTGGGCCGCTCTTGTGGGACATCGGGTACGACTGGGTGCTCCGTGGTGCCTATCTAAACGGGACAAATGCGGTCTGTTACGCTGACGACACACTGGTTGTTGCGCGTGGACAAACTCACAGAGAAGCGGTAGTGCGCGGGACGGCAGTGGTCGCACAGATCGTGCATCGAATTCGCGCGCTGGGCCTAACAGTAGCCCTGGAGAAGTCAGAGGCCATAATCTTCCACGGGCCGAGGAACAAACCTCCACCAGGCACCAGCATCATGGTGGGTGGCACGAGTATAGATGTCAGAACATCCATGACATACCTCGGCCTCGTGCTTGACAGCCGTTGGTCATTTAAGGACCATTTCCGGAAGCTGTCTGAAAAAGTGACGAAAGCTGCCGGAGCGTTGGCAGGGCTCCTCCCAAACCTTGGGGGTCCGAGCCTCGGATGCCGCCGACTCTACCTAGGAGTAATACAGTCCATGGTACTGTACGGCGCACCGATCTGGGCAGCAAACCTGCAGACTGAAAACCGCATGGTCCTCGGGAGGCTGCAGAGAATCCTGGCTATTCGAGTCGTGCGCGGTTACCGAACCGTGTCTAAAGATGCGGCGTGCGCGCTGGCTGGCAGCGTGCCCTGGGATTTGGAGGCCGCATCGCTGGCCGAGGTGTTCTGGCACTGCCAGTCAGAAAGGAACGAGGGACACAACCCACCACCCGACATCATCCGGGGGTGGAGAAACAGCGCCAGGGAGCAAGCGCTCGAACAATGGACGGAGAGACTAGGGCAGCCGCAAGTCAGTGTCGATCTACTGACGGCCATCCGTCCCGTTCTGAAGGAATGGGTCAGTAGAAAGACCGGTGCGCTGTCCTTCCGTCTCACTCAGGTGCTGACCGGGCACGGGTGCTTTGGTCGGTACCTGTGTGAGATAGTAAAACGAGAAGAGACAACGGCCTGTCACCACTGCACTGAGGTGTGTGACACGGCCGAACACACGGTGATGACATGTCCCGCATGGGACACACAACGCTCGGACTTGACAAATTCAATCGGACATGACATTACGCTCCCAGCAATATTTCGTGCATTGCTGGAGAGCGAAGAGAAGTGGCAAGCAGTGGAGATCTTCGCTCAGCAGGTGATCTCTGCTAAAGAGGAGGCCGAGCGTATCAGAGAGCAGGAGACGCTCGACCCCCGACGTAGGCCGAGACGAAGGCGCAGGGTCCAACATGATCCCAGCGTCCCGCCTTAGCAGTGGAACTCGGAGCGGCGGCGTGGGGACGCCGTCGCTCATTGCACCGAGTCCCCGAGCCGGTTGCGATGCGCATTGTACTCCTGCGCATCGCAAACCAAGAGAGGATGGCCTAGGCAAGCCCCAATGGAGCCTCTGTTCGGCCTAGGGGGTATGAGAAAGAACCCCCCAAGACGGGCCAGCTAGAACCCACACAGCAGGCGAGCCGTCGGCGGAGTCGCGGATGTTTATAATAGTCCCCGTGGCTCCGTCAATGGCGGTACTGACGGAGTACCGCCGAGTTTTTAGTGGGTAGAGGCTGCTTCCACTTACCATCCATCGGAAGCAGCGAGTCCCACATACCCGCGGCAGGAATCCCCATCCCCCGCGGGATGCGGAAGAGCATTTTCTCGGCGTTAAAAAAAAAAAAAAAAAAAAAAAGGTTAGGTTAGGTTAGGTTAGGTTAGGTTAGGTTAGGTTAGGTTAGGTTAGGTTAGGTTAGGTTAGGTTAGGTTAGGTTAGGTTAGGTTAGGTTAGGTTAGGTTAGGTTAGGTTAGGTTAGGTTAGGTTAGGTTAGGTTAGGTTAGGTTAGGTTAGGTTAGGTTAGGTTAGGTTAGGTTCCCCCCGATGGTTGCACGCCTTGACGTGGCGGTGGGGCTTAGTAACCGTGGACTGGACACCCACGGTGAAGCGAAGAAGCAACCAGGGCCGGCTTGTTTGCCGCCGGCTGGCCCGAGGTGGGCGCTCCCAGCGGGCTGAAGGAGTCCGCTGCGGACGCGCTAGGAGGTGGGACCGCAGAAGAAGAGGAGTGCCGGTATTACGGTGCGCCGTACTCCCTATCTTCTGCGGCCGTGGAGGTATCGCAGGGGGAGAGGCGTGGTGGTGTTGTGCCACTCTCCCTACCCCCCTGCGAGCTGGCGGGGCCGTTCCGTAGGTTAACGGCATTGGTGGGGCCGCAGAGGAAGAGGCAAGTTGGTATTACGGTGCGCCGCTTGCCCTATCCTCTGCGGCCGAGGTGTGGTCGGTGGCAGAACCATAGCTCAGATCTGCCACCGGGTACCGGTTATGGAGGCTGGTATCCGTCGCCTCCTAGTAGCAGACTCGGGGGGAGTCTGCTACAGTACTGGTGGAGGCCGAGGAGGGAGGCGCACCTTACCATCTGGTGCGCCTGGGGCCTTCGGGCCCTGGATGGAGCCGCTTGTGGGCGGCTGCCGCCGGCGGGGTCGCGGATGTGTTTATCGTTCCCGTGGCCCCGTCACAGGGCGGCGAGGAGGAAGGTGGGGGGTGGTTTTTAGTGGGTATACCGTGGGTCTCATTAGCCTATACGGGAGTCCCACATCACCACTCGGGTGCCCCCTGCGCCTGGGTGGTATGCGTAATGCATTTTCCCCCCCGGAAACAAAAAAAAAAAAAAAAAAAAAAAAAAAAAAAAAAAAAAAAAAAAAAAAAAAAAAAAAAGGTTAGGTTAGGTTAGGTTAGGTTAGGTTAGGTTAGGTTAGGTTAGGTTAGGTTAGGTTAGGTTAGGTTAGGTTAGGTTAGGTTAGGTTAGGTTAGGTTAGGTTAGGTTAGGTTAGGTTAGGTTAGGTTAGGTTAGGTTAGGTTAGGTTAGGTTAGGTTAGGTTAGGTTAGGTTAGGTTAGGTTAGGTTAGGTTAGGTTAGGTTAGGTTAGGTTAGGTTAGGTTAGGTTAGGTTAGGTTAGGTTAGGTTAGGTTAGGTTAGGTTAGGTTAGGTTAGGTTAGGTTAGGTTAGGTTAGGTTAGGTTAGGTTAGGTTAGGTTAGGTTAGGTTAGGTTAGGTTAGGTTAGGTTAGGTTAGGTTAGGTTAGGTTAGGTTAGGTTAGGTTAGGTTAGGTTAGGTTAGGTTAGGTTAGGTTAGGTTAGGTTAGGTTAGGTTAGGTTAGGTTAGGTTAGGTTAGGTTAGGTTAGGTTAGGTTAGGTTTTTTTTTTTTTTTTTTTTTTTTTTTTTTTTTTTTTTTTTTTTTATTATTCGTCCCCCTAACATTATCAGGGCTGTTTCTTTTCTTTTAGTTATGTCTTTTTCTTTCATTTTTTATCTTTCTTTTTTCTTTTTAATGTTATCTGACAATTTTGTTTTTCTTACGATACTATTACAGATTCTATACATTCTTGTTCATATTTTACATTTACATTTTTCGTTATTTCAATTTCCAGTATACAATTTAATCATTTTTTATTTTAGTACCATACATTATGGCACTGTCAATACACTAGTATAATTTTAAATAATTATACATTAAATTTATACTCCTAGTTAAATAATTCCAAAATAAATGATTCAATAAAAATAATAATTCCAAATAATATTTCAAATACAATAATAATTCCGATAGTAACAATTCCAATGATAATAATTCCAATAAATAATTCAAATATAAGTATACAATAAAAATGTCAAAATGATAAAACAACGGCACAAACAGAGACTATCCTAATATCACAGCTAACCTAAGAACCTAACTATTATCACACAAAATATCACAGTTTTTCTTATTAACTACACCCACAATCTTCCTGCAGTAAGCCAGGAAGTAATCCCGTTTTTTGCCCCCCAGGATGGAAGGCAGATTCTCACCCGTTATGGATGTGCCCAATTTCTGCTCAATATCATATCTATTGCTAGCAAAAATTGGGCACTCCAGCAACAGGTGAGGAACCGTCTCCTCAACTCCCGGCTGACACTGACACGACGGATCCTCCTTCAGCTTGAATCTGTTCAAGTAGAAGGCGAACCCGCCGTGTCCGGTCAGAATCTGTGTGGTGTAGTGTGTGATGTCTATCTTTTTGACGATTTTGTATGCAGCAGCAGCGCTTGGGAAAAAGAGCTTCGTGACTCCGGCCGTCCCTCCCACTTCGTATCTCCTGTCCCATTCCTCAATCGTATCCTCTCTTAAGATACGCTTGACGAATGAAACAGGACACAGATCGTAGTCGGGTTTCCTTTTCGATCCCAGCGCGGCCTCCTTAGCTAATTCGTCAACCCTCTCATTCCCTCTCAACCCTGCGTGCGCCTTTATCCAAAACAGGGAGACCTCCCGCCTCTGCAATGCAGCTTTTCGGAGGGCCGCCCGTGTTTGCACTGCCAGGGGATGAGGGGAACTAAGGGTGACTGCCTGGAGAGCCGATCTGGAATCGCTAAGGATACCGACCTTCGCCATTCCACTCTTGCAGGCTATACTTACTGCTCTGGTTAGGTTAGGTTAGGTTAGGTTAGGTTAGGTTAGGTTAGGTTAGGTTAGGTTAGGTTAGGTTAGGTTAGGTTAGGTTAGGTTAGGTTAGGTTAGGTTAGGTTAGGTTAGGTTAGGTTAGGTTAGGTTAGGTTAGGTTAGGTTAGGTTAGGTTAGGTTAGGTTAGGTTAGGTTAGGTTAGGTTAGGTTAGGTTAGGTTAGGTTAGGTTAGGTTAGGTTAGTCTGGCTGCTCCCCCGCCCAGGTCTGGGTGGGCGAAATCCAGCGGGGAGTAATGGCGGCGGGTGTTGCCCGCATGAGCTGCCCAACCATGGCAGCAAAGAAATTGGTGGCTCTGGGCAGCATTGCGGTTGGGTGGACCAAGATTTCGGTCCACCTGGTGGATGCGCGACCGAAACACTGCTTCCGGTGTCTGGGTATGGGGCATTACTCTGCGTTGTGCCCTTCACCCAAGGACCGCAGTGGCTTATGCTACCGCTGCGGAGAACCCGGTCACATTGCGTCCGGGTGTAAGGTCGCGCACCCGAAATGCGCTGTCTGCTCCGACGCGAGAAGACCGTCGGATCACGTAATGGGGGGCCGAATGTGCAATCCCCCAGTAACCCGGGGAAAAGTTCCCTCCTCTCAATCTGGGAGGGAACAGGCGGCGCCTGAAGCTGAGATGTCAGAGTAATGCCAGGACATCTCAGCTTCTTACAGGCTAACACTAACCACTCCGCTGCGGCCCAGGACCTCTTCCTGCAAGCCGTGGCGGAGCGGAATGTTGACGTGGCGGTGGTATCGGAGCCCTACTATGTCCCTCCCCAGGCGAATTGGGCAGGGGACGATCAGGGCTCCGTCGCCATATTGGTGAGGCCAGGCGCTGGACCCCCCCTCATACCCAGAATGAGGGGCCCCGGGTACGTGGTCGCAGTTCGGGGAGAGTACGCAATTATAGGCGTATACTTCTCCCCGAACCGAAATTTAGCGGCCCTGGAACAGTTCCTCGATGTTCTGGGGCCGCTAGTAAGGAGGCTAGCTCCCCTCCCTGTTATCGTGGCTGGGGACTTCAACGCCAAGTCCTCGGCGTGGGGGTCCCCGGTCACTGACCCGAAGGGAAGGGAGGTGGAAGAGTGGGCGCTGGCCGCGGGGCTGTCCCTGCTCAATAGAGGGACAGTCCCGACGTGCGTGCGACGAACGGGCTCGTCAGTGGTGGACCTTACGTTCGCCACTCCCGTCGTCGCGCGCCGGGTGGAAGGATGGAGAGTGGAAACAGAGGTGGAGACACTCTCGGACCATCGTTACATAAGGTTCGAGGTGTCTCCAGCCTCTGCATCGAGTTCGGCGTCGCAGTCCAGGGGGCGTAGCGTGTTCCCGCGTTGGGCACTCTTAAAGCTCAACCGGGAACTGGCGGAGGAGGCGGCCATCGTCGGCCGCTGGAGCCTCCCGTCTTGCGAGGGAATGGGGGTGGAGGAAATGGCTGGCTGTTTCGGCAACGTGCTTAATAGCGTTTGCCGAGCAGCCATGCCAAGAGTTTGGGGTCCTCCCCCACCTCGGCGGGCGGTATATTGGTGGTCGGCGGAGTTGGCCGACCTTCGTGCCGCCTGCAACGCGGCGCGTCGCGCCTATCTTCGCAGCAGGCGGCGCCGCCCCCAGGACGAGGAGCGAGATGGCCGGCTGTACAGGGTCTACGTGGCGAAACGAGAGATCCTGCAGCTGGCTATCAGTCGGGCCAAGGAGCGAGCGTGGCTGGAGTTGTTAGAAGGGGTCGAGAACGACCCCTGGGGCCGACCTTACAAACGGGCGCGAGATAAACTTCGCGCCCAGTCGGCCCCCTTGACGGAAACGCTCCAGCCAGAGCTACTGGGGAATATCGTCCGGGAGTTGTTCCCGGACCCCCCAGTAGGCTTCGCTCCGCCGCGGATGGCCCGACGGCCGAACTCGATGGAGGAGGGTGTTCCGCCACCTGTCACCGACGCAGAGATGGAGGCGGTTCTGTCCCGCCTCCGTAGCAAAAAGAGGGCGCCCGGTCCGGACGGGGTGCACGGGAGAGTTCTGTCGATAGCTCTCGTGCACCTCGAAGATGGCCTTCGGGAACTGTTTAACCGCTGTCTTCAGTGCGGTCAGTTCCCGAGGGCATGGAAGGAGGGTCGGCTCGTCCTGCTGCCAAAGGACGGGCGACCACCGGACAGTGCGTCGGCGGTGCGGCCGATTGTACTGCTGAACGAGACGGGCAAGGCGTTCGAACGTATCTTGGCCTCCCGTCTTGTTCAGCATTTGGAGGAAGGTCCGGGGCCCGGGCTGTCAGATTCGCAGTTCGGGTTTCGGGCCGGTCGGTCGACCGTCGACGCGATAGGGCGCCTGAGGTCGGTGACAGGTGAGGCGGAACGCGGGAGGGAGGTGGTGGTGGCGGTGTCGTTGGACATCGCCAATGCCTTCAACAGTCTTCCCCACAGCGTGATACGGGAGGCACTGAATTTCTTCGGCGTGCCCCCGTATATCGGGAGACTGTTGGACGCGTATCTCTCCGATAGGGAGATCGTGTACGAGGACCGGTCGGGGTCCGTAGAGAGGCGGAGAGTCGAGTGCGGCGTCCCTCAGGGTTCGGTTCTGGGCCCGAACCTTTGGGACGTCGGCTACGACTGGGTCCTGCGGAGCGGCCTTCTCCCCGGGATGAGTGTCATCTGCTATGCGGATGACACCTATGTCACATCCCGGGGACGAAGTTACCAGGAGGCTGCGCGGCTGGCCGAGGTGGGAGTATCCCTCGTAGTCAGCCGCATAGAGCGGTTGGGGCTTCGGGTACGTCTTGACAAAACCGAAGCCCTGCTCTTCCGCGGACCCGGGAGGAAAGGGCCCCCGCCCGGAGCACGACTCCTTATCGGAGAGACGGAGGTCAGGGTGAGTCCAACCCTTAAGTGTCTCGGACTCACCCTGGACGGGAGGTGGACCTTCGGCCCCCACTTTCAACAACTGGGGCCGAAGGTGGTGAGGGCGGCGTCAGCGCTGGGCCGACTCCTGCCTAATATAGGAGGGCCCAGCGAAGCCTGCAGGCGGCTATACTCTGGAGTTTGTCGGAGTATAGCCTTGTACGGAGCCCCTATTTGGGCGGATTCCCTCACCGCTCGAAACAAGGCCCAGCTGCGGAAGGCGCAGCGGGTCATAGCGGTGAGGGTAATCAGGGGCTACCGTACGGTCTCCTGGGTGGCGGCCACTGCCCTGGCTGGAGATCCGCCGTGGGAGCTCCAGGCGACGGTGCTCGCCGAGGTGCACCTCTTCGCGTCAGAGAGGAGGGCACACTCGGGCGAGTCCCTGAGCTGGGAGGAGCTCTTACGAGTGCGGAGGCTGGGGCAACAGTGGTTGCTGCGAAGGTGGGGTGAGGTGCTGGAGCAGTCGCCGTACGGCCAACATACGGCCGCGGCACTGCGTCCGGTCCTTGCGGCGTGGATGCGCCGCAAGCGGAAACCCCTCACCTTCCGCCTTACACAGATGCTCACCGGGCATGGATGCTTCGGTGCGTATCTGTGTAAGGTTGCCAGGAGGGAGCCAACGCCAGCCTGCCACCATTGTGGCGCTGCGGAGGACACGGCCCAGCACACCCTAGAGGTGTGCGACAGATGGGCCGTGCAGCGCCACGATCTCGTGGCAGTGCTTGGGCGGGACCTCTCGCTCTCGAGTGTGGTGCGCTGCATGCTCGAGAGCGATGAGGCCTGGCAGGCGGCGGTCTCTTTCTGCGAAGCCGTCATTTCGCAGAAAGAGGCCGCGGAGCGGGACAGAGAGATAGATCCATCCTCTGTTCCGCTCCGCCGGCGTAGGACGGGAGTACGGAGGCGTCGCTTTGCGAACCTCCAATCTCCTGTCTAACGGGGCTCCGGGAGAGGTTGGGAACCTCCCCGGCTTAGCTAGTCCCGGCGCCGAGGGGGACGCTCTAGTATTGCCGGAGTGGCCCCTAATTTTGGTGGAAGTCCGGTCCCTTTGAGAGGGAGACCGGCCGGTCGCGGGGGGTGTCCTGTGTTAGACAGATCCGGGACACTCTCCATATAGCGGCTGAGGGCAATCCGCAGGTGGTTTTAGTTGGTATAAACAGTCGGCGGCCTTCAGCCGCCGGAAGTCCAACATGACCCCCAGGACGACCCATCCTGGGACGGGCATAAAGCCTTTCCCCTGCGAGATCAAAAAAAAAAAAAAAAAAAAAAAAGGTTAGGTTAGGTTAGGTTAGGTTAGGTTAGGTTAGGTTAGGTTAGGTTAGGTTAGGTTAGGTTAGGTTAGGTTAGGTTAGGTTAGGTTAGGTTAGGTTAGGTTAGGTTAGGTTAGGTTAGGTTAGGTTAGGTTAGGTTAGGTTAGGTTAGGTTAGGTTAGGTTAGGTTAGGTTAGGTTAGGTTAGGTTAGGTTAGGTTAGGTTAGGTTAGGTTAGGTTAGGTTAGGTTAGGTTAGGTTAGGTTAGGTTAGGTTAGGTTAGGTTAGGTTAGGTTAGGTTAGGTTAGGTTAGGTTAGGTTAGGTTAGGTTAGGTTAGGTTAGGTTAGGTTAGGTTAGGTTAGGTTAGGTTAGGTTAGGTTAGGTTAGGTTAGGTTAGGTTAGGTTAGGTTAGGTTAGGTTAGGTTAGGTTAGGTTAGGTTAGGTTAGGTTAGGTTAGGTTAGGTTAGGTTAGGTTAGGTTAGGTTAGGTTAGGTTAGGTTAGGTTAGGTTAGGTTTTTTTTTTTTTTTTTTTTTTTTTTTTTTTTTTTTTTTTTTTTTTTTTTTTTTTTTTTTTTTTTTTTTTTTTTTTTTTTTTTTTTTTCGTCCCCCTAACATAGTCAGGGCTTGTTATTTTTCTTTTGTCTTTTTTGTTTCTTTTATCTTTTTTCTATCATTTCTTTGTTTTTTAGGTTTACATTTTTATTTCTTACATTTCTACCTTACATTTTCTTTCTTACTTTATACAATTCATTTTACATATGTTTCATGTTAATTTTTTCTCTTTTGCTTTTTACATTCGTTTATATATGATTTGCTTTCAGCTTGTCTATTAATATTCTTCCTTAACATTTTCTAACGCCAATTATAGGTCATGTTGAAAAATATTAGTGTTTGTGTTTCAGCTATACTTGCTGTATATACTATACAATAGTCAAATAAAGCGAAATGTCAGATTAAAATACAATACAATATAATTACAATTAGAAAAAATGTCAAATAAGTTTAAAATATCAAAGTTAAAATTATCAATATATACCAAATTTAATAACAATAAAAACAATAATAATCAATTAAAACAACGGCACAACATTCAACTATCCTACTATCACAGAACTTAATCTAACTATCACAGTTCATCACAATGTCTCCTGTTAACTGTTTCCACAACATATTTACAAAATGAGAGGAACACCTCTCTTTTCTTGCCCCCCAGGATAGAAGGTAGGTTCTCACCCGTCATGGATGTGCCCAATTTCTGCTCAATATCGTATCTATTGCTAGCAAAAATTGGGCACTCCAGCAACAGGTGAGGAACCGTCTCCTCTACTCCCGGCTGACACAGACACGACGGATCCTCCTTCAGCTTGAATCTGTTCAAGTAGAAGGCGAATCCGCCATGTCCGGTCAGTATCTGTGTGGTGTGATGTGTGATGTCTATCTTCTTGACTATCTTGTATGCAGCAGCAGCGCTTGGGAAAAAGAGCTTCGTGACTCCGGCCGTCCCTCCCACTTCGTATCTCCTGTCCCATTCCTCAATCGTATCCTCTCTTAAGATACGCTTGACGAATGAAACAGGACACAGATCGTAGTCAGGTTTCCTTTTCGATCCCAGTGCGGCCTCCTTGGCTAGTTCGTCAACCCTCTCATTCCCTCTCAACCCTGCGTGCGCCTTAATCCAAAACAGGGAGACCTCCCGCCTCTGCGATGCAGCTTTTCGGAGGGCCGCCCTTGTTTGCACTGCCAGGGGATGAGGGGAACTAAGGGTGACTGCCTGGAGAGCCGATCTGGAATCGCTAAGGATACCGACCTTTGCCATTCCACTCTTGCAGGCTATACTTACTGCTCTCTGGAGCGCTAGAAGCTCGGCTTGGTAGACGGTGCAATACGGCGGCAAAGCAAGCTTGACGGCCTTCGTCTCGGCCTCACCCTTCCATACGGAAAGTGCGGCTCCGACTCGACCCTCAATCTTGCTGCCGTCCGTATAGATCCTATGGACGTGGCTGTTAACCACGTCTACATACGAGTCCTCGTCTACCAACCCGAACCTCAGCTCTTCCTGCTCTGCCGGATGTGGGTCCTCAATCGCTGGAGCCATTCGTTCCACCTCCCTGTCTCTCAACACCGGGTGTGACACCCCCTTCTTGATCTCATATAGCCTCGAGGCTTCGAGGATTCTGAGATCAAGAGGGAGTATCCCAGCCAGCAGCATTGCAGAGTTCAGGGAGACGGTTCGATATGCTCTGCAGATCTTTTGGGCACAACCCCGTTGCACGGTGTTGAGCCTTTTTTGGACCCCCATCTTTTCCACGGTGGGTGCCCACGCTGCTGATGCATACAAAATAGTCGGTTCTATGACGGCAGTATATATAATTTTTACTACTTGTGGGTTAAGCCCCCAGCCCACTCTGGCTGTCCTGGCTAAGAGCTTGTAGCGGGATATTGCCTTTTGGCAGACATTCCCGACGTGAGTATTGAAGGTCAAGCCGCTGTCAATTGTTAAGCCTAAAATTTTTATGTCATCATAGTATGTAATGTTCACGTTCCCCATTTTAAGTCGTGGCACATCGAATTTTAATTTTCTCGTAGAGAGAAGCGCACAGGTTTTGTGTGGTGCGAAATTTAATTTATTAGCCTTCCCCCACTCTTTTATTTTATCTAATACTCCATTTGCCTTCCGTTCTATTTCTAGGGCAGTTTCTCCTGCGAATACACACACGATGTCGTCGGCGAAAGCCTGACAAAACACATCCATCTCCTCTAACATCCATAGCAGGGGGTCCAACAAGAGGTCCCACAGGATCGGTCCACCTATGGACCCCTGTACGCACCCCTTGTTGGTCTCCCTACTCACTTCCTTACCAGCGTACCTTACATTCACTCTCCTTTCACACAGGTAGCTGCTGATCACCCGCCTCAGGTTCCCCGGACACCCAACCTCAGCCAACCTAACCTTTATGGCTGGCCACCAAGCACTATCGAAGGCCCCCTCTATGTCCAGTGATACCACAACAGAAATTTTCTTCTCCTCCCTCTGCTTTCTGATGTGGTTCACCAACCTATAGAGGGCGTCTTCGGTGCTCCTTTGGGGCATAAAGCCATATTGGTTAGGGCTAATCTTGGGCAGCAGGTAGAACCTGAGTCGGGCGACCAGCATCTTTTCGAAGATTTTGCCGAGAACAGGTAGAAGGCCGATCGGTCGATAGGCTTTTGGTACCCGATACGATTCCTTGCCCGGCTTCCTTAGTACTACCACGGTCGCCTGCTTCCACTGTTTGGGGAAGCAGGCGATAGTGAGGCACCTGTTCAGCAGCGCAAGGAACCATTCCGGGTTACATTCTACAGCGTGTTGGCAGATGTCCGACGTGAGTCCGTCCGCCCCGGGGGCCTTTTTGGGGTTGAAGGACCTTACGGCTCTCTTCAACTCCTCCATGATGAAAGGAGGGTCGTCCGGACCCGCCGGCGGTTCAGTGTCCAAGGACTCCGCCCGCCGGCGCGTCCGTCGATGTTCCTCACTTTCACCACTTTCTTGGTCCTCGGGGTAGAAAGTCTCCGCCAGCCATTCTGCGGAGCTCTGGGCGTCGAGGGTTTCACCGTCCCTCGTAAGGGGCAGATCCTCCTCCCTCCCTGTAGCTCTGCTCAACACCCTGTAGATACCTTCCCAGACCCCCTCCCTATCCTGTTTCCGGCAAAACTCCTTCCAACTCTCAACTTGCGCATTCATTACAGCCTTTTCATACTTCTCCTTTTGTTCCAGGTACAGTCCAACGACGCGGTCTCTGCGATCAGGTGCTGCGTTCCGGATCCTGCGTCTCCTCGTGGCAACCTGTTTCTTCATCTGCGCGAGCTCATCATTCCACCATGACATGGTGAA